>JH720312.1:471717-685207 GCA_000231825.2 Tetrahymena elliotti 4EA | reverse complement strand
GTTTGCATCTTATGCTCTTCTCTATTTGTAGGATGCTACTCATGTTCCTCTACTTAGTGTAATAGTTGTATAAATTCAACAGATTACCTTGACTAATTGAATAATTCCTGCTCTGTAACTTGCCCTACTGGTTATTTCTAATCTACTACATTAACTGTTCCTTCTATAAATATATGTAATGCTTGTGATGCTAATTGTTAAGGCTGCGCTTTAGTTAGTAATAATTGCACAAGCTGTTATTCAAATATGTACTTGTAAGGTAATTTATGTTAATCATCCTGCAATACAGGATATTTTGCTAATTCAAATGGTGTTTGTGTTAGTTGTAACACAAAGTTTTCAAATTGTAGTTTATGCACAACAAGCAGTTGTTTATAATGTTAAAGTTCTTTTTATTTAGTTCAAGGAAACAATATTTGTGTTAATTCTTGTCCTAAAGGATATGCTACATCAAATAGTCCTATATATTAATGTATAGTTTGTACAAATACTGATTGCTAATCATGCAGCTCTGATTTAGTTACTTGCATCGCATGCCCTACAAATAAGCCTTATCTCTCTAATACTACTTGTGTTTCATAATGCAGTAGCAATTAGTACGTAAATACCTTAACATCTTCATGCACAGACTGTAACTTAAATTTTTCTGGTTGTGAGACTTGTACATAAAATTCTTGTTTATCATGTACAAATAACTTATATTATCTAGATATAACTTCAAATAATTGTGTTAGTACATGTGGAACAGGTTTAATTTCATTAGCTCCTCCTGTTTCTAAATGTGTTTAAGATTGCTAGGTTATTGATCCAGGCTAAGTTAATTGTATATTATGTTCAACAAATGGTGCAGGAAATTTAGTTTGTTAGCTATGCACAAATCAAAAAGTTCTTTATCGAGATCATTGTGAAGACACTTGTCCTGCAGGCTATTACGCAAACAGCTAAAATATTTGCACCGTCTGCAGTAACTTATTTTAAGATTGTAACACATGTACCTCTACAACTTGTTTATCTTGCTAAAGTTCAGGATTTTTTTTTGATCCTATTATTGGCTAATGTATTAGTTAATGCTAGAATGGGGCAAATCCAATACCACCTTCAATTTTATGCTAAACATGTTCTAATTAAAACTGTAAAGCATGCAACACAAATGATTTGAATTAATGTTTGAGCTGCAATTCAAATACAGCAAATTCTTATTTGCAAAACGGAGACTGTGTATAAAATTGCTCTTCATAATATTATCTTAATGGAAGCACCTGTTTATTATGCTCATCAGCATTCACTTTTGAATGTATTTCTTGTGATTCTACATAATGTAATTAGTGTAGTTCGAGTTACTATTTAAGTATTGATAGGTTATCTTGCTCATTGAATTGTCCCATAAAATAATATTAAACATAAGTAAATGGTATCAACAAATGCTAAAATTGCTTAAATACAAGATGTGAACTATGTGATCCAACTGCTCCAACTAAATGTCTAAGTTGTGATTTAAATTAGCCTACACAATATCTAGAAAATGGTTAGTGCAATTTATCATGTAGTAGTTCAACATATCCAGATTAAAATAAAATTTGTTAAGCTTGTTCAAGTTTATTCCCTAACTGTTCTTAATGTACATCTTCTTCTTGCTCTTAATGTATTGCAAACTATTTCCTTAACGCAGCTTCTAATACTTGTCTATAAACTTGTCCTTCAGGTAAATATGGGTCTACTACAACAAGTTAGTGTGAGCAATGTGGATAAAGTACAGAGTGTTATATATGCAATTCTTCTTCTCCTAATATTTGTACTTAATGTAATACTTAATATTATTTATCAAACTCGGTTTGTGTAAATTAATGTCCAGAAGGAACTTATCCTGATTCTAATAATATGTGCTAATCTTGTTAAGATATTTAATCTGACTGCTTTAAATGCAATTCTGGAGTGTGTACTTAATGCATAAATGGTGATCTCTATTTAAATCCGTTAACTAACTTATGTAGCAATACTTGTCCTGATGGTTATTTTAAATTTGTTGACACCACAAATGGAATAAAAGTTTGCTAGTAGTGTACTAATCCTTTATGTAAAACATGTTAAATTGATGGATCTTGCTTATCTTGCTATTCAACATTACCTTAAAAATATTTAAATGGTACTTAATGTAATTCAACATGTCCAATCTATATAGATGATGTGAACAAAACATGTGTAAATTAATGTAGCACTAATTAAGTACCTGATCAAATGACTAAAATATGTACTATTTGTAATGATATTATTTACAATAACTAATGTATAACGAATTGCCCTGCTGGAACAATTATTGATCCTTTAAATCCTAAAACATGTGCTTAATGCTCAGTTATTTACCCTGATTGCTTATATTGTAACTCCATTTAATGCACTTCCTGTTCTTTAGGATTCTATTTATATAGTGGTGGTTGTGTATAAAATTGTCCTAATGGAATGTTCAAAGACTCTTTACTGGGTGAATGTGTAAACACCTGTACTTAATCAGGATATTATGGTGATTCAAATAGCTAAAGATGTTAATAATGTGACCTTACTAAATGTGCTTAGTGTATAGATAATAGCAGCAAATGTACTTAGTGTAATAATGGATTTTACCTTTATTTATAGACTAATTAATGTTATTAAAGCTGCCCAATTTAAACTTATTTAGATCCTTAATCATAATCGTGTCTTATTTGTGTTTAGACTACATGCTTAAGTTGTGATTCTGCCACTAAATGTACAAAATGCTCAGATTATCTAAACCCCGATGATAGCTAATGCTATTCTTCTTGCCCAAATGGAAAATATATTTATCAAAATGATTGTGTAGTAATTTGCCCAGCATCTACATTTTATGATTTGTCTACAAATACTTGTATTAATTGTCCCTCAAACTGTTTAAATTGCACCTCATTAACAAATTGTTCTAATTGTAAATAATACTATCAAAATAATCCTGACTAAACCTAACCTCAAGTATGTGATTAATGTATTTCTGGATACTTTATATTGGGTTAGCAATGTGAGATATGCTCCACTAATTGTTTAACGTGCACAAACTCTGAGAGTTACTGCCTATCTTGTCCATCCAATTAAAATTTAAATAGTAATAATGAATGTGTAACATGTTAGAAAAGCTAATATTTTGATAGTAATACATTAAATTGTGTTAATAATCCAACAGGTGGGGCTACACCATACCTAAAAATTTCAGATTAAATTTCATAACATAACAATATTGTTATTATAACTGCCTATATAACTTTTGATCTTAAAGTATTTGTAAAAAATGAGAATTGGATATTTAGTTTAGATTAAAAAGAGTCAAATGATTATAAAATATAACAGAGTTTGTATTATGTTAATAACTCCTCTCTTGATTCAATAAATTCTCAAATAGCAAATGTTGCACAGGAATTGAAAATTCTGCTCTAAATTTAAATCACGACTTCTTAAAATAGTATTATTTATGAAAAACTTTTTGTGAATTTTGTTGATCCGTAAAATATTTAAGATTCTTAAAACTTTGGATTAAAAATCACCAATTTAAGTGGTGATCTACCTTATTATAATCCTTAGACATATCCATAATTAATAAAAGCAACATAAGTTTTATCAGGTTTAGCTGGTGTAAATCTACTTATTCTTTTATTAAGTAGTCAATTTTATTTACTAGTTAGCTTTTTTGATATCTTGTAGCTGCAAAATTATCTTCTTTATTTTAATGTCCAATATGATAATACTCTCTATAATGTAATAAGGATTTTCGATTTTGCAAACTTTGAAACCATTCCTAACATAAAAAGTGGACATTCTAATGCTCCATACAAATTTTAGTAAGAAAAATTTGATACATTTATTTACTCTAATTTAGTTTAATCAGCAGCTATCTGGTGTTTTTCTTTTATCCTGTACTTGATAAGTAAATTTTTAAATAAAAAGTTAAATCCCTCAAATTTGTTTTCTGAATTATGTAGAAGTTATTAATATGAATATTTTTATCAGATTATTGTTGGATTAGGATTTTTAACTTATTGTGATTTACTTTTATCAGTCTTTCTTTAATTTTATGACTCTCAAAATATATCAGCTGTAACTTATATAGGAATAATATCTGCTATTTTGTTGTTATCTGCAATTATTTTCTTGAATTTCCTAGCAATTAGCTCTGTCAAGATTAATGTATATGATTTAATAAAAACACATAGACTAAAGTAAATTTATGGATTTTTATATAGTGGATTAGAACTTAACAGAAAGAAAGTGATAATGAATATGATGTTTCTCATAAGAAAAACAGTAGTTATTTATTAATTAGTTTTTAATTAAGATAGTCCTGTTCATTAAATTTTGGTATGCTGCTTTATAGTTGGAGTAGAAATAACAGTAATGCTGATTCTGAAACCATATAAAAATTAACTAGAATAAATACTTCATATACTAAGTAGAGTGTTTATGGTTTTTGCTATGATTTTGATAATAAATTTAGCAGTAAGTGATTAAATTGACAACTTAGCAGATGCATAGAGCAAATTACTATAAATAATCGTTTCAATAATATTAATAACCATCTATATTTTATAAGTATCCTATTTGATTTCAAAAATCATTGATTTTGTGAAAAGAAGGTATTTTTAGTCTAGTCCATTAAAAAAGTTGGAATTAGCTTGAAATTGATGATATTAATTAATCAAATATTTAACAATCTGTAGTAAATGAGTAATTTAGTTAATTTTTTATTTGTTAGGTTAATAATATTGATATTTCACAAAGATTTTTTTATGTTAAAAATCAAATAAATGTAAATTATTTTATTCATCACATTTCAATTAATCATTTTTTAAATTATTGTATTTTTTGAAAAGAAATTTTTTATCCTTCTAATATTTAAAGTTTGTTGCTCTTTTTTAACTTACTCCACTTTATATTTAATTAAAATTTGTTTTTCATTCAAAAATTGTGATTCTTTGTTTTCATTAAATTTATTTTGCTATTCACCAAGTATTATTTCCTTCGTTGTTTAATAATACTTAATTTTTAAAAATTTAAAATAATAAAAATAAAAATAATTTAAAATATTAAAATTTATGTATTATATTTGTAAATATTTGTTTTTTCTTTTTTTTGGTAATTTAGTTTTGATGCGCACAACACAATTTTTTTTAGATTTTAAAATCTTTTTACTTTTAAATGGATAGGAATATATTGTTGATTATGGGTTAAGAAATTTATCAGAATATAGTAAGAATACACTTGCATGTAGTACTTCTTTTGGCTAGTTTATGACAGAGTATTATGCTAATCTTGATTGTGCAAGTGATAAATCTAATATAAATCCAAATTAAAATTAGGATATTTTTTAAATTGAGTAGAAAGAAGTTAGATAATAAATATTCTTGTGTTGCATGTAGCAAAGAGAAATATTTTGATGAAATCTTACAAAAATATCTCACAAAAGAGATAGCAGGAATTATTCCTAAACTGAAAATTCAAGATGAAATTATATAATAAGAAAATAATATATTAAATTAAGCAAATATTACATTTAGAGAAGAGATCAAGGTTGTAGAATAAAAATGGAAATTAACTTTAAATTCATAGCTAAATAAAGATTGTGAAATCAAATATGAAATGTCTAAAGAATAAGAAAGAGCTTCCAGACTCAATTCAAACAAAATAGTAAACTAACGAACATAAAAATTTAAAATATAAATATCAATAACTATTGAGAAAAATACTAAAAACGAATATAAATAATTGATAGTAGATTTTACCAAACTTAATAGTAAGATTTTTTAGATTAAAAACTATTTAACTTGAAGGAAATTTACCAGAGTAAAGTTTTTGTAAATAATTTTAATTACCAACTACTTTATAAATTTCTTGAGTATTCATTGGTACAACTTATTTTACTTTAATTCTTAGTGTTCCATTTTATATGTTAGTCAGTTTCTTTGATATCTTACAGCTAATAAATTATTTGATTTATCTTAATGTCAAATATTTAGATAATCTTTACAATGATTTAAATATTGGTTGTGTGTAATTTTGAATTCTTCAAAATATTCATGGTAATAACATTCTAATTCACCTTTTAAATTTAGAATGAAAAAAAATATACTTTTATATAATCACTAGTGAATGGTTTTTCTCCTTTTTAGCAAAATATTCAGCATAAAATTTCCAATGTAAAGAAATATGCTAATAGAAGCTATAAGAAGTTATCATTATAACTATTTCTTTAAAGTAATTGTTGGGCAAGGTTTTCTGACTTCTTGTAGTTTGCTCCTTTCAGTATATCTCCAGTTATATGATTCTGAAAATATAAATGCTTCTTATTATATCTGCTATCATTATTTTATTAGGTATAGTAGGATTAAATGTCTTTAGATAAAATCTACTAGAATTTAATTTTACCAACTATTACGAATTATAAGATTAAGTCAATATATGGTTAACTTTATAGAGGAATTTAAATAAACTAAAGAAAATGTATAATAAACATTATATTTTTATTTAGAAGAACATTAATTACTAGTTTTTAACCAGTAAACCTAATAAATTATACATATGTATGCTGCTTTTGCTTATGAATTGAATTAACTGTATCTTAGTGCTTAAGATAAAAAATAAAAGAATAAAAATTACATTCTATAATTAGGTTTTTAATGATTTCTTCTATGATTATAGTAATGATTCTTGTGATAAATTATTGTATACAAAATCTAAGCTATTCCATTTACAATTCTATTTCAATCTTTGCTTTAGTTCAACTTCTGATAATATATCTAATAAAAGAAAACTGCTTCGTATTTAAAATACCCAAAATTTAAAAAAATAAAAATCTTGCAAAATCTTAAACTAAATTAGTTTGAATTCTAAGAGTCGTATATTGTATGTTTAATTTTAAAATTAGGGTTTTCATTTAATTCAGAAACCCTAAGATTTTTTTATGAATAGACAAGATCTTACATTTTAAATTTATTGTGTTTAATACTGTCAGCACTCTTTAATAAGAGGAGGTAAAAACTATCTTATCAAGAGATACTGCTTTTATAGAATTAATTTGTAAATATTTTCTTTTAATAGTAATATTCAAAGAATTTCAAAAAATAATCCTCTAACTCCGTTTCTTCACCTCTAATACTTGATATGATCTATTAATTATTATCAATCGAATTAATTATTTACAGAGATATACTTAGTATTATCATGTATTAACTTCTTTGTCTTATTAATAATCGAGAGAATGAAAATAATTATTTAAAAATTTTCTTCACTAAATTTGAAATTATCTTAAAATAGAATCCTCTTATCCAAGAACATAGACTGTATGTACAATTTTTTGATATTAATAATAAAATGTATCATTTTCTTAGAATTAAATCATATTTTAAATAGTTTTAAAAAATTCAAGAAAATTTGTTTAATTAAAAGAAAATTAATTAAAAAATGGTAAAATTTAAAGAACAATAATATTCAGATAAATAAACAAAAAATTTATTCAGAATCTTCATTTATAACTTAATACTTCTTTTTTTTAGTTTTTCATAAATTATCAATTATATTATTTATTTTATTAATTGTAATATTTTCCAAATATTAATAATAGCTTTTAATAATTCTTATTTTTATTTTGACTAGTTTCTCAATGTTTAATTTCATTTTAGCCCAGACTAATTCTATTGTATTAGGATCTGGGCTTTGTTTTGGATCTTTTATTACTCTTGGTATATGATCTTTTAGTCATTCTTGAGTTTTATAAGATTTATAGGATACATATTGCCATGTTGAAATCACTAATTTTATTTTTTATAAATTTTATTACCTTAATCTGGAAAATAATTTGATAGGATATTGTTACTTTTATATGAATTAATGGTACCTTCAGTAAGTTTTAATCCTACTTTCTTTCTCATAGAAATATAGGGTGTACAGGAAAGTTGGAATATAACCCCTCATTCATCTTATTAAATAAAATTACTATAATCTAAAAGAGCTTTAAAAACTCTATTTAAGGATACTTGATGAATCTACTTTCATTTGGATTGCTCTTAAATTTTTTTTAATTAAAAATTTCATGCTTTTTTTTTACTACATACAATGGATTCTCATATTATAAGGTATTTATCAAAAAAATTTTTTCAAATTAGTCTTTAATTATTTTTTTTTATCAAAATTTTTTATAAAATAAATATCCTTAGATGAATCTCTTTATCTACTTCATAAATATATATTATATATATAATTTTGAAAAGTATTAGTAGAGATAATTAAAAAATAGTTATTCCTGCATTTCTCTTTGAATAATTGCACATACAACTATTTTGGAAATAAATGACCAGACTTTATTTTTTATTATTTCAAAATGATGTAGGGGATATTTTTGGAATTCTGTAAAAATATTATTATTTATGATTATTAATTTATATTACATCAAACTTTATCAGTTAATCATAATTCCAAACTATCAATTAATGAGACTATTTTTGGTAAGGAGGTCTAATCAGGGTATAAGAAGACCCTGATAAAGGACTTAAAAAGGTAATATTAGTGTCAAGACCCTTGGTATTATTTGGCATAATAAATAAATTTACTATTATTAAAACCCTCCTAATTCATTTGTACTAATGGAAGCTGTAAATATTTCAAATCCGCTCAATCTTGGAAAACGGATAATAGTAGAATTGATCTTGGAAGATTTAAGTGCCTATCATGTTAAAAATATAAATCTATGAGACATGATTCGTTCTTATCAAACATCAGAAAATCATTAATCATTTTTTATAGAGCAATCTTTTGTGGTTATACATAAAGTTTCCCTTAATATCATATAGCTGACATTTGTTAAGTAGTAAAAATACTAATAATATTTACTAATTTTGTAGAAAAGTAGTCCATTTAGAAGAAGAATTTCTTCGACTCCATTAGGATAAATAGAGATTTTAGAAGTAAATGAAGAGGGAAAATATTTGTAGATGGAGGAAGAGAAAGATAACGAAATAGAAGAGGAAAACATAATAGATAATTTTAGTTTTCATGAAGCAGTTGCTGAAGTGAATGAGTCACTTCTAACTCATCTAACAAATGTATAAGACATTAAGCGCAAGTTTGGGCAGTAGGGTTCTATGAAAGAGGAACAAAAGATTTTCGCATTGAGATTGTTGGGACTGATCGCACAGAACAAAAAATGAGAGAGCTTTTTGAAAAAATAGTCCCAAGAAATTAAAAGATTGAGCAAAGAATCTAAAAAGATGGATGGCTAGGCTATAAATTCTTAGAATAATAAGGTATAAACATATAATTCGTACAAAAGGATATGGAAAAGGAATATTTCATACCAACAATATTGAGAATTTATGGCATTTAGTGAAAGATAAAGGAAGATTTAACAAAGGCTGGAATTGTGAAAATTTAAATGATGCCTAATTATATCTGGATGACTTGTGCTGGAAAATGAGAAATTCATGTGTTAATAAATATTAAAATCTTGTTTAACTGATATCCAAGTCAAAATTATATTTAATTGATAATGATTGAGTTTGATGATTTATTCATTATTATATCTTGTATTTTTTATAAATTAAGTAATGAAGTAATAGTATTTTTTATTTGGGTCAAGGCTGTCATGTAATTTTGAATGAGACCCTCATAAGACTCCCTAACCCTATTTTTTTATGACTGCTTTTATGAAATACAAAATGTTGTGATTTATTAATTTATTCAATATAAATTTTAAGAATTAAATTATCTACAGACTTTATTTTATTTCAAAAGATATAAGTAAAGAAATACTTAAATGTCTCAACGTCTCACAGACATTTAAAAAGGAATGATAATTGGTTTGAAAAAATCAGGTCACTCAGGATGGCCTATTTAATAAAAGTTAAAGGATCAAAGAATAAAAGTTCCAATAAGAATGATTAATAGAATCTATTCAGATTTTTAAAAAAGAGGTGATGATGGTCATACAGAAAATAGAGTAAGAATGAGGATTCTAAATTAAGAGTAGAAATAGAAAATCAGAGTGGTAGTATTAAGAAATAAAAGCTTATCAATTAATGACATTCAAAAGTCAAAGCAGTTGAATCCAACTCAAGTTAGTACAAGTACAGCCTATAATACATTAAAAAGGTTAGATTTAGTAACTAGAGTAGCTCCAACTAAACCTTTAATATCTGAAAGAATACTAATATTAATAGATTATGGGCAGTTGAAAGCATAGTTTTGGCAGTAATACTTTTTAGTGGAGGTATTTGCATCTAAAAAATTGAAGACAGACTAGATTCTATTCAATATATTACCATTTTAAAATAAAAACCTAGTCGATAAAGGATATCTTGAGGGCCATAAATTTTAGCATGACAAAGAGATAGTACAAACTTCAAAAAAAGTGAAAGAGTACTTAGCTGAAGAAGCTATTAAGGTTTTAAATTGGGTATGAACTAGATAGAAAAAGGAAAACAGACAAAATACTAATTTTTATATATTTTAATGTTTTTTATTTTCTAATTTTTTCAAATTTTTGAATTTATTTTGTTCATTCTTATTTATTTTTAAAAAACATTAAGCTTCATGAAAACATCCTTTTTTATAATATTTAGCTTGAGATTAGTAATAAATAAAATTTTGATTTAATAACTTGTTTTAACACTTGATGGTAGCTCTTAAAATCCTGATAAGTGTTCAAAATGCAAAAATACTTTTTATTTTTAAAATAGTATTTGTGTTATGTAATGCAAAGATGGAACTTATCCAGATACAGATAATATTTGTCAGCCTTGCTCTGATTTAGACTCAAATTGCATCAAATGTAATTCAAATTTTTGTGAAGAATGCTAACATAATTTGTATCTGGATATAAATTCTAAATAGTGTTTAAGCAAATGTCCTAATGGGTAATATTATTATTAAGACTAGTTTACGAGTATAAAAGCTTGTAAAATTTGCAACTCTCCTTGTGAAACTTGTTAAGCTAATGATATTTGCTTAACTTGCTCCTCAAATAATACAGAAAAATATTTGGATGGAAATAAGTGTGTATAAACTTGTTCTAAATATATTGATATTCTCAACAAAACTTGCTTAGAATCATGTCCAATTGGATAAGTTCCTGATAAATTGACACAGTTATGTACAGTTTGTAGTTAAAAAATATTTAATTTAGAGTGTTTAACTACATGCCCATCAGGAACATTAGAAAATCCTTTGAACTCTAATTTTTGCATTGAATGTAATAAGTAATATTCTAATTGTGATATTTGTGATTAAAGTAATTGTAAAAAATGTAGACCAAAATTTTTCTTAAGTAACGGCTAATGTTTTATTGACTGCCCTGTAAATACTTATAAAAACTTCTAGATTTATGAATGTGTTTAAAGTTGTAGCCATTCAGGATATTTTACTGATAAAGTAAGTATGAGTTGTTTAGCTTGCAATAGCAATTTTTGTGTTGAGTGTGTAGATGAAAGTGATAAATGCACTAAGTGTATTCCTGGAAAATATTTTTATGAATCATAAAATAAATGTGTATAGGATTGTCCATTAAAAACTTATGCTGATGAAAATTCTAATAAGTGCTTACCATGCGAACAAGCGACATGTTTAAAATGTGATGGAGCAGCAAAATGTCTAAATTGTTAAGATTATTTAAATAAAGGTGATTATAGATGCTACCAAGGCTGTCCTACTGGATAATACAAATATTTAAATTAATGTGTTAATAGTTGTAAAATGGGTTAATATTTAGATATTCTTCTAGAAACTTGTTTTGATTGCCCAGATCATTGTGAATTATGTATTTCCTAATATTCATGTTCTAAATGCTTAGGAAACTTTAAAAATAACCCAGGTATATTAAAACCTCAAATATGCAACGAATGCTTAGATGGATACTTTTTAGAGGATAACACCTGTTAGAAATGCTCAGAAAATTGTAAAACATGTATAAATTCAGCAACTGAATGCTTGAGTTGTCAAAATAAATAAAAATTAGATTACAGAAACTCTTGTGTGGAATGTAGATCAGATCAATATTTTGAAGAAACCTAAAAATAGTGTTCTTTAATAGAAAAAAGAGGAATTATCCCATATCTGAAAATTACAAATGAAGTTATTCAAAATGATAATAAAATTTTAATTTAAGCTAAGATTAATTTAGTGAAGAAAGAAAGGTAGTAGAATAAAAATGGAAACTAACTTTAGATTCATAGTAAAATGAAGATTATGAAATTTAATATGAAATAGTTAGAGAATAGCAAAAATACTCTAATCTTAGTTAAAATAAATTAACCAACTAATAAGTGTAAAATTTGAAAATTTTAATAACAATTAATATTGAAAAAAATACAAAAAACTAATATAAACAACTTAAAGTAGATTTTATCAATTAAATGAATATTATATAAAATAAGAATTTTGGTCTTATGATAACCTAACTTTAAGGAGATTTACCAGAATTTAGCAATTATAAATACCCTTCAGTGTCTAAAACCACATAAATTTCATAAGCTTTTATAGGAACAACTTATTTTAGTATTGTCATAGGGGCTCCATTTTATATGCGAGTTAGCTTCTTTGATATCTTACAACTGACTAATTATTTGCTCTACTTAAATGTTTAGTACTAATACAGTCTTTATAATGTGATTAAGTTATTTGGTTTTGCTAATTTCGAATTCATACCAAATATAGAAAAAGAAAATTCTAATTCACCTTTTAAATTTAGAATGGAAAAAATCGACACTTTTATATTTTCAAATTTGATTCAGTCTATTGTTGTATGGATTTCCTCATTTTTAGTTTATCTTTTAAGCAAATTTATAATAAATAGATTTATTTCTTCCTAAAACCTTTTCATACAAGCATTAAGAAGCTACCATAATTAATACTTCTTTTCGGTTTTGATTGGACTAGGTTTTCTAACTTACTGTGATTTATTACTCTCTGCTTTTCTTTAATTCTATGACTCTGAAAATATTACAGCCTCTTAGATAATTGGTATATTATCTGCTATCATAATTTTATTAGGTATCATGGGACTGAATATCTTAACAATAAAATCAACTAGAATTCCAACTTATTAGTTGATTTCTAATTAAAAAGTAAGACAATTATATGGATACCTTTATAATGGATTTGAGATGAACTAAAAAAAAGCAGTAATGAATCTCCTATTTTTGTTTAGAAAAACTATTATTATATAGTAATTAGTATTTAATTAATAAAACCCTGTTAATTAAACTTACATATGCTGTCTTTGTGTTGGGATTGAATTGACTATTATGATAATTCTAAAACCATATAGAAGCAAATAAGAATATAGATTGCACATATCTAGTAGATTATTAATGATATCTTCAATGGTTATGATTATGGTTTTGGCAATAAATGACTCTATTTCTAATATAAGCAGTGCTTTATAAAATTTTATCTCAATTTTTGTCTCAGTATAGCTAATAGTAATATACTTCACTTAAGTATGCTACTTAGGTTTTTAGTTATATCAAATATTTAGAAAAAAATATTTATAAAATCAAGTAGCTAAGCTAGTTTGAGGTTTAGAGTTAACAATTTAAACTATTTCATTAATATTATATTAATTATGAATTTTTTATTTTATTTTTCCAATTAATTATTTTACATAAAATCATCAAAAAAATAAAGAATTCAAATTTTTAAATTAAATTACAAAAAATAAATTTTGTATCAAATTTCTCTAATTATGATTAAAAGAAAAAAGTAATTTAAAAAATTATTTTTTAAAATTATTTTGATAGAAATCTAGTATATTCTTTTTTATACTTTACCCTTAATTTTTCAGAATAAATAAGAATTTTCTTGATTAGATTATATTTTTGTAAAATAGAAAAGTAATATAAAACAATCTAGAACAAAAATAGAAAAATAATTTAAATTTGAAGTAAGGTTTAAGCAGTAAAAATAGTTATTAGAATTCTAGAAGATTTAATCAAACTATTTAATTCAACTTTTTACAATTTGATAAAAAAATTAAAATTAAAATTCCCAATACTTTTAAAAATGTTCTCATCACTTTTTGGTTCCAAATCATTAACCCCGTAGGAAGAAAAAATTGCTCATAGTTTGCCTTACAAGGCTCTTTCAACTGAAGATGAAAGAAAAGGATATATGAAAGCAGTTTTAAATGAGTTATAGATCTATAATAAATGCTCTTTAAAGCCAATAATAGAAGATGTTAAAATAAAATTAGATGGAATCAATTAAGACTTATTTATTCATACTATAAAATACCCAAGAAAATAAACTGAAAATAATCAAATATAAAATGAAACTCCTAGTGTTTTATGCTTACATGGATACGGAGGTACTAGCTTAAGCTACTACAAGCTGAGTTCTCTCTTTTAAGACCACTTTGATTCATATGCAATAGATTTCTTAGGAATGGGGCTTTCATCTCATAATGAATTTCACCATACCACAATTAATGAATGTATAGAATATTTTGTTCAAAGCATAGAAAAATGGAGAATAGCAAAAGGAATTAATAAGCTAATTATAATTGGTCATTCTTTTGGTGGGTATATGGGATTTAATTATGCAATTAAATATTAAGAAAGAGTCTCTTAACTATTTTTAGCTAGTCCTTTAGGAGGTACTAAACGTACTTAAGAAGAAGTAGATCTTTGGTTCAAAAAGAGGCAAGAGGAGACTGGCTATATTCAATCTAAGTTCTTTAATTATTTTTAAAATGCATGGCATGAAAAAAAGACAATTGCTAGATTTTTTAAAATGCCACTTACTCCTACTTATATTATGCTAAATAGTTATATCAAGAAAAAATTAAAGATTGAAGAAAACTTAAGATCTGATTGGTATGATTACATGACTGGCCTAATAGAATTACCTGATAGTAGCGATAAAGCTATATTTTACTTGTTAAGATTTCCAAGAATGTCTGCAATTCATTCTATAGAAGAAATCCTTAGCCATGAAATCAAAGAAAATAGAAAGTAACTCAAATTCCATATTCACTTTATATATGGTGATAATGATTGGATGTGCTCAGATGGAGCAAAAAGAATAGTAGATGCCCAAATAACTCCTTCTTCTTTTGTTACAATTTCCAATTCTACCCATAATATTGTCTATGATTAACCTAAGCCAATATAAACTTATGTTATGAGCCACTTAAATTGAATAATAATAAAAATAAAAATAAAAAGAAATTTATCTTTACATTAAATTAAAAAAAATATTTATCTTCAATTATATTTATTAATAATAAGTAGATAATAAATTTAATTTGAAAAATAATAATTTATTTATTTCAAGTAAATCATAACATTTAAATTAATTTTAATTTAAGGTTTTAAACATGGAGCATTATTATTTTATTTGAAATTGAAATATTTAACATCTTTTAAAATATTTTTACTGTTTGTCAAATAATAATTAAAATTTTAATTGAAAAATATAAAAATTTGAAGTTGATTTATTTTTATTCTATCATAATTTTATTTTAATCTTAGATTTATGTTAATTTTTATTTCAAACTTTTTGAAAAAATAAATTATTTAAAAATACAAAATATATGAAAAAAAATAACTATCTATTTATTATTTCTAATTTTGAAAAAAAATGATATATTCCTATTTTTATGTTAATGTTTTAAAAATGAAAGCATTATTTAACATTTTTATTCTCTAATAGAATACATTTAAAAATAAAAAATTTTATCTAGCTTTAATAAAAAAATTTCATTTAAAATACAAATTAATCTAATATAAAATCTAACTTGTAAATACTCTGCAAATTAAATAAAAAAAATGTTATCAAAAATATATTACTAGCTCAGTAATAATAAATACAATTATACAATTAAAAATAATTAATGATAAATTATAAACATTTTTGATAAATGGAATGAATAATAATCTTAGCTTATTCTTTTTGATGCCAAAATATTTGTATACCAAAAAATATTTGTTCAATTAAATTAGTGATATGTTTTTAATCATAATTTTTATCATTAATTATTAATCCTCAAATAGATTGGCATATTAAGGATTAATATTTCAACTTTATTACATAATAAATACAAATGAATATAAATAATACTATTGTAAATGATTCATATTAAAATGTAGATAAATTAAGGGTAAATAGCCATCATAGTTTTTAAATTTCTTAACCAACATTTTTTAATTTTTAAAAGGAGTTGATTCAAATTCTACAGTTAAATAGCAATCAAAGAAAAAAATAGCATATCACCTTTTTGGCAGATATATTGTCAATTATACCTTTTTTTATCAAATTTAGAGAAGAGGGAGATGAATTTACTCAGAAGCTATTTTGCAAATATATTAAATATGAATATTATAATTCTTCCTAACTTGTATTTAGAACAGGTTTTTGATTGATTTAAACAAGAAGCTAATTATAATTTTTTTTATTTGCAGGATAGGAAGGAGATAGCTTTTACATTATTTTAGCTGGAAAAGTGGGAATCTATGCTGAAAAAAATTAAATGATTCACATTTAACATGTTGTAAATGGATTTGAGACTGTGGATTAAGATATTAATAATGATATGAAACTGGTTAAGGTGTTTAAATTTATTCCAAATTTCTTTTAATGTATTATATTTTTACTAACTATAGATTTTAGATGCAGGTGGTAGTTTTGGTGAAATGGCTCTTTATGAAGATAATTCTTAGAGAGTATCAACAGTTTTTGCTCACACAGATACATTTTTAGGAGTTATAAAAAGAGGGGATTATTTAAATATTATGCAAAAAAAGGAGGAAAGAGAAAGATAAAAAGCAATTCAAAACATATGCAGTATGAGTTTATTCTAAGGATGGAATATGAAAGAAATATCAATTTTAGCTGAAAAAATGAAAAAAATTAACTGTAAAAAAGAGGATGTGATTTATGAAGAAAATTAATAGGTTTAATCAGTATTTATTGTGCTATCTGGAACTTTTTTAGTATCAATACTAAATTCTACTTTTTAATATTTTATTTATTTTAACAATTAAGATAGCTTCAAGTGATGATAAAGATGAATGGGATGACTGTACTACTTCTGTAGAAGATATAATGAAAAAAGATAGAAAAATTAAAAAGCAAAAGTAGAAAGTAATTACTATGATTATTATTAGATTTTAAAGATATTATATTTTAGTTAAGATTACTTCAGGGGCATGAATTATTTGGAGAAGAAGAGCTCTTTTAAGAATAAAATAAGAGAAACCACAAAGTTGTATGTATTACAGATAAAGCAGCACTCTTCTAAATGGATATTAATACTTTTTAAAATGAAATTCTCTATAAAAATTAAAATACTAAATAAGAAATTATCAAAAGATTTAAAGGTAAGTTAGATGATTTTCAAAATTCTGAACTATAATAAAGCAACGAATATTAAAATTTAATGTATAAAAATTGTAAGACTATTCTTCTTAAATTCAACTAAGAAGAAAATGGAAAAACATAAACTCTAGCTTAAACTGATAAAAAATCAAGAAGACTTGAAAAGAGTGAACATAAATTAAGCTAATTAGGTAATGTATAAGAGACTCAAACCAGCAGAAAGAATACAAGGATTATTGTTTCAAAAAAATCTATGATTAAAAAAGGAAGATATTTAAATTAGTCTATGAATAGCTATTAAACCAGATAAAACAGCCTTGATGATATCACTTAAAACTCTAATATTTTAATGAATGGATATGAAGTTGATTAGGTATTAATAGATAAAGACATTTTGTAAAGCCATTAAAAAAATAAAACAGCACCTATAAAAGAAAAGAACTCTTTTGTAAATGAAATAAACAATGATCTACCCAAGCTTTATCAAAAAGTCAAAGCCTCAATTATTTTATAATCAGATACATCTAAAAATCCAAGTAAATAAATCAATCAATTTTTAAATATATTGAAATTATTATATTAAAATGAATTAGATTCTTTTGTGCTTTAAAATCCTGATAATTTTATTCTAAATTTTCTACCAAGCATGAATAAAGAACTGACTAATAAAATGGAATAGATTCACAGCCAGAGAAATTAAGAATTATAAGAAAATATTCTGAAGAAAATATAAAGAACAAAAACAACTGAAAGTTAAAATAAAATATAAACTAATAAAATAGATTATTAGAAGGAAAAAGTAAAAGGATCATAAATTTTGGGGAATTTTGATTAATTATAAAGGAAAAAAAAGATAATGATAGAATAAGCTTTTTATCAAAGATAAAATGAATAAAATGGAGCTCAACTGCAAAAATTACATTAAAAGGATAATAGTCCATCTCTTAACTAAAAATAAAGCTATCCAATAGCTGTAGTACTACCAAGTAAACTTTATAAAGAAGAATAAAAAAGAAGCAATAGCATAAATACAATAAATAAAATAGAAGATTATCAATATAAATAATCTCTCAAAAAATATCTGCTAAATTAAGTTCAATAATCCAATAAGGATAAAGTAAATGAAATGTATAACACAGAAGTATAACCACTTGAAGTTTTCAATAATATTTCTGATTCTACTCTCATAAAAAATAACTCTAGTTTTTCATATAACAAGAGGTTAAGTGAACGCTAATCTGTAAGTTAAAGAAATTCTCCAAAGTATTTACAAAGAAAGAAATTGTAACCATTATACTGAGTTGAAAAAAAATTTTTAAAACATCAATTTTAATTAGAAATATTACTTTATTTAAAAAAATTAATGTACATAAAATAATAGTCAATTTTTTAATTTTTGATTAATACATATTGAAAGTTCTAAATATTATCATATAAATAATTATATATATTTAGATATTAAATATATTAAATTATCTAGAATTCAAAATATAAAATAAAATGGTTTATCATAAAAATAGTGAGATTATTTACATTATTATCTGATTAATCAATGTTTTTTAATTTTTAATATATTTTATAAATTTTTTTCAATAATCTATTTTTAATTTACAACGTTAAACTAAACAAATGTTTTCTTTCTAAATTATATCAATTATATTTAATACCACCCATAAAATTTCTTGGGTCCGGAGCTTGGCCATTAAATTCTGCACCACTAAAATCAAAACCAGGATTCTATTGTTAAAAAGTTAGTTATTACATTTTTAAATCTTTTTTCTTTAAATTACCTCTTATTAAAATCTTTCTAACATTAATTTCTTTTAAATTTCTTACTATAATAATGGATCAAGCTTATCATGTCCTACAAATACAGATTACCACACTTCTCCTTTGTGTCCTTTTTACAGAATAATGTGCAATTCTTCATCCTCTATTTAAAATAAGTTTATTTAAAGCAACTTCCAATTATTAATTTTAAAGTTTTTTACCTATACACCAAGTAGAATCATCAGTATCACAAATACTAGTTAAAGCCTCCTATAATATTGATTATGGATTAAATATTTTTATAATAATTAGAAAATTAATTGATTACGTTGATAAATGGAGGGTTTCCTTTTATTCCTACTTTAAGATGTCTAGATTCTATCACTATTTCTAGCTTAGGCATCTACTATCCAGGTTATAATTATTTTCTAACTTCACTTTCATATTTTTTTAATACAAATTTAGGAGGTTATATATAAATATTGACATCATCTATTGTTTAGTCCCACTCATACACTGTTTAACCTATTTATTATTTTCCTATTAGTATTCAACAAATCAGGCACTTTAATAATTACCATTATGAGTAAATTTTTGCCTTGAGGTGGCCTTTTTCTTTAATTCTTAATCTATATTAGAGGGTTGCATTGTTTATGTATATATCTCTATTATTCGAACAAGCTTAAATTAAAATTAAAAAATTTAATCAAAAATATATTAATAATTTATCAGTTTTCACAACAAAAAAAATACAAAGTTAATAATCACATTAATTGCAAAATCTTCTTAAAAGATTCTATTTTTGGCAAAAAAAATATCCCTTAAAATATTAATTATCAAATATTTTCTATTAAAAATAAAAACAACAAGCATCTGTCTTTAAGCATATTCTTAAAACAATAAAAATTCTTTAAAAATAAATATGTAATAAAATTTATTAAAATCAAAAAAAAAACATTTTTAAAAAATATTTATATTAATTTAGAATGATTTCAAATCAAATCAATATTTTCTAATTATGGAGATATTTCTAATAAATCTTTTTATTGATTTTATGATTGATTATTTTAAATTTTTTATGGGATTTATGATTTAGTTTCAAAAATTTTTCTTTTTTAAGGATTTTATTTAAATGTTGGAATGACATTTGCTGACACAACAACTGGATGATTTTTATCATTTAGATTAAATTTATTATTTGTAGAATTATTCAAACTCCTATTCTGAATCTCTATTCCTTCGGTTTGGCTTAATTATTAGAATTGCTAATTCTAACTAGAAGAATATTTATTAGTTGATGGAAGTTTTTGAATATCAATTAATCTACCTAAATAATCTAAGAAGGATTTTATTATTTTCCAAATGGTATTCATAAAGTAGAGAGCCACAATACCAGCGATAAATATGACTGTTACTATTTTCATAAGAAGATCTACAAAAGCTCTTTTTTCGCTTTCGTCACTAAAGAAATTTACAGTTTGAGGGGGGAGAAATCCTATACGATTATTCTCTAAATCAAAGATAGTGTATCTTTTGTTCAAAAAAACTTCACCTAAAATAACTTTATTATCTGGAGAAGATGCAATATTCAAGATACACTAATTCGAAACTGATTAGGAAATATCTTAATTGAATAAAGCAACTTTATCATGTTTGCATACATGCAAAAATTATTTAAATGGGATAGTTATTGTTAAGCTACCAAATTAAAAAGTAAGTTATTTATCATTAAAAGCGTTTGGGACAATATCATTGCAAAATACCATTAAATATTTTTTATCAACAATAGAACATCCCATACTATAATTGCTATTCATATGATCAATTATCTTACTTAAAATATCAAATGGTATTATCAAAAATGAGGTATTTAAAGTAATGTATGCCTCTGTAAATTGAAATGATTGGCCTAATACACTAATTTAATTCAAAGGAAGGATATATTAGTAATTACTCTTTTTTTTATTTATCTTCAAATCAACAAAGTATTAGTCAATATCAACTTCACTAGAATACTCTGCATTATATCCTCCTAGAGTTAATGCAAAATCTTAAAATTCTTTATTCTATCTATTTATGTAAATACCAAAAACCATATCTCCTTATTCTTCAATTTCTTCACTTTCTATCAATTACTTCAAAAAATGAGTCTCTGGTTCTAATTTTAATTAAATAGTTTTTAAGATTTAACTTAAGCAGCTTTTCATTTAATTTTTTGTTTTTTGACAAAAATATACATTTCATTTAAATTAATTTAGATGATGAAATGAATATTCTAATTTAAATTAAATTATAATTTTAAATTTACCTATATTTTTGCTATCGAATTCAATATCTAGTCTACCAAGACCTATTGAACCTTCTCCTACTCTTGGCTAAATATTTGATAATTTTTATGCATGTAAAACTTTAAGCTTCTTTATAGTGGTTAGATCTTCTAAGGTATTATATTAACCAAATGAGAGCTTCTCTTTTACAGTATCTTAAATTGTAATATTTTTATTTGGATTATATGCAATAAATGAGATCATATAATTTAGAAATACTCCATATATTCCACTTTCGTTGGTAGTAATTGCTGCTTTTTTACCACCATCCTTAATTAATTCTTAGTTTTAGTTTAGTTTGAATGGATTATATTTTGATATCTTAGTAGATTTTGAAATATCACATTTATCTTCACATTCTGCTTTAGATATACTTTAATAAGTATAGCTATCTAATTCTTATGAGCACTCTTTACAATCAAACCCAGCAATCCAACTCCATGGGCTATTTATATTTACCTTTAGAAATTTATTATTTTTAATAGTTTTTTTGTATTTCGATATGAAAGAAGCATAATTTTACTTCTAATTTTAAAAATTCTTAGTTTTTCTGCTTCGGCTTTCCAATAGAGGCTTGTACCAAGTATGATAAATCTCTTTCAAAACACATAGAAGTTGACCAAGTGTTATTATGGAATATATTACGATGATATGAATCGCATGAATCTATTTATAATATCTTTTACCCTACATTTATTGTATTGTTTTAGTTGATTCTTTGCATTCTAAGCTCATAAATGTCTTTGCTATTAGATTTATAAACTATGTTCTTTTTCTTAGCACTATTTACAAATGCCAAGCTGAATAAAATAAAAACTACTGTCTGCTTTATGTTCATTTTTATTAATTTCTAAAAGCTGTAATAGATATATGATACAAAAATTTATTATCTAATATATTACGAAATCCAATTTTTAAATATTTGTTAAATTTTCAAAATTTGGTAAGACAAGAAACTAAAGTACTAAGTCACCTAAAAAAATATCAATTTTTTTCTATTGAAAATTAAAACTTCTGTCCAAATTACTCTTAAAAAAACTACTAAATGAATTAAAAATGACACTCTTTCAAATATTGGAATATCAAATCAAATACATTAGTTCAACCTAAATTCAAAATTTAATCTATTTAATTTAATAAAAGGAAATTTTTACTTTAAGGTTTAGTAAAGTACATAAAATAAATTATTTTTCAATTCTAAATTAATTAAAAATAATTGTCTCTTTCTTTTTATCCTTAAATAATAAAAATAGGAAATAATATTTGAAATTTCTATTTAATCAAATTCTTATAATTTATAACAAAAATAGAAATTTAGTTCTGGGTGAAAAATTCAACTGGCTTGGAGTTTTTACAAACTTTAATTAAATTTTTCCAATTTAAAAATAGGTTTCTTATACATTTTAGACTAATACTTTTTCATTCATTTTTTAAAGAAAAATACACTAAAAATAGTTACAGACTAAAATTTATTTTTATTATCTAGAATTTAAGAAATCAGAAATAATTTATTTTCTTATTCGTTTGAGGTAAATTTAAAAATATTTTGATAAAAATTATTAAAAAACAATCAATAAAATTTCTGATTTTCTTTGTTTGATATTAAATATCTGATTCATTGATAGAGAATCATTAATACAAATAACAAATAAAAATGTGGATGAATAACTCTTTTTAAAACTGATTGTTCATTAAATTTTATTCATTAAAAAATGTCTTAAAAAAAATAAGAACAATTTTACCATGTGTATATTGCATCTTTTTTAAATACTTAGTAATGAAAAGGTAGTTTAAGATGCTAAGAATACAAATTATGAATGAAAATTTGTGCAAAAACAATAAATGCTACTGTTATTCACAATAATTTGATAATTTGTTCCATTTTTTACATTTTTCTTTACCAAAAAATTCCATTGCAATCTAAATTATTTGAAGTTATCTCTGCTATGATATGAAACCAATTCATAACCTTTATCATTTCTATGATTTTTTTTTTAATTTTTTCAAACTAAATTTAGTTTTATCATTTTTTTTAAGAATCATTTCATTTAGTTATAAGAATAATCACCATTTACAATATAATGAGAATTAACCTTATCCATAAATTTTTTTTTTTTTGAACAATAAAAATTTTAGATTTTATTGAAAAAAAGTATTTTTTAAAATGAAATTATCTTTTTTAAAGGTTTTCATCTTAAAAATATGAATTATTTAAATAAATATTGTTGTACATTTTTATTGGTTTTTTTGGTTTTATTTAGATGCAGCATTCATTAAAAATTGTAAATATTGATAAAATGTGATTTATTGATTAAAATATGAATTATATTTATACCAATATCTCAATTATTTTTAGTTTAAAAATAAAAAACTGATATAAGTTGTCTAATTTTTCCTAAAAATATTTTATTTTTTTAAAAATATTTATCATGACTAAATGCTAAGATAAATTCATAGGCTTTATTAATAAGAACTTATAAGATACTTTTATCATATCTTACATCAAAAATCTTTTCTATTTGATAAAAAAACTATTTAAGCCTTGAAATAGCAAGCTATAATGTCATAAGATTAAGTCATCAAATTTAAATAAGACTGGAGTTTTAGAGAGATTATTAAATTAATCTAAATTTTACTTTTTCGCACCATCATCTAGAAATTAATAATTTTTAAGGGTAGAAAATTGAATAAACAAATAATTAATAATGGTATATAATTTTCTCTAAAACTCCACTTTTCTCCATATTAAATTTTAAAGATGAAATATTTCTATTTATCTTAAATCATCAAAAGACCTATGATTTTTAAATATTTATGAGAAAAAATTAATAATTCCAAATATTTATAATTTTATTACTATTTTTAAATTATTCTAATTTTAGTTTATTGTGAGATACAATTTTAATTATTTGAAATAAAGTTACTTTTTAAAGTAATTTGGTAAATTATTGTACTAATATTAGGTTTCTAAAACTCCAATTTTTTACTTTAAATGGCTTGTAATTAAAAATAGCTATAATTTATATTATATACTAAAACATACATAATTGTAAAACAAAAACGAAAATATAATAAAGACAGATACTTTTACACCACCATTTAACTATCATTTTGACTTTAAAAATAAATGAAAGTAGAAGATCATTAAGATCAGAAAAATAAGGAGCAAAGAGATGATCTATCACAGAAATCATAGATTGTCCGTAACTTTGAAGAACTGAGATAGTCAATTTAAAACTTTAATGAGTTGAAAGATTTTCGTAGAAAATCTATCCAGAATAACAATGGAGAACGCCTTTAATAATCTGCTGTTGATATTGAGAGAAGATAATCTTTTAATGATTAAAACTAGAGCTTCAACAAATAACCAACAACAATTAATGTAAATTAATCAGATGAAAAAACTAATGATAAAACTAAGAGTGACAAACAGAATAAGCTTATGAAGATGGATGAACACAAAATAGATCTTTAAGAACTTTATCTTAGATTTAAAACTAATCCAACTAAAGGATTGTCAAATTAGAGAGCAGAGTAACTAAACTAAGAACAAGGTAAATTATTTTTTTAATAATATTTGAAATTTGTGCTTTATATTTATTTGACTCAATCAATAATTTTTTCTTTGACTTATTTTAGGTGATAACAAATTAAGTGAAAGAGGTAAAGAACCTCTTTGGAAAAAATATTTAAGAGAGCTCACTAACCCTTTCGCAATCATGCTTTGGGTTGCAGCCATTTTTTGCTTTATAACATATTATCTTTCGCCTGAAGATCCTTCTAACCTATACTTAGGATTTGTATTGATAGCTGTTATTTTTGTTACAGCATAAATTACTTATCAACAAAACAAAAAAAGTGAAGCTTTGATGGATTCATTCAAGAATTTTTTACCATAAAAATCTACAGTAATCAGAGATGGATAATAATAAATCGTTCATGCTGAGAAATTAGTTGTTGGAGATATTGTCTAGGTTAAAGCTGGAGAAAGAATACCTGCAGATATTCGTATAATTTAATCTAATGAAATGAAAGTAGATAACTCCCCTCTTACAGGAGAAAGTGAACCCTAGCTTCGTACTAATATATGCACTCATCCTGATTCACCACTAGAGACATAGAATGTAGCCTTCTTTGGTACTCTTTGTAAAGAAGGATTCGCTTTAGGAGTTGTGATAAAAATTGGTGATGAGACTACTCTTGGTTTAATTGCAGATTTAGCCTCATAGGAAAAAACTTAATTAACTCCTTTAAGAATGGAGCTTAATCGTTTGATTTTTGTCATGGTTGTTATTGCATTGTCTCTTGGTGTTCTTTTCTTCTGTTTAGCCTATTTCTTGATAGGTTATAATTTAATTACTTGTGTTCTCTTCGGTATCGGCATCCTAGTTGCAAATGTACCTGAAGGTTTACTAGGTTGCATAACTGTCTCTTTGGCAATCACAGCTAAAGCTCTCCATGGAAAGAATGTGTTAGTAAAAAACTTAGAAGCTGTTGAAACTTTAGGATCTACTTCATGTATATGCTCAGATAAAACAGGTATTTATGTTATTAATGATTTATTGCTTTTTTTTATCAATCAAATAAGTTTTTAACTTAAATATTTTATTAATAAATCAATAATTTTTCCTCATTATATTCTAGGAACATTAACATAAAATGTAATGACTGTTGAACATATGTGGTATAGTTTAAATACTGTTAGAGCAGTGAACAAATCTCTAGCTTAGAATGAAGTTAAGTTAGAATATGATGAAAATAACTAAGATTTCAAATAATTACATTAAAGTGCTATGATTTCAAGTGAAGCAAAATTTGATAGATCTAAATTGTAAGATTTAAATAATATAAATTATCTAAAATGTGATGTTATTGGTGATGCAACTGAAACTGGATTAGTTAGATTCTTCTAATATATTGAAGATATCGAAGAGACTCGTAAAAAATTCAGGATCCCCTAAAATAAAGAAAGTAAATTTATTTTTAAAAATGTTAATTTAATTTAAATAATTAATTTTTCAAATTCTAAATAAAAGAAACTGAAGCTAAAATGCCTTTCAACTCTAATGTTAAATATGCCTTAACAATTGTAGAATAAGTAACCGCAGATAGCGATTATTGCATTTATATTAAAGGTGCTCCTGAAAAAATTTGGACTTTCTGCTCAAATATTTAAAATAATGGATAAGCACAAAAAATAGATTCTATTACATAAAAGTTATTCAATGAAGTAAATCTTAAATTTGGTAGAAATGGAGAAAGAGTCTTAGGTTTTGCTAAACTTCATCTTCCAAGAGAAGACTTTCCTCTAAATAAGTCAGAATTTGTTGTTTCAAATCCTAATAACTTCAATTTTGAAATGAAAAATTTCACTTTTACAGGTCTTATATCACTGATCGACCCTCCTAAAACCAGAGTTCCTGGTGCTATCCTTGAATGCCGTAGTGCTGGTATAAAGGTTATTATGGTTACAGGGGATCAACCTCCAACTGCTGCAACTATAGCAAGATAGGTATTTAAGTTTCTAAAATAAAATTGTGAATTAATTTGATCATATTTTTTAAATTAGGTTAACATCATTCCATCATATGCAAAAACTACTGAAGACATCATAATTGAATAGGGATGCACTTGGGAAGAAGCAGTAGAATAAGCTGACGCAATTGTTGTTCATGGTGATAGAATAGTTGCATCCTTAGATAAAGAAATCGAAGAGGGGTTACCATAATACTCAATCTTAAGAAAATGGGTTAAAAAGCCTTATTGTGTATTCGCAAGAACTACTCCTGCTCAAAAATTATAAATCGTGCAAGCCTGTTAAAAGGAAGGATTTATCACTGCTGTTACTGGAGATGGTGTAAATGATTCACCTGCAATTAAGCAAGGAGATATAGGTATTTCAATGAATATAACAGGTAGTGATGTTACTAAAGATGCAGCTGATATGGTTCTTCTTGATGATGATTTTGCATCTATAGTATCAGGTGTTGAAGAAGGCAGAAAGATTTTTGATAATCTTAAAAAAACATTTGTTTATCTTTTATGCTCAAATATACCTGAAATTCTTCCATTCCTTGCTACAATTATCTTTGCTATCCCTCTTCCATTAACAAATATCTACATGCTTTCAATTTGTGTTGGAACTGATTTATATCCTGCTATTGCACTTGCTTATGAAGAAGCTGAAATAGATATTATGACAAGAAAACCTAGATCTAAAGATGACCATATAGTCTCATTAGTGCTTATGACTCATTCATATGGTCTTATGGGCATCATGTCTATGGGAGCTGGATTTATAGCTTATTTTACATCATTGTAATTAATTATTAATTTTATGTTTAAAAGAATATACTAATAAAATTTTATGAAATAGAAATTATTATGGATTCCCTGTAATGGAATTATTTGGAATGACTAATTATAATGCTTATTATCCTCCTATCCATGATTTTAGTGATTATTCTCTTAAATCATAAGGATTTAGTTACAACCAAAATATTATGTAAGATCCAGTAACAAAACAAGACTATGACGACTGTAGAAATGTACCTTAATCTATTTTAGATAAATATAGTTGGACTGTTGATTGGTTTAAAGTTGGAGATGGTGAATACGATTTAAGAAAAAGTTTCATTCAATGTAACTCTCATACTGGTAAATGGGAATCTCTGGTTTCTAAATGGAGTGATTGTGATGTTAGTTCTGATCACAACTATTCAAGCTTCGTTCATAACACCGCATGTTATTCAACTGATGGATTAAAATATACATAATCCTGTTTCTTTGTTTGCATTGTTCTTTTCTAATGGAGTAATATTTTTGCTTGCAAAAGCAGAAAATCTTCATTTGCAACTTCCCCATATAATAGTCAAATGATTAAAGGTATTATTTTTGAAACGGTCTTAGGTATTTTCTTAGTCTTAACTCCTGGTGTTAATAATGTATTTGGTGGTCGTCCACTTGACTTCTTTTAATTTATGATTCCAGCAGCACCTTTTTCAATAATGGTTCTTGCATGGGAAGAATCTAGAAAATATTTAGTAAGATAGTATCCTTGGTTCTTAAAGTATAGTTATTGGTGATTTGAGTAAGTAATTCTTAAAAGTTAGAGCAAGTTTGCTTTAATAAAAATTAAAAAAATTACCAAAAGTTTAATTATAAAAATATTTATTAATAATCTTCATAACTTATTATAATTTATGTCTAAGTCTTTATTTACTTCTAATTTTATTTCATAAAATCTTCTTTAAAATTTTTCTTTTCACCTAAAATTTTATCTAAATTTAAATTTTAAACAATTTAATTAGGATCTGCAGTAATAAATAGTTGATCTAACTTTAATAGCAAAATTGAGTGATAGTTTTAATTTTAGTACGAGATTTACTTCAAAATTGGATTATTTTGATATTTATTTAAAATTTATTTTTTAATTTTCAAAAATACATCAACACATTTTTTTAATTCAAGAATTAGAGATAAAATCTGCAAAGATTTTAATTCACATGACAACTTATATATATCAAAAAAAAAAGTCAATATTTTCAAATCTTTATGTCATATAATTTGGTATTTTTTTAAGAAACTAATATAATAATTTTGATTTCTTGTTGAGAGATCTTCTAGATTTCTTCGATTAGCTTTTTTTGAATGTAAGTAAAAAATTTACTTCATAATTTACAAAAAATAATAAGGATATTAATTTTATGTATTAGGTATAATTAATTCTTACAGATTACATTTTTCAAAATATTCTTCAAACTTAATAAAAGATTTTAATTAATCACATAAATAGTTTAGCAAATTTAAGATTTAGACTATTTAAAAAAATTTTTATCACCATTTTTCTACCTTTTAATCTTTTCTTTTATAATGTATTATCTGTGTTCTAATCTGATAAATATTAAACAGCTCCTTTAATTAGAAATAATTATTATTACTCTTTAATTTCTTTTTCTAAAATTTTTTCTTCTTCTCTAAATAATCTATCTAAATAGCTTCATTATGGCAACTGAAATATTTTGAAAACCCTCTAGTTTTTTTGAATTATAAAATGAAAAATCATCATTTTAATGTATTTTGAGAATATATTAACAAGAATTGTTTGTAATTTTATGATAATTAAACAGTAATATTTAAATTATCTTCATTTAGAAAAATACTATTTAAAATTCTATAGAAAAACTAATATCTTTTATTTGGATTATCAATATTTTTTCAAAATATTAATTATTTTGTTCTTTCACTAGAAAGCACTTCTTTAAGATATTTATTTCTAGTATTTATGATACAATTTATATAATACTGGTTAATAGAATTAAGATATCATTTTGTAGATATATCTTTATAAATTCAAATGTAAAATGACTTTCCTTAAAATTTAGTTGATGTAAAAGTAATATAGAAACTCTAACCCTTTTACATAAAATCTAATTGATGCAGGTAACTTTTTAAATTCTGATATGAAAATTAGTTAAGATCATTAATAAAAAGGGTGAAAAAGCATATTTAAATAGTTCAAATCAAAATAGATTTGAAATGTATAATAATTCAAAATTGACTTAATTAATTAATATCTGATAATATTTAAAAGTAATAATTAATTATTAACATTTTTATTTATCAAATCAATTTTATAATATAAAAAGGTAGTACAAGTAATTAATAATTGATAACCATAACATGCTTTTAAAGCTTTAAAAAATAAAGCTATTCTATGATTTAGAATATGCTTGGAGATTTTATTTGAAGCTAAGAATTTTTAAAAGAAAAGCATGGATGAGCATACTTTCGATTCTATTTAAATTTTTGAATATTACTTTGTTCAATCTACCACCCTCTATCAAATAAACTCAAACAAATAACAATTCAGACTAAATTCTTTCATAATTAATGGATTTAAGAAATTTACTTGAAGAATTGAGCAACAATTAAATACTATCACTGATAATTCTTACATTAAACATTATAATAATTACTTATTAAATTGCTTATTTCATTTACTTAGCCATTTTCGCTAAATTTAAGAATGATAAAGGAAAAAAGTCTAATTTCTCTTTATATCTATTATCAATCTTGCTGTCTTTCTATTCTTATGTTCTATTTATACCTATCCTAAGACTGTCTTTTTCAGGTGAGACCACAGCTCTCAAGATTATCAACTTTGTCTTAACCATTGCGATAGGTAAATTCTTTCAAAAAATTTAACTTTTTAATTTTTTATGGAAATATTTTCATGTAAGCTTTTACTTCTTACTATTTTAGTTTGTATTGTTTCTAAAAAAACTTAATTTATTTAAGAATTTTTATGAAATTAAAACATATTTGGATGGTTTTTAATTCATAAGAATTTAAACAGCTAATATTAATAGTGTTAATAAATTATTAAATAGTTCTTTTACTTGATGGGAATGACTTTCACCTTAACTTTCATACTGAAGATTATTTATCAAAAAAAGCGAACTCTATATATTTATTAAGGATATTTGTAGAGACTTGCCAAATTATTGCTGCCAAGATATTTGAAAATAATTTAAATTTAATTGTAGCCATTAATATCTTAAGCTCTATGGTCCTTTTTACAGCAAATTTAATATATTAGCCATATATAAAAAATTAAATCTAACTATTAATCCACTCAATGTACTTCTATTAAATATTGTTTTCTGCAGCTATCTTACTTTTTTAGCCATTTGAGAATTCTTAAAAGACTTTCTCCTTTTACTTGCTTACACTTTTTCCCTTTGGTTATTTGGTTTCTTAAATTTTGATTGATACAAGAATCAATCTTATTATTCAAAAATTGTAAGCCCTTTAGTTCTATTTTCCCAATTAAGAATAGTAAGATAATATTAAGCTTTCAGCAAATGAAATAGATATCATTTTACGATTTTTAAACTAAAATATGAGAGCTATTTATATAGATTATGCCTAAAACAAATATTCCATTTTACTTGAATAAATTGTTTTAACTCACCAACTTAACTGCGGAAACCAAAGAGATTGCTTTTGTAGTAATGTAATTAATCATAATAATTTTTAATTTGATCTTTTCATAACCAATTTATTTATTTTAGATTAAGTAAAATTAACAAGATGATTTCAGGTACTAGTTTTTAGGTGATGAGACAAGAAAAAAGTACATTCAAGATTTCACCATAAATCTTTACAAACAAAAAATAAAAAATGAGAAAAATTTTTTTAGCCAGACTAAGTATGGGTACTATAGCTATCTGCTTGATGTAGTTAGTAATGAAAAACACATTTAGCTTGAAGTTATTAAGCTTAATAATAGTATATAACTTCTCCAAACTTCTAAAGGAAAACAACTTTTCTAAATTTTGAATTATTTAGCTCTCTAAAAATCTTCAACCACAAGCAAAATTAATTAAAGAGCAAACAATCAGCTAAATAAAAACTCATAATTTCTGTTAATTAAAGAATTTAGTCTTTATGATATAATTATTTTTGATGAATTACTAATAGCAGCTTTGAAAGATTTTTTTTTATGTCTCAAATTAAAGGTTGATGTTATTTTAGAAATAGGAAAAAACATAGTTGACTTGAATTAACTATTAAGAACTTGTAAAACATTTTAAATTTAAAAGAAAAAACTATTTGGCATGATCAGTAAACTTGCGAAATAAAACAATTCGAACAAAAATCTAAAGCTTTTGTCAAATTAATATTTCTATGTAATATCTTCAGAAGAGAAATTAAAATTAGAAAAGAAAATATAAAAAAATTCTGTTTCAGAAGAGATTATTAAAATTTTAAATGAGCAAGATTCATGTGCTCTTTACATTTCTCTGCTGTAGAAAGAAAATCAGATAGTTAAAGTTTCCTAAAATTTTGAAAAAGTTTTCACAAATTATAGTAATTCTTCTATTATTGGTAAGACTCTTAATTTTATACTACCAAAGAGATTTTAAGATCCTCATTAGAATATGCTTAAGTGCTATAGTGAAAGAACATCTTTTACAAAAAATTTAAAGAAGCATCCTATGTAACTAGGAGTTGACTCAGAAGGATTTGCAGTTCCTTATTAACTAAAATTGTAAAATCATTAAATTGGAAATGATGATATTGGTCTTTGTGGATAAATCAAAAAAATTAATTGCAATAAAAAATATTATATAAGTCTTTTTTATAATGAAGAAAGCAAAGATTATGAAATATTGACAGTCTCGTAAAACTTTTACCAGGCTATTTTTAGCAAAAATAATTTAAGTAATTAAGAACTCTATAAAATTAACCCTATCAGTCTTATTCCTATCCTAAAGTTTTACTTAAATACACAAGAAAGTTACTTAAGTTATGAGAATATTATAGTTGAGTCAGTTAATGGTAGTAGTGGTACAAAATAAAAAAAAACAAATTAATATTTTGAAAGCCAATATTTTGAAAAAAAAGAAATATATTATGGTTTGATAAATTAATACAAATATAAAAATAAATATGTCTGCATAATATAAATCGAAATAGAAAATATGTAGTTGATTCTAAGTAATTAATTAAAGCAGGAAGTACTTGAAGCATTTACAAAAGAAGTTGAATAGCTAGAAGATGCATTATCATAGCAATCTAGTTAAAATTTAGATGATGCTTACTTGAATTAAATTAAAATTAAAGATAAGTAATTCTCTCAAAGAATATTTTAAACAAACAGCATATTATATGAAAGTAAATGGAATATTTAAAAAGGTATAACTTAGACGAATCTTTAAGATAAGTAAACATTAGATTTAATTTTCCACAAAAATTAGCAATAGTAATAATAAAATAAGTATTAAACATGCAATACAAACTCTCCTACTACTTATGAATTATCTGAAATAGATTAAATAAATAGCCTGAGGAAGCTCTTAAATATTGAATAAAATGTAATTTCTATAGCATCTCCACCTTTTTCCACTGATAGAACGTTTCAATTTCTTTTAAGTCAGAGAAATAATTTTGAATAAGAAACAACTCCTCAAAACTAAACTCCAAGATAAGAATTTCTTACAAACCTTGCATATTAGAAATAAATATCAATAGAATTAAATAAAGATTTAGTTAAGAATTAAAATAAATAATAAATTTCAACTTCAAGAGGAATTTTAAGTGATAGCAAATTTGATAATAATTAATTGTCTAATTAAATTTAAGAATATATTACTGACATTTCTCCAGATAAATATGGTCTTTCCAATTAGAATTTCACTTAGATATATTAAATGAGGATGAAATCTAATCAGAAAATGGAAAAAATAAAAGAAAATATTGATAGTTAAATTGACTTAAACATTTAGAATACTCAAACCAAACATCAATTAGGTCTCAAAAATAAGTAAATAAAATAATATTAATTTTAAAATAGTATTTACTAAATTCTTTTTATTTAATGTTTTAGGGAAATTCTGTAAAAGATAAAATCTGGAAAAAAAACAAGAAGCTTCTTGATAATAAATATTTTTGGAATAGTGTCATTCCTAATTGTGTATTTAGTCTAATCTGCTAACTTTATATCTTCTTTATATTTCTTTGAAAATTATTCTTCTTCTTTTGATAAATCGAGCTGGAATACAGGTTTAAGGGTTTCATTTGATTCGACTTTTGCCAATTACTTTTTATCATTTTTACTAGAAAACAATATACTGCTATTCAGCAATATTTAATAAGAAGAGGATATAAGATAAGATGTTTATTAGTTGAATAAGGAGCTGATAAAAGAATTAAATCAAGATTTGGTTTTAATTATGAATAAAAATTTAGGTGATGACTACCAATAAAACTTAATTTTGAACACTAAGGAAATTATTTACTTTTAAAATTAAAGTTAAAGCAATATCATTAACACCTTTTTAGGATACAATTTAATTGGTTTACTTGGAGATATTGGTTCTAATTAAAATAATTATTATACAAATTAACAAGACCTCTCAAATTTATATGATAATTTTGAAAAAATAAGAAATTCATTATTAGATATAAATACACTTTCAACAGAGCAATTTTCTTCTAGTTTAAATGATAAGCTTGACAATAACTTTTATTAATTCATTTATACATTAATATTTTGCATGCTAATTACAATATTTGTGATTTCTATACATCTCTATATAGAATCTAAAAGAGAAAAAACTATTTCCCTGTTATCAAGTTTTCACCCTGATGAGCTCAGAAAAATAATTACAAAGATTTAATAAAGCTTGTAGTCATTTAATCAATATCTAAAAAATTCAGCTTTGAAATTAAAAGACCACCATTCTGCTGAGAAAAATGCTTTGAAACTTAATATGGAGTTCTTATCTTTCAAAGCCTCTATGGATCACATATAAAATAAAATAGAGAAAAAAAGGAGCTTCTCTGATGTCATAAAATTAAAGAAAGTTAGGTTCAGTTTCATATCATTAGTAATAACTACGTTTTTGCTACTTCAATTCTATTCTATCTCAGCTTATTTCTACTTAAAAATTGAAAGTTAAAATCTACAAGATAACTCTAATTTCTAAGGTAAGACTATTTTTAAATCATCAAAAATAATTATTTTTTTACATTTATAATAATAATAGGAATATTAAATGATTCTCAATATAATTTGAAATACTTAGAGTAATTACAATATGTTTCTATATCTGCTAAATTTTTCCCTCATATATTTGCTATAGATGCCTAAAATTATATAATAACCAATTAAAATACTTACTATAATTAAAACTCATATTTATTAAATAGACTTTTAGATTATTAACAAAGTTTTAGAGGAAAATACACAAAAAGATAAAACCTCTATGAAGACTATTTAGTTAAAATTTTGGAAAGCGATCTGTGTGATACAATTTTTAAATATCCTTAATACTAGGTAAAGGATTTTAAAATAAGTTAATATGATTGTATTAATTTAAGTAATGGAATATTTTAATAAGGTCTTATAACTGCAATAAAGCACATTTTTGATGTTGAAAAATAAATAATAAATATTTTACAAATAGATCCAAAAGAAATATCATTTTAGTAATTTAATGAATTTTAGCAAATTTATTAAATGGACTAATTTTTCAAAAACAACTAAGCAGTATCTTAAATTTTTGAGCTTTTATAAAATTTTATATTACAATAAACAAAAACAATTATTCAAGAAACATCTATGGTATACATTCTTTTATTTACACTACAAACTTTAATAATATTGTTTTTAATATTTTTTGGATGGCTTAAATATTAAGAATTGATGTAAAAACAAATGATTGATAGTAAAAAAGTTTTGTAAATAATAGACGAAGACATTTTATTGGAAAATAAAAAAATTATACAATATTTTAATACCAAATTTTGAAAATATTATATACATGTACCTTTATTTTCTTTTATTTAAAAATGTATTTTAATCAAATTTAATTTAAACTTCAAAATTTACATTCATTTTTATATTATTAAATGATTTATTTTTACTATTTCATTCATCATCAGCCAAATCATCTTACACAATTCACCATTTTATATCTTTTGTAATTATAATAGTACTCTATCAATATTTTTGATTGCTTTATGTAATCAATTCTAAAAGTTAAGTAATTGAAAATCTTAAAGAAAGCTCAAACGTATCTCCTTAACTTACACATTCAATTAATCAATTTATATTAAAAATTAAAATATCTTAGAAGAAAACCTTCTCTTTTTCTACTTTTTTGAAGTTGAAATACAATCTCAAATTAATAGCACTGAATATTTTTAAATTTTTGTAAAATTGTTTGTAATGTTGATTTTTTAGTTCTATTGCATATTGAGGGACCTTTAAATATCCTCTTCTAACATAAATAATAAATGAAATTAGAAAGTTCTAAAAATCAAAAAAATTTACATTACAAATATTATAATCAGGATTTTAACCAGTAACTCACTTTTCAAAATTTTTAGTTTACAATTAATTGAAGAAATTTGTAAAACTGGTTTCTTATCTATTAAGTTTGTTGACAATATTAATGTAGATAAAAATATTTTTTTTTATTTAGAAGAAGGTACTAAAAAGGTAAAGCTTGCTAAGAATTAGAACATTAGAACATTAAAAGTTTCTATCATACATATTTTGTCATTTAGTAAAATAGAAGTTTCTTTCATATAAATTAAATTTTTTTAACAAGTTAACAAATTAAAGTAATTATTTGTGCCAAATTTATTCTGAAAGAAATCTAGATTTGTTCTATTTTTTAAATTTTTCCTCATAAAAAAGCCATAATTTTAACTAATTTTAAACCACTATCTTTAGATTATTGAGAACATAATTGATCTTTTAGATTATGAGTACTATATTTTATGTTATTCCAAATAAAAAAATGAGACAACAATTCAAAAAACAAAAATTTTTATTCTGGCTTTTTTTAAAAATTTTTAAATAAATCAATGAAATTAATTCGTCTATATCAAGCAAGTAAATAAAAGTGTGGGATATGATACTTTGGAACTTATAAATAATATTTGGAATCATTCATTTAAATTTAAAAATACCAAAAAGATGAAGTGTCAAAAAACATAAAGCTTATTTTCTAAAGCCTCTATAAAAATTAAATAATTTTATATTTAAAAGCTTTACTATTTAATAAAAACTTATGAAAGAACTTATAACATGAGCATACTTTTGATAGGAATTTCAAACTTTTTGCCTATCATTCCATTAGTTTCAAAGCTTTTATAAGAATAAAATAACCAAGAGCCTAGCTATTTTAGATAGATTTCCATTAGATTTGATGAAAATTAATGCATAAAACTTAGTATAGAAATATTAAATTTGTTTATAAACACATCTATTATATTATACTTAGCCTATTCAGCTATGAAACCAAAGCCACTGAATTAGATAAATATGATATAAGCACTATTCTCTTTCATTATATAAATTTATCCATATACAATCTAGATATTATATGCAATATAACCAATTAATTAATTATATTTTCCTCTTAGTATTTGCAATATCATGGTTACTCTCTTCAATAGTAAATATTGTTTTAACTTTGCTTTAGATTTATGAATTTTTTAATTTTAACATTAGTTTTAATTATAAATCTGAACGATTATGATTTTAGATTCAATTAATCAGATTTTCTTGCAAAGAGATATTGCCCATAAAGAGTTTTCTTTTAAATTTTTTAATTTTGCATCTATAAGTTGATTAGCTCTGTAAATTTGACATCCTTACAATTATTATTATTGATAGTTATTAACTCAATAGAAATTTATTTACTCTTTAAATTTATATTATACATCTAAACAAAGATCTTCAAATTCTAAATAATTTCTCAAGTAATACGAATTGGAACAACAATCATTCTAATCGTTAAGATGGAAAGTAATATATCTGTATTTATCTGCTTAACTCTACTGATTCCTTTAATTTATGTTATTGGAAACGCAGCCTTTTATCAAAAAATATTTTAAATTGAAGATTTGTCTAAAAATACAATTTTAAAATTACTTAGCTTTTAAGAAAATCAATAGAATTAACAACATTCTCTAAAAATTAAGCTTTAAGAAATCAATTAATATCAATTAGATCTTGTGATAAGGCATTTAAATGAATCTATTTCATTGTATTAAGATGAATATTAAAATAATATTTGGAGTGTTATTTTTGAAGAAATTGTTTTACTCCACAGGTAAAATTGCACAAACTAACTCTTTTGCTACTGCTCAAGGGTAAAATATTTATTTGTTAAATAATACTTAATAATCATATATTTTTAACAAATAAATTTTAATTAATAATTATTAGAGTTTATCATTTGAGAGCTCAAATAAGGATGATTTCTTAGGAAATAAACTTAGATCTAGATATTTAAATGATTTTATAAGGGAAGTATGTATTAGTAATTTAGGATCCGATAATAATATATCTATGATCAAGCAAAGCTTTTACTATTTTTTGGTAGATGTAATGGGAAACTAAACACTATCTTTGGTAGAAATTCTCAAATCTAAAAAATATTGTAAAAAAAATATTATGAACTTGCAGAAAGTAGAAGTTGCATATGCATATGCTAAAGCTGTTTTTAACACAGGAGATGATGAAAAATAAGAAAACGATATTAACTTTAGCTACTAAAAATTGTAAAATTCAAACAAAAGCACAAAACAGAAATTGATAAATTAAATCAAGTCATCTAAGTAAAAGGTTAAACTAATCGATACCATAAATTTTGAATAAACATTATTTGATGCTTAAAAGTAATATTTACTTTGTCTTGAACTGAAAAAGAATCTTTTAGATACAATATCTAATGACTAAATTAATCTAAATCATTTAGATAAGCAGTTTTAAGAAATAACTTAGCAAAAAAAATTTCTTTTTAACATTTTGTACAAGCTAGTCATTTTAAATTATTAATCAATAGAACTATAAAACTTGTGTATTGATTATGAATCCAATCTTACAAATCAGAACTTATTGTTTACTAATTTTTATGTACAGAATGCTAAAAAAATACTTTTATAATACAAGAAAGGATTAGATCCATTTTATCAATTTTCAAGAGACTCCTGTGTTATTTTTGTATCTCTGCTTGATAATCTAGGTCTTGTCTGTAAAGTATCTGAAAATTTCTAGGATGTAGTTCCTGTTATGACAAACGAATAGGCTATTGGAAAAAATATTGGGTTTATGATGCCTTAAGAAATATCAAATGTCCATGATTAAATGTTAAAGAATTTTGTTCAGAAAGGACTTATATCAGATGGTATTTCAAATTATCCATTACTGATTGGAGTAGACAGAAATGGCTGGTCTGTACCTTATGATGTTAAAATATAAGTTTTTCTTGTTTCTGACTAAGAACTTGGTGCTACTGCTTGGCTTAAGTAAGTCTCTAGAGATGAATATCAAAAAACTTTATATAATACAGTGTCAGGTGGCAATCACAATAATGTTATCGCTCTAGATAAAAGGTTTTATGATATAATATTTGAGGATGTTTTTTAATAATCTGAAATAAAAAATATTTATTTTGGAAATATAGCTCCTTCTTTTGTTGGGTTAATACAAAAAGCCGATCTCAGTAGGGAATAGGAAATTTTAATTCTAAAACCTAAAACAAAATAAGATTGCAAGAAAAATCATATTAATTTTTCAAGTGACTTCAGCAATATGCAAACGAATGTTTTTTGTTAAATTTATTAGCATGAATTATTTTTAATGAGGGCAGAGCTGATACAAATCAAGAATAAATTTACTCATTTTGTATAAATGAAAGTAACACATTTATCAAGGCTTTAGGGGATTATAGAAATAAAAGAAAACTTTAGGCTTCTCGCTAAGCAACTAGTTGAATATCAAGGAATTAGCATTGAGGATGTTGAAAATCATTTAAACTAATTTTTTTAATTCCACTCAAACTTTTTAAACAATGCAAAATCACAAACTGTTTTACTCTTGACAAAGAGAGATATTCAAAAAGATAATTCATCAGATAATTCAGAGGAAAACTCCCCTCCAACATTAGCAAAAATTACAGAAAATTTTGAGAAAAACCGAAGATCAACATATTTCAAAAGCAATTTCACTTAACTAATGAGCTAATCTTAAATTTAATATCAAGATACAGTAACTCCTAGAAATGATTAATTGCTGAATAATGAATAACTTACCTCATAAGTCAGTCTAAAACTTCAAACTCCAACAGCATATAAATCTATTTCTTTTATGAACATTCCGATGGTGACTTCGAAGAGAGTGAATATGGCTTCACTAAGCACAAACAGGGTATAATCCCCCAGAGAAAATTCTAAATTACTTTAATATTAATTTGCATCAACCGAGATTCAAACATCTAATTAAATTTCATAAAGCTAAGAATAACCAATTAAAAAACTAGAAAAAATAAAAAAGAAATAAAAGAAATTTAAATACTAGCAAAGCTCAATCAGTTCAGATTCAACAAAACTCACTTTATTGTAAAATCATATTATTTTCTATTGATTAATAAAATTTTTTAATTAAAAGCTAAATGTTAAAGCGAAATATGTCAAGAGAAAAAATAGACATGAAAACAACTGGTTTAAATGTAATGAGCACAATCTTAGTACTATCTATAATTTTAATGGGCACAATTTTTTTAATTTTATCTATCTAAAACTCAGAAACTGGATTGAACTAGTCTAAATTTATTACTTTTGCTAACGATATAAATTCTTCTATTTAAGGTTTAGTAACTAACAAGTATATTAATAAATTAATCTAAAATAATTTTCTTAAAGCTCAGCATAATCAATCTTCTTTAACTAACTAAATAATTGGTTCATAGGCAACTTAGATGTTTGAAGATTTTAAAGAATTAATTAGCAATTTTTTGTTCAATAATTAAAATACTCACAATGAAATATTTTAACAAGTAACTAGCTCTTAAATAGACTACATAACTTCATAATAAGATAAAGTGAAAATTTATTAGAGGAAAAATTTAGGAGTTTCAATTCTTAAAACATATTCTGAACTCCTAAATGACTTTTATAGGCCTCCTTTGAATAATTTGATATCTTATTTTACAGAAAATAATATAAATTATAATTATGAATTACAAAAGCAATAAGAAATTAATTAGAACTAAACACGCAATTTTAACAATAAAAATGCTAACACTTTAATGATTTTGACAATATTAATTTTGATTTGCTGGTTCCTTTTAATAGCTATCTATAATTTTAACTTTGTCATTTTTTAGAAAAGAAAAGAAGAAACTCTTAAGTTATTTTCAACTTTTTCTCCAATTGACCTGAAAAATTTGATAGAACCTAATAATCAAGAAATCTTAAAAACAAAGTTTTAATTAATTCACCACAAACAAAATGAACTACATGAAAACAAACAGAGTGAAACTAATACTTTTTAAAAATAGGTCTTGAAAAAAGATTTAATACTCTCCTAGTCTGATATTTAAATTAAAAAGAGAAAAAATATTAGTTCTACTTAAGGGTTAAAGATCTATAATGAGTATCTAATTACTTATTCTTTTATAACACTTATTCTAATCATTTTAACATTTGTACTCATTTCAATTGCTCAATCTACCACAATACAATCCATAATTGATAATTAGAAATTTTTAGGTAATATTAATTCAGTAAATTTCTTTAATTTAAAATTAATATTTTATAAAAATTTAGAAGCATTATCCCAAACTCAATAAGAAGTTATTTATTAATTAGCTATAACTTCTATTAGTATCTATAAATTATTAGGATAAGATGAATAAAACATTGATTTTTAAAGGCTGTAAAAAGAAATAAATTAGTTGATTTCTTCTAACAACAATTTAAATTAAATATTATTGACAGAAATTAATAAAAACAATTACAGTAATAAAGATTTAGTTAGCAACATCTTTCAAAATGATGCATGTTCTTAATTTTACTAATTAAATTAAACTAAAAAATATATATAAGATAATTTAATCGAAATGTAATGTAGCTAAATAGAAAATGGAATATTACAGAAAGGGTTAATTTCTTCTTTACAACTTTATAACTAAAAAATATAGTCAATAATGCAAGTTTTAACTTCAGCTGATTTAAGTTAAGAATCTTTCATAAAAAATTATAATAGTTAAAATTCAATTGAAAGTATTTTTTGGTTAAAACACTTAATAAATTACTGTTTAGAAAGAATTGTTCATAAATAAATTTCATCTTTTGAAAATTTATATGAAAGATTCTTGAATTTTTCAATCGCAATCTTTATTATAAACGGCTTATTTGCTATTATTTTTATCCTAATAAAAATATAAAAATTAGAAACTTTTAACTCAAAAAGATTGTAAAAAACAAAAGAATGCATAGACATATTTGATACTAAAATAATCTTAAAAAATTAATATATTCAATCATTTTTTAAAAAAGAATTAGTTTTTTGAAAAATTAATTTGTAATATCTAAATTTGTAAGACTTCTCTTCTTAATTAAAAATGTAAGTGAGCTTCCAGAACATTAAACAAGAAATTAATAGCCAATTTTACTTTAAAAATATGTGTGCATTCTTCTTGTTTATAAAATATAGTTTACATTTATTAAAATTAACATTTTTGATTTATAATTCTTTTTAGTAATAGTAGATTAAAAATCTTTGTTACATAAAAAATATTCTCAACTTTATTCTTTTATATTAAAATAAGAAAGAAATTTCTAAATAATTCTAACAATAATATGACATTTATAAAATATAAAATCAAAAATCTAAATTCATCTTATGAATTTTAAATTTTATAAAATTTACCAACTTACTGTAAACATATTTTTTTATTGACTTCTCAAATTAGGAAATTTTAATTATTTACTTTTAAATTTGTTAGCTAATTAATCAATGCTATTTTCATTTTTAATTTAAGATTAAGTAAAAAAATTCATAAAGTTGGTATTTTATGAGCTATTTTTGACTTTTATTTTATAAAGTTACAGATATTATTATCTTTTATGATTAAAAATGAAAATTTTTTAGGTTTAATCAAGGTTATATTTTTTTTATTTACATCAAAACAAATCGGCAAATATCAGTTTTTTATTTTATTTTATGATGAGAATTTTATGGAAAAAAGTCAATTTACTTTTATATAAAAAGTAAAAAAATCATAATTTAGCCTTAAAATATATTTTTATTTAAAATGAAATCAGCATGATGCATTAACAGAAATATTTAATTTATATTTATAAAATTTTAAAAATACTGATATTCTAAATAAAAGGTAAATAATTATCAATCAAAAATCAAAAAAAGGAAATTGATATGGGATCAAATAAATTTAAGCATCTGTTCTAAAAATACTTCTTCTCGAGAGTATATATAATTTAGAAGTAATATAGAAGACCAAAGAATTTATGCTGCTTCTTGATTATATTCAAATGTTTCTTTTTAATGATGGCTAATATCAAGTATTAAACCTATTAAAGATAGATATAAAACTCCAGTTAAAGTGAAAAAATTCTATCATAATTAAATATAATTTTTGAAAATGATGAATCATTTTTTTTAAGAATGCTATTTATCTGTTTTAACTCTTTTATTTTACTCTTTTTCATATTAGACTTCATAAATTATTTATGGAAAAATCCGAAGGTAGAATAGTAAGAAGAAATATATAAAATAGCTTCATTTATTATGTAAACCTATGAATACTTAGTTTTTATTCCATCTATAAGGTGGTCTATTTTAGGAGAATAATCAGTAGAAAAAATCATTAATCTTATTCTTACTATAATTTTAAGTAAATATATTGAATGCTTAGCTTATACTTAAATAAAAATTTATTGTGTTTTTCTTTTATTAAATAGTGACGCTGATCGAAATAAATGACTACGATTTTAGATATCTAGAAAATGCTGATTTCTTAGCTAAAAGATATTCATTGTTATCACTTTCAAGAATAGTTTTAGATTTAATTAGCCACATAGTTTTAGAGATGACTAATAATTTAACTATCCCTTGCATATTTAACAGCTTTTTACATTTTTTGAATATATTTTATTACTGTTTTTACAATTAGATTTTGAACTCCGAAGCCAATAAATTTATTAATGTTATGCACTCTTTAAATATCTCTTTTGCACTTATTATAGGTTTGTAAAACATTTTTAAAGATACTTTGGATTACTTAATATGTATTCTATCAATATTCCCTATTGCAGTGCTAATTGGATATTCAGTGTCAAATATCTCTAGAATGAAAATTTATGGTTTTGAGAATGAAGATATAAAATTCAAATAAATATTTCATGTACACACAAATTAATTAAATAAAAATAAAAATTTTAAAGAAGATTTAAATAGCAACAGTTTAGATATTTTTTTAAGATATATTAACCATAAAATTAAATATAATTACGATGATTATGCAAACAGTTGTCACTCAATTTTTTTAGAGTCTATAATACTCTTACACAAAGAAAACTGTAATCAACCTGAAAAATGCTTTTGCAGTAAAGTAAATCTTAACTAATTAATATTTTTTCTTTTAATTTTATTATTATCTCAACATATTTTACTCTTAAAATTCAAATACTTTTAAATTTTAATCTATTATGAATGAAACTGATTTTAAATAACTTTTAATTTTAATCTAAATTATTAAATGTAAATAATTTGTTTCTTCAAGCATTATTTAATAAAAATCCTACTTTATCAAAATCTGTAAAAGAATTTCAATTTGTATTTATTTATCAAAAGGATTGTAACGTAGTAAAGGGAGGTGAATAATTCCATGGAACTTAAGTAAGAAAATAGTTTATTACTGAATATACTCTTAAAATCTATTAATCTCATCTAAATAATCTGAGGAGTGATATTGATTTCATGCATCTTAGTTATTTTGCTTACCTCATTGATCATGTTAAAAATTTTCGTTTCTTTTATTCAGAGTTAATTTAACTAAGTCGAAATAAAAGCATTTATAAATCACTAATTTATAAGTAAGCGATCAATTATTTATTTTATTACGCATCTTGCCAATAATAGAAAGAAGAATCTGCTAATAAAAAGTTGAATTCATTAGCTAAAAAAAGTAAATTAGAAGAATCTTTTTAGACCTGCTTATATGATATTATTACATTTGACGAATAATATCACCAAGCTCTTTAACTTCTCAGATCAGGTCTCATATTAAAATATAATCTGGTAAAAATACTTGGAAACAATTTTGTTGATTTAAATTAGTTGTACGAATCAGCATCAACTCTCATTTAATCGAAGAATAAATTGTACTTACACCTACTGCAACTTCAAAATAAGAATGAATGCAATCAAGAGCTTTAAAATATTTGCAATATTTTTGAACAAACTCTTTAGTTTAGTGAAAAGTAAAATATTTTTAAAAAGAAAGTGAATAAATACAACGTTATCAACAAATTACCATTAAGAAGTGCAGATTCTTGTGTAATTTTCGTTTCTTTAATGAATAATTTTGGAAATGTTATTCGAGTTTCTAAAAATTTTTAAGAAGTAATAACTTCATACTCTAATTAAGAAGTTACAAATAGCAACTTAAATATTATAGTACCCAATCAAATTTATGAATTGCATCAGTAATAGCTTAGATACTATTTATCGTAGAAGCAAAATATTACTCAAATAAAAAATTTTCCTTTATAAATTGGCAGCTCAAAAGAAGGATGGGCAATCCCTTTGAATATAAAAACTCAGTACCATCAAATAGGAGAACAAGAAATAGGAGTTTCTGCATGGATAAGGAAAATAGAAGATAACTCACGCTTATTTTTGAGTTTATAAATAGATGAAAAATAAAAGTAATGTTTACCTGTTGTAATGTCATAGGTACTCTTTGAAAATATTTTTAAAGACCTTTACACATAAAAGTAAATTCCATCAATTAATATGAATCTATTTGCCCCAGCTTTATATGGTATGATTCATAATTCTGAAAACTTTTCTGAAAGAGAAACTTTTTTTATTAAACCTACTTCAAAAGCTGAACTCACCAATAATTCTTTAGATTTTAAATAGAATCCTTCTTATTTTAATGAAATCTTTAAAAATAATGATATCTTTCTTGTATAATTTTATACTTATAGATCTCAATCTTAATTTATTAATCTTGCTTAACTAGAATTAATTTAAATTACTAGAATCGAAGATAAAGCTTAAAAATATGAGGCTCTGAAATCCCTTAGCTCTTAACTTACAATATTTTGTAATTACAAGTAACCAAAATAATTTGATATTTAGAACAATCTTAGTTATGTAAGTGAAGAAACTTTCTCTAGTCATTAAGCTCAAATAATTTAATCTAACCAAAACATGATTAATCAAAACTTAAAATTAAAAAAAAAAAACTAGATATTTTTCACATATAACTAGAATCATAGCACTACTAATTTAGATTTAAATTAACTTTAATATGAAGAAATTTAGATATAAAATGAAAGGGAAGAAATATCATTTGATTAGAATAATTTTACTAGTAGATACCTACTAAACCAAACATCAACACTAAATGATCTTGATAATTTATAGCTATATTAAGGTATGTCCTCTACTTAAATAGAGTTGTAAAAGGGGAGATCTAGCTAAAACTAAAATTCATTAATTTTAACAAACTCTGTTTTGAAAAATAAGCAATAGAATAATGATAAAAATCTAGAGCAATTGATAAATCATCATATTTTTACTAAATAAATTTCAAATGAACAATATAGCCCTGATAATATTAAATCTTAAAAACAATAAACTAAAGACTATTCAATCTTAAATTCTACTACTAATAAGATGAATTCACTATTTAAAAATCATTCTTTTAAAAATTAGCATATTTAAGCTAAAAATAACGAGTATGAGTCAAGTGTTAGCTCAATGAAAACAACAAATTCAAAAACAAAGTAAAAAATTTTTTGAATTTAATTCTAAACTATTTTTATTAAAAAATACATTTTAATTATTCAAAAGTAAAGTACTAAAACGGTAATTCAAAATTTTTTCAATTTAATTTTTACTTTTTTAAATTTGTTGAACTTTTAAAAAATATTTGACTGAATTATTCATCAAAAGAAGTATTTAAATTGGGTTTTTTTTCAAATATTTTTAAAAAATAGGAAAGAAGTTATAACCTCAATTAAATCATAAAAAAGGATGTTAGGATTAAGATTGTTAAACTATATTGGTATACTAGCCTTAACTACAATATTTTTAATTAGCCTAATTAATTTCATCAATTTACAAGACTTTCTTCATGTTTAAAAAGAATCTTTCCACTACTTAGACTGGAATAGCAATTTAAGAATTGCTCTTAGTTCTGTATTTACAGATATGTATATAAATACTTTAATTTAAATAAAAATTCTAAATCCAAAAAATCCTCAAAATAGAGATTTATATTCATAAAAATTTTTGGAATAAATGCAGTCATAAATAAAATAATATTCTAATTTGACAAGCCAATACTCTATTGGGGATAAGAAAAAAATTCAATCATTTAAGCAAATTTAGTAAGAAAATTATGTTTATATTCATGTTTTAGATAAAATAAATTATACAACTAATTTTTCTATGGGATACACTTTAACTATGCAGAAAGGTTATTTAGATTCATTTAGATAAGTACCCAAACACTATGATCTTAGTAGTATGACAACAATTTTTATGAATTTTTTTGATTTTGATGATAAATTAAAGAGTATATAAGATGAAGCTTTTGAATAATATAGTAATGAAATGAATTAAATTATTTTATCATAGGAATATAATTTGATTTCTATTTCACTTATCACTCTTGGTTGTGCAGTTAGTATTGCACCAATTTATTTATTCATATAGAAAAAAAGAGAGCAAATTTTGAAATTAATGACAAGTATCTCACCAGAGAAGTTGAAGTAAATGTTAGGTTCTACTAGCAAATATCTAAATTAAATTGATTAAGAGCTAGTAATGTAAGAAAAATAAAAAAAGGTGAAAAAAAATAATGTTGTTTCTATAAACGAAAAAGAGAAAGTGGTAAAATAAAATGAAATTAGCTAGATATCAAATATGATTATTTAAAAGAAGAAAAACATAAGCTAAACTTCTAATTTCGCAAAAATAAATTTCAAATATTTATTAGGATCTCTTGCATTTTTTATACTTCTTCAGATTTATTCTTTTTCTATTTATTTAATTATAAATATGTACTCTGACAACACAATTGATAATAGATTATTTATGAGTAAATTAAATTTTTACTTAATTATTCATTTTTAAATTTCTTTTTTCTTTTAGATTAACTTGCAGAAGCTCGTCATTTCCTTTAAATTTAAGTAGGGTTTTTGTACATAGGATTTTTTGCTAAACTTAATCCTTAAGTTTTACCTATATCTGATCAGTATTTGTTTGGTAAAATCAAAACTATTTAAAGCTCTGCTCAAGCCTATCTTAATGATATTTATAATTATCAAAATAATTTTTATGGACATACAAGGTATAAACAAGATAATTATAATCAATATGTGATAAAAATATTAGAGAAAAACTCTTGTGATATTATTCAAGAAAATCAATCATATTTAAGCTAGGATATAAAATTTTAATACAAAGAATGCAAAGAAATAGGAGATGGATTATTAGACTAAGGATTGGTTTAAGGTTTAAAAACTATATTTGTATTAAATGGTTAGATTAGTGATTTGTACAATATTGATAACAGTATATAATTTTACTTAAAGTTATAAAATCTAGATTAATAAAGTTCTTTAATAGAGTCAACATTTACAATCTAGCAAGCTAGTATAGTTATTTAATAACTTAATTATTTCCTTGAATTAATGACACTATAACTCTTTGACTACTTGTTGTATGTGAACTAAGTTTTATTGATTTCATAATTATTTGCAACAATTGTTGTATTAACCCTAGGGTGGTACAAATTTTATGAAAGAATAGAAAAGTCCTTATAATAAACAAAGTAGTTACTAGAAGTTATTGACATATAAGTTTTGCTTGAAAATTCTTATGTAATATCTTACTTTAAGGCAAATAAATGATATTTAATTAAATAAATTATTTATTTGTTTCTACATTTTTAGATATTAATAGCTTCTTTTACTAAAAAATAATTTAATAAAATTTCTTTTTTTAATTACAGAATCATTTATTTTTTAACGTTTTTTGTCTAAAAATTTTACTGTCTATGCAACTAATCTATTAAGTTAAATTAAATTTATTTTTTAAATTGGATTCTTTAAGTTCTTTTTTTTGCATTAAAGTGAAAATTAATAATCAGATACTCCTTTCATTATTTATATTTATAATTTTTTTTATTTTATATAATAGTATTTGACTTATTTAATTGAATTTAAAATGCTCTTAAATTTTAGTTTTTAACAAAATAATAATTTTCTTTAATTTTCGTCATCTCAGGTTTATTCGTAAAAATTAAAAGCTTAAAAGAAAGAAGAAATAAAAATTGATTGTTAGAGATCTTTTGAAATATTGTGTACAAAAAAAATATTTTAACAAAAATTTATTTTTATTTAAAGAATTAATCAATAACAATAAATAAAGTAGGTCTTTAAAATTAAATTTTTTTAATAAGCTTTTATATTCAAAATATTAAATAATAAGCTATATAAATGCTGATTTTCTTATTGTTAATTAATAAAATCCCTTATAATACTTATTAAAACCATTATGTTAAAAGTTAATTATGAATAAAAATTTTTAGAGAACAGTAAAAAATTTTTTTTAAGGTTTCAATTTTAGTTATTATACAAGAATCTCTTCTGTTTATTCTATACATAATAGAAAGTAACTTTTATCTATGGAAAAATATACTAAAAGATATGAGAATAAAAACCAAATTAAAAAATTTTATATTATAGCACTAGTTTTTTAATAGAAAATTTGCCTAGGTCTTAATTTAAATGCTTGATAATTTAGAATTTTTTATTTCAAATGATATTCCACAGTAATTTATTTTTTTATTTCTTAATAATTTATGATTCCTATCAGATGATCTAGACTTCTTTTGATTATTATTTTATTGTAGATAGTTGTTTATTATGGATGATGTATATTATTTTATTAAATTAAACTAATAGGTTTTTACAAGATAAATTTAGAATAGTATAAATTCTTGAGAGTATAAATGAGTTTTTCATTCTTAACCAATCTTCATTATGAGAATAAGCAGCTTGAAATTAATGTTATATACCGAATTTACATTATTGTATCACTTATATTTGATTAGCTAAAACATATCCTGAAATAAAAAGAAATAATTTGTATTTATAGACTAATAATTGCTCTAACACAATTAATATATTAATGTTTAAAAAGCTAAATGTACTAAATAAAATTATATAAAACATTAAAAACATCAATAAAAAAAAATTTAATTTACCATTTTTATCAATGCATTTCATCAATATTTAAGGTATATTTTCTATAGATTTGATAATACTATTTTGTAATTCACTGTCATTCATAAAATTTTTTGCAATTAATTATTTAAATTTTTAGAATGTCAAGTTATTTTATGTGTACTTTGATCTTTTTTATTTCAATATGAACCAAATACTTTAGATTAGGTTAAAGTCAGGACTTTAACTAGGCCAATCTACTTCATCAATAATATTATCATTAATAAATTATTTGATTATCTAAGATATATGAGATGGAGCTTTATCGAGTTAGAATGGTTTGTTTAACTCAATAAAGCCATCATCAATAAAAGATTTATCTAATATTTTTAGGTACTATTCCTTGTTGATATTTCCATCAATAATTTAAATTGAGAGAGGTCCTGAAATGTCAATTACTCCCCATACTAATAGCCTTTTTGGGTATCTACTACACTATTTTGCTACCATTGAACTTTCGATTTCCTTTTTATCTATCCATTATCTTGTTTTATAGCTTTCTTCAACTGTTATCCAAGTTTCATCACTATAAATACTATTCTTTAAAATATTTATTTCAGATCTCAGCATTTTCTTAGCCTACTTGACTCTTTCAGTTTTATTATTCTCTGTAATGCTTATTATTTATTTTGTTATCTTTTATTCAAATGATTAATCTTATAAATATTAAATAAAGTTTTGTCTGCAACTTATTTTGGATTAGCATCTTCGCTTTATTCTAGCTCTTTTCTATTTCAATAAGGATTATTTCTTGTGCATTCAACCAGCTGGTTGACATAATTTTCACCTAGGGTTTTTGGTCTTCTTGATTTATACTACCTCTGATCTTTGTAAATGCCCTATTGATTATATTTTTTCCAAATTTTTTTGATTGTTGATCTTTCGCATGGCATTTCTTAATCTTTTAAAATATGACAGATGGTTTCTTCCTTAGTTCCAACTAATTTTAAACCTATTATGATCCCCTTAGCAATTAGGTTTATTTAATAACTCATTTTAATTAGAGTTTATTATCTATCTAATAATTTAAATTTTATATTAATTAACTTAAAACTTTATTTATTTATTTTTTGTTAGTAGAAGTTAAATCCAAAATAGAAATTAATATACTTTGAAAAGTTTTTATTAAAATCTCGTTATAATAATATATACCATATTTATTCAAGAGTGATGAAGACAAAAAATGAATAATGATGAAATTTTAAAAAAATGATAAATTTATCGCTGTTCTTCCCAATTCGTCAATATTGAATGATGAGACGAAAACTGAATAATAGATTTTTCACTAAAATCTTTGATTTTTGAAAGATTTAATTCATGAATTAGGATTTAATTAACTTTTTTAGATAAATTGCAGTAATGATAATAAATTTCATCAAAACCCATAAAAAATTTATTTAGATCGAAAAGAATTCTACTCAAATACTGAAATCGTAATCTAAAATCTAAAATTTTTTTAAAAAAAAAGTATAAAATATTTAATATTATTTATTTTTTTGCTTAAGGTTTTTATTTTTTTTCTAAATTAATTATTCAGTTTCGTCATGTATTTAAAAAAAAATTTTTTAATGATAATTACATTCATAATAACATAATAAATGATGATATGTGACAGAATTATTTCCCAACTGATATTTTACTTTATCCACATGTACCAATATAAACTTAAAAATATTGCAAATTTTTTTGGTATTTATTTTTTAAATATTAGAAAAATTTTATTTGCTAATATAATAATTAATTAATTAAACATTTGTGAAATTACTTCAATCTATTTATTGAATACTAGAATTACTTTAATTCTATTAATGATCTATTATCTATAAATATTATAAAAAAGAACATAATTTTGTCATTATATATGATAATCTAAACAACTTAATATTTTAGGTAAAGGAAAGTACGTATTTCATATTATATTTTAGTTGTTACTTTAGTTTTGTTTATATATTTAAGATGAATGAAAAATAAATTAAAAAAATCATAAAAATTTGAATTCATGAATTTCTGAGTTATTTTTCATTAAAAAAGATAAATTATCTCTTGAATATTTACAAAGTGGAATAGCTAAAATAAAAATTGATTTCAAAAAATGAAGTAACAAATCCTATAATTCTAAAATTAGTTTTACAAAATAATTGACTATTCAATGAGATGATTCTAATACAAAATTTATTTTTGATAGTTAATAGCATTTTTATAAATCAAACATTTAAATGTTATTTTAAAAACGACTCATACGTATTTTTGGATTTTGTCATCAATTTCCTTTTACAACTCCTTACTAAGTTAAGTATCTTTAAATTGCTTTTGTAGGTTTAAATTATAATTGAAATATATCAAATCTTTAGAAATCAAGGCTTATTTGATTGTTTTTAGTTTTTTTCTTCCTTAATATGATATTTTAAATTCATAACTAATCACCAAATTTTTATCAATTATAAATAGATTTCAAATATTTTTAAATTTGCTCAAAAAAAAACAAAAGATAATTTTTTTATGCAAAGACTTAAAAGTATTTATTATAAATTTTAGTTTTTGTATTTAGTTTTTATACTTGAAATTACAAAGATATTAAGATGGAATCTGACTAGAAGATTTTAAAAATGTTATTGTAACAATTTAAGATAAAATAGTGTGATTTAATGACCAGGAAAATTCAAATAGTTTTTTAGAAGTCTTTTTAATGAATTATAAAAGCTATTCAATAATAGTGACGTTAATCAATACAGCTTATAATGACGGTCTTAATAATTTTTATAAATAGAATATTCAATTAAAAATTCGTAATCATAAGTGACAAAATTTTTGTTGTATGATGCATTTTTTCCCTCATATTAATTATCATCAATTAAGCTATAAATTATTAATGATTGAATATATTACAAACAAAAAATAAAAAGATAATTGTAAAAGCTTTGATTTTTAGCAAATCTTATTGATAAAATTGCTATAATTAGATAATTAGTTTATCATCTTTTTTTAAAAATTAATAAATCTTGATAAAGCATAATTTATTTTTGGTGAAGCGATATACTTATTCTTTAACAATATTCCAAAATGTTAGAACAATTTTTATAAATTATTTGCATAAATATTTTATGAAAGTGAAAAAACCTTGTTCTTTCCTGAAATTTTTTTTGCAAATTAAATACTAAGATAAAGTGAGATAGTAAACTTTATATTTTAAATTTGATTTTGATATTAAAGATTTAATCTTTTTCTGGTATGAATTCTATGCAATCGAAGATTAATCACTATTACTTTAGCAATATAGAGATGAATTTACTTAAAAATTGATGGTAAATTTGATGATATAAGTATCAAATTTCGAAAAATAGACCGTGTAATATTTTGTGATCAAAAATGAGTAATTTCAAAGTTAATTTGTTATTAAAACAACATTAAGTCTAAAACAAATTATTTTCAATTTTAAATTAAAGTAATTAATAATCCAAGCTAAACTACAAGAAACCATAAAAATGAGCAATTAAAGTAGCAACTAATATGATTCAAACAAAATATTACAAAAATAGTCAAACACTTGTTAGCTAGTTGCTAAATCACTCATATCGTTTTATTTAAATAAATGCTATCCACTTATTAAATTATAAAGGAGATCATATTGGTTTTCTGTTCTATTATTAGCATTTAAATCAGCTCTTCTCTTATTGGCTAATATTGATTAAGAAATAAAAGATTATTTGGATATCAGTAAAAGCTCCTCTATAAGCTCCAGAATAGATTCTATTAACTATAATATGAATAATTCATATAGATAGAGAGCATTATAATTTATTTTAGTGGTGAACATTTACATTTTATTAATTCTCGCTTTTGAGTTTTTTATTACAGTATCAAATACTTTTTAATTATCAAAGCAAGTTGTTACTATTTCTGAGGATGATAAATATGAGCAAAATTTTACCAAAAATGCTAAAGAACATTAAAATTAATCTTAATATTTCAATCGCTCTCTCACTTCATATAAGATTTTATCACTACTACTATAAAGTTATCCCTATATAATATACATTCCATCATTAAGTATATCCCTTTAGAATTTTAATACTTTAGCTTACATTAATATACCAATTACTATCATTATAAGTAAGACTATTCTTTTTACTCAAAATTTTAAAAAATCAATTTATCTCACTAAACTTTATATTATAAAAAAGATTTATTTGTTTCATTCCATGAGTTTAACTACGAATTTAGTCCAGAAAGAGATTATCTTGCAAGAAGGAATTTTTGGTCTCAATTAATTATTTTTGTTCTAGATACAATCACTATTTGTGTACTATAGCTATAGTAAAACAGTTCAATCTTATTAGCAAGCAATATATTTCATTTCCTATATATATCAGCATATGAATACTACTATGTCCCAATTATCTAAAATCAAATTCAATATGTTTCCTTAGGTCTCTATGTCATGAAGTTTTTTGTGACATCACAAATTTTATTTAACAAATAATTGTCTGTAAATGTTGATAGCTTTTTGAGTTTCTTTTTTATAGGGCCTCTTAGTTTTAAAATAGGATATAATTTAGCGCAATATAGAATCGATAGTATTTTTACAATCAATCATTAAAAATTTAAAAAAATTTATCAATAAATGAGTCTTCTGAAGACCAAAAAAAACAATATTCTTCATTAATATGAATAAGATTTGATTGGAAACAACACTTTATCTTTTGAAATTTATGTCAGATTTCTTGTTGATAATGTAAAATGCTTTTTTGATGATTTTTCAAACAGCTAATATGGTATTCTACTTTAAGATATAATTGAATTACACAAAGAAAACTGCTTTGGGTCAGAAAATATCACTTCATCGTCATGCTTTTGCAGAATAGTAAATTAAATTTTACACCACATATTTCTTTTTATTTAAAAAGCAATCAGTCACTAACCTTAATCAATTTACATTATATTATAAAAGGACTGTAATACTATTAAAATTTAAAAAATAAGTAACTTTAATCATAAATAAAGATAAGCTAGATATAAAAAATGAGAAAATTTCTTTCATCAATTTTATATTTTTTCCTCAAACAAATATCAATTTATTGAATTTTGGAATAAATATTATCAAAATCATACTTTTTTTATAGAGTTTTTGTATTATTTAAATTCTTAGATTATCCCCACAATAACTTATTTCGTTTTGAGAAGATTTTCCAAACAAATGAAAAATTAACTTACTAATTCTTATTCTTTTATTAATAAAGGTAAAAATGTAAGAGGATACAGATAGAAATGAGTTTTTAGGCTCAAAATGGCGTTTTCAATTTTTAAATAACTATATCATAGAACTTTTTATGTACCAAATTTAAAAGCTCTAAAAAACTCCAATTTAAGAAAGTTAGCAAAAAAAAAATAAATTTTTCCAAAGTAATGAGAAGGCTAATATCTTAAAATTTCAATTTATTTCATATCTAATAGAGGTTTAAAAAAATGAAACCTTAGCACTCAAAGAACTGCTTTCACTTGGTAAAGATATTTTTTCTGATTAAGAAAATAGATCAGATGAAAGAGATTATAAATAATCGAAAAATAAATAAACTGAAGAATTATCATACAGAGACTAACTTATGGTTAGGTACATGTATTAAAGATCACTATACAGTTTTAAATTTTAATAGTAAATTCACTTAAGAAATAAATAGCATGAAAAGTATTTGCTTTTCTCTATAATGTCATTTGATGAAAGGATGTATTAAGCATAGAAACTGCTAAAAAATTGCATAGAAGAAAAGTCAATACTTATTAAGAGTTTATCGTTATCTGAAATAAATTTAGAATAAGTTTTCCATGATGGATAAAAGTTAAGATAACTTAGACTTAAGTTAATGAAAGTTCTTAAATAGCTGATTAATTTGAATAGCTATTGTGCTTAACTTGAGGAAATGTGTTAGTTTTTTGATTCTACAATTAACTTTGACTCACCTTTGATCAAAGTTTTGAGAAAAAAAAAAGAAAGAGAAGGAGAGCAAGCTGATAGTAAGAGAAAATAAATTTTTTTTACTCTATAAAAGTTTTATTCACCAGACTCTGCTGTTTGCTTTGTTTCCTTAATGGGTAGGGTAGGTGATATAGTTAAGATCTCAAACAATTTTTCTTAAATTATCCCAAATTTCATAAATAAAGAAAATAAAATACTAGGTACTTCTATCAATTGTATGATTCCTCAATAATTACATGCAGCTCATGATGCAATTCTCCATGATTTTGGAAAATCAGAAATAATGTAAACTGCTCTAAAAGATCTACCTCTGATTATAGGTGTTGATAAAAATGGATTCTCTGTTCCTTATTAACTAAAGCTATAAACATATCATAATATTATTAATCATGATTTAGGAATATGTACTTGGATAAAGAGATTAAATTTAAGCAATTTAAATAAGTTTTCTCAAGATATTTAATTTATAAATGCCAACTTAAACTAAAATGCATGTATAATAAACACTTCTGAACCCTTCTTTGAATAAGTGATACACAAAAATTTTCATTAAAGAGAAATGAATAGCATCTCATTGTATGGTATGATTCCTGCTCTTGAAGGGATAATTAAGGATTTTACTTAAAAGTCAGAAGTTGAAAATCATTCTAAGTTTGTTGGAGAAATATATGAGACATTATTAGTACAAGTTAATTAAGATTAGAAGTAAATAAATTGGATGAAGGATCCCAGCAGATCATTACTATTAAATTAACTATCTAAAATGTAATTATACTGGATTTAAATGGAAGTAAATATCATAAAAAATAAGTATATGAATGTTTTATAGCTAGAAATAAAAAGTATGAAAAATTTACACTTATCTACCTAAAACGTTTAGAATTCTATAGATGTTAGTAACGGTTTCAACCTTAAAATAGAAGGTATTAAGTCATTATGTATATAGTTAATGTCAATATGTGGATGGACCCAAGAAGAAATATCTTCTCAATTAATGGGAATAGTTGTTGAAGATACCAGTCCAATAAATAGATAAACCTCATATAAGCATAGTCAAGGTTCTTTTGATATATCTCCTTAATATAGAAAAGGATCATTGAACTAATCTAATTTGAGTTTATACAAAAAGTATCATTCAATCCAATTTGGTAACAAAAGAAAATATTCAAATCAAGAAAAAGATTATGAGTTAATACAACTTTAGGAAGTTAAATAGGTAGAGGAAGAAGAAGATTAAAATGAAAAAAATAATAATGTCTCACTTCATTAAATATTAATTCCTAATATATCATAAATTCCATTAACAAACAGAGAAAACTAGTCATTAATTGACATACAAAGAAGTGATCGCGGATTAGTTAATACAGAGGAAATTAACTAAATAAATTATTCTAATAATAATTTTTTGCTTAAAAAGAGTTCTATGTAGGAAGATAAAAATTACAACTTTTTAGCAAATTCTATTAATTTTTAAAATTCGGATTCTAATCAGGTTAACAAATTAAACTTAAATAATATTTCAATTGAACACATGGCCTTTTCACCTAATTATACTAATGATTCTTCTCCATTTTATCAACTTACACACTCTGTCACTCAAAATTAAATAAATGCTACTAAAAATATACTCAATCCTCATAGATAATCAACCAGTTCTTTCCCTTTCGGAAGCAACTTTAACAATTAAAATTCAACAGATAAAAATACTTCAAAGGAAGACAGTTCACCAGCAATATTAAAAGCAAAAATATTTAAGTCTTCAAAGAAAATTTAGAAAGGATAGCAGATAGATTACGAAGGCAGTGTTAATTCCAGCAAAACATCTCATGATGGTTTAAAGTAATTTTTTTTTTATTAAATGTTTTAAATTTAAAAAGATCTTTGCTCTTATCAGCAAAATAAGGTTTTATCTTTTTGTAACCTAATTTTTAAAAATAAAAAGGAGAGAAATACTTTAAAAAATAAAATCACAAAGAAAGATTAGTATTTTAATAGGAATAAACATAATTGGTATTTGTACTATCCTAGGTTTATATTTACTTAACATTTATAATTTTAATCGTCTTAATACCTTGCTAAGAGATGAGAAAACAGCATTCCATCTGATAGATTGGTGTTCATCTCTAAGGCTTTCTTATGCTTATAGCTTATCAGATGTATATTTACTTGTTATGATGCAGCTTAAAATTGTTTAATTTACCTCAATCAACTAACTTTAAGATTATCAAATTTTTGCTCTTGAGAGATTAAATAATTCCTATAAATCATACAAATAACTGATGATTTAGTTCACAAATTAAGATAAAAGCTAAGTAGATGTGTTTAATACTCTTTTAAACACTAAATATAACAATTCTCTTTACTCAACTTAAAAACAATTTTTTAATATTACTATGAATCTTGATTATGCATTAATTACGTAACTTGGAAATATTGCTATGATCGCAAATTTAAATGACAAAACATAAATTCATCAATTAAATGCAAACTAAAATTATGAAGGTATTATTACTCATTTAATAGATCTTTAAGACTAAAATAATTAGAAATATAATAGCCTTTTAGTAGATATGGAATAAAACCAAATTAATTAAATGATATATGTATTAGTCACTACTTTTGTTATTTCTTTAAGTATTTTACCTACCTACTCATTTATATAAATGAAAAGAGAAGAAATCCTTAAGCTTTTATCCACAATATCTCCAGATAAATTAAAAGTGATGATGGCTAATTTATTAAAAAGTAGATAAAGAATTAATGAGATGCTACTGTAACAGAAGAATTCATTTAATCCAGAATAAAAAAATAATTAAGCTTCTTTAAATGAAATAATTAATAAAAAAAAGAAAGGATAGTAAAGTACTGCAATATCTTTGAATGAAGATGATTTATTCTATCTAGCATAAACTTAAATACAAAAAAAGAGAAACATAAGTAATATCAAACCATTAAATAAACTAAACATAAAACTATTAATTTAGGTTTTAGTTTTTTTTGTTATGATGCAAGTTTACTCAATCTTAGTCCTGTTCTTTGTCTCTAAATTTAAAACAAACAGTATCAGTAATAGAACTATCATGAGTAAATATTTTAATATTTAAAGTTTTTCAAAATCAATTATTTCTAAACAAACACTAATATAAATATCTAATAAAGATTTCTTTAATAAATTTTGACAGTAATTTATTTTTAATATTAATAATAAAAGATGCCCTAACTCAAACAAAAAGTTAAATATCAGCACAATTTGCAATGAACTAAGTTATGAACATAGTAATACTAGCTCCATAATTAATATCTCCTCCATATGACTCATATTTTAGAAGGGCATATTATCTTTCTGATTAAACTAATTAAGTGCTTAACGATTTGTATGAAGCCTAGTAAGAAATACATAGCTTTGACAGATATGAGTAAGGTTTGTTTGATTCTTTTTTAAAACCTGTATTTGAAAAAGATGCCTGTACTACATTGAATATGTTCTCAATATACACTATTGGAACTAATTTCAACTTCTCAAAATGTAAAACAGTTTAAGGTGGGTTGTTAAATAATGGATTAATTAATTCTGTCAAGGAAATGACAATTTTATTAACATAGTAAGTAGATTTGATAAGAATCAACAACAAATAACTATATTAATAATAATTAAACATATTTCAAAAATAAAATAGCTTTTATGATTTAGATTAATTTAGAAACTAAATAGATAGCACCATTAACTCTTCTTTAGAATTTATGTACCATGTTAGTGATAATCTGTTCAACTATATGATCACAGCTAACATAATTTTGATATCAATTTAATCCTTATTTGTTGTTTTATTAATAATATTTGGCTGGCTCAGATACTATTCATAGATACAAACTTTACTTATATAAACGAAGCATATTCTTGATTTGTTTGAAATTTAAATACTGATGGATAATTCATACATAGTAACTTATTTAAAAAAGAGTTTGTGATAAAAAAATTCTACTTGTAACTTTTTTTCTATGTTAACTATCATTTATGGGATATTGATTCATTTACAATCTTAAAAATTTTAAAAACTTTTTAATAATATTTGATAGAATAATAATATAATCATTACATGTTTTTTTGTTTAATTTCTTAAAAATTTTTCATCAAATCGTTTACATTTATTCAATTTTTAAAAAAATTCAAGTGCATATTTTTTTTAATTAAGAAAAAAATAGTAAGTTAAAAAAAATAAACTGTGTTGAGTATAGATTACAAACTTAAAACTTTAATTTTTTACATTTAAAATTTTCTAATTTGTAATGTAAATTAGAATAATCAAGAATTAAGTCGATAAAGAATTCACGCTCATGTTAGCATTATCTGGTATTAATTTAACTGAAAAATGAAAATCCTTTTCTCTCTTATGAATTTTATTTAGGTTCTTTTATTCAAATATTTTTTATTATCTTTATGGTGATACAATTCAATAAATTACTGAGTGATCGAATTCAAAGCAGTTTTACTATTGAAAATTACAATTAATTAATGTAATTAGCTATTTTATTATGATTTCTAAATTTATATTTGACTAATTCAAACATAGCTTCAATATCGATTATTAATACTTTACAAAAATATTTCTTTTGATAACAATATAAGAAAATAAATAACAGGTGAAAATAGTAAAAATTAAGATGTATACAGCTTAGCAATTTTTTGAGAGAAATTCTTATAGCTTGTTAAAAGGTTTTGATAGAAACCTAAATTTAAGCATAGTATTGATTATAGTAAAGCATGTACTATTACTTTAAAGCTAGCTTAGCAATGAGATTGCAGAAAATTTGATTTAATAAGATAATAATACTAATTTCTTGAAATATATAACATATTAATACCATCAATAATAATTTTTTTATAATATAATGCTCATATTATTAGCAGCAAACTCAATGATGATTGCTTACTTTTTCTTTTAAGTAGTGTATTTTATTTATAAAAGAGATGAAAATATGAAAAGCAGATTAATATCTATTTTCTTCTAAATTCACTATCACCTTTTTTTTTTGTTCACAGTAAATATTGCTGCTGCTAACCTAGATTATTATTACTACACCACAATACTATCTATAATAACAACAGTGTTAATTTGTAAATTTTTTAAAGAAAATATTTTTTTACTTTTTATTAGTTCAGAACAATTATAAATTTAAATTAAAATATAGGCACGATTCATTCTATGCATGATTATGATTATCGATTTTAACAAAAAGATTATCTGGCTCTTAGAAATCCTATTGTGAGATACTTTCTTGTAATTTTAGAAGTTGTACAATCAGTTTTAAAAACAAGTCTACCTAACAATAGCTTTTCCATATTTAACTTCATAATAAATTTAAGTTATTTTATGTTAGACATTATTTATTTTCCTTATTAGAACAGTTTGATACAAATTATGAGTACTACTGGTTATATTTTCAATATTTTAATCAGTCTTAACATAATAATGTCTATTTACTAAACTTAATGGACCATTTTTAATTTTAGTTTCTTTATTCTGCTACCTTTATCATATAAAATTTCAGATATAATATACTAATATAAAATTAGTTCTCTCATTAGTAAACTAAGTCATAAAAATATTCAATAGCCTGGACTTATTTAATTATAAGTTTTAGAAAAGGATTCTAAAAACATTGATTTATGTGTTAGATACTTATATAGCCATATCTAATTTGACTTCGATTAATACTTAACATCAAAATCATCTATCATCTTAGATTAAATTGTTGCAAGTCATTAATAAAATTGTTATTAACCTAAATACTGTTTCTGTTCTGAAGTAATTATTTCATATAATTTATATCATTTATTTTTTGTTAAGAATATTATTTGATAAAATATTATTAGGTAAATAACTTAGAAAACATGGCAAATAAAAGTATTAGATGTAAATACTTTAATAATTATATAGAAATGCTTTATGAAGCTATTTTTAAGAAATTCAAGACGGAAAAAATTATTAACTTAAGCTATTTAATGTTTATAATAGATGTTATTGAAAATCCAACTAAATGCCTTATTGAGGCTGTAAAATATTATAATGAAAATTAGAAAAATTGGATAATTAGACAACAAATATATTAAATTATTTTATTTACAAATCAAAAGCAGTAAAATTCAAAAAAGTTAACCCAATCTTAAACTTTATCAAATAGTAATCAAATATTCTATGAGAGTATAATTTTTGATAAAAATATAAGTTAATGCTTTAATTTAATGAAACAATGCTTGGAATAAAAGAAAATAGCTTTATAATAGTTAGGCTAAGACCATATTAATTTAGAACAAATAGAAGCTTTGTTTAGATTAATCAGGACTAAAAGAGATAGCTTGGAATAGGTTCTAAAAGATCTGTGTTTAATGCATCATCAAAATTAAATTTTAATTTATTTAGTTGATATTTTTGAGTCTACTCTCTAATTTAATTAAAAGCTTACTCGCCTTCTTTCTAAGTTAAAATAAAAGTATCAAAATTTACCAAAACACGAGGATTTATTTGATGAATTATCTTGTTCTATTTTTATTTCTTTGATAAAGAATATAGGAGAAATTAAAATGGTTTCAAATAACTTTGAAAGAGTTATCCCTTTTGCATCAAACAAGGAAATTATAGGTAAAAATATCAATTGTATGATCCCAAGTGAAATTTCTTAATTTCATGATAAAATATTATAGAAATCTATTTAAAGTTCATATCCTGGTGAGAGTAGTAAAATTTTTAGTTTATAAATTGCGAAAGGAAAAGATGGGTGGGGAGTACCTATTTCAATTAGAATATAAAATTTTTAATAAGGTATGTCAGATTTTGGATAGTGTGCTATACTAAAATAGATTATTGATTACAATATTTATTTATCAATTAACCTTAATAATCAAAATCAAATTTTATTAATGTAAAAAAAATTTTATGAAATTTTCTTATCTTAAGCTTTAAGTGAGTGTAATTCCCAGAAAATTAGTATAGATGTTTTGATGCCATCTTTTTAGTTCATCTTTTTACAATAAAAAGGTAAATAAATTTTATTTATTTAATAAATCTATTTTAAATAATTAATTAATTTAATTTTTTATTTCCTAACTAGAAAATAGAACATTACAATAATTTCAGACTTTTATAATCAAGCCAAGAAGCCACTAAGAATTAAAAATTTTGAAGGAAAATAAGTTAAATGAGTAAAATCTAAACTCTTTGATCGATTTTTCATTGTTTTTAATTAGTGGTGAGTATTCATGCATAGATAATTAATACATCTCAATGTTATATGTAAAAATCGCAAATCTTCACATTTTGGAAGAAAAATCTTCTAAAGCTTTTGAAATTTAGAAATTAAAGTAATTGATTCAAAATAAAAACTCTAATGTAAATAATTAAATATCTAACTTTTACTAATATGATGATTTAAGTGAATCTTATCTCAATCAAGAAAATTAACCTATCCTGTTATCACCTAAATCAATTTCCACTTAGAGATAAATTTACAAACTTAATATATCTAAAAATACCTAGTTAGAAAAGCTAGAAGCATCTAATTTCTCAAATATGACAGACCCATTGAACATTTAATCATATAGAGAGCATTAAATAGAAAATTTAAATTAAACAGAATTGGCTATTACTAGTGATGTAAATAGAGTAAAGAATAGTAATATTTTATCATAAGTAAGTATTTTTGCAAGATAAAACATCAGTTAATAAGTTACAAAAATTTAAGAAACTCCCTTAAAATAGCAGCAAGATGAAAAATATTATTTTGGTAAGCAAGTAGAAATAGAAAAGAGCTATTTAAGTTAAGAAAATTTATTACAAAATAAGTTTAGAAAAAATTCATAATATTAATCTGAATCTATTTACAGATATTTAAGTGATAAAGAAATAGAATAATCTGCAAATAATATAAAATTAAACACTGAATTTAAAATGGTTAAATAAATAAATCAAGATGATTGTAGCAATCAAACAGAAGATTATTATAAAGAAATTAATACTTCATAAGTTAAGAGAACATCTTCAAAAAAAATGTAAGATGGAATAGCATAAAGTGTTCATTCTTAGTAATCAACTAGATCTGTTAAAAGGTAATTTATTAGAATTTATTTCCCTGAAATTAAAAAAATTTTTTTTTCATTATTTTGCATTTCCTCAAAATTTTTTGAAATAAATATTTATTTTAATGCACTTATTTTTATTACATTCTAATACTTTAAACTATATAAATAACTTCCTTTTGAATTAAAAATTTTTTGATGAATAAAAAAAATAGAGAACAGCTTATAAATTAGATTTAAAAAAGATAAACAATAACAGGGTTACTAATATTAAAATTATTTGGAGTTTGCTCATTAGTTTTATTTGTGTTTCTGAATATTTATAACTTCTATCAATTAGAGTAAGAGGTTATATTTTAGAGAGATGATTAAATTAATGTAGACTGGGGCTCTACTTTGAGACAAACAATAAGTTAGGTCATAGGAGACCAGAGTATTTTAGGATAGTTAAAATTTCCTTATTTTAAAAATTCACCCTAGTAATAGGAATAAATAATTAACAATATTTTAGATTATCAAAAATAAAGGTACCAAATTATGTAAAAACTCATTAAAAGGTTTGAGTAAACAGATAAATCAAAGACAAATTTATATGAGTATGTATTAGATAAAAAATAAATTTTATACTTTGGATATTCAGTTATTAGAAATACAACTTTTAATTCTTATTTTGGATATGTCTAAATAGCTTAGCTTGGCTATTTATATAAAATCTCTTAATAAATAGACTATAAATCAGAAAATTTGGTATAGCTTATAGTTAATTATCTAACCACAGTTAACAGCCTTGATTAATTCGAAATTGATGTATAAGATAAATTAAGCTAGGAATTAGATTAAATAGTCAAATAATCACAAATATCAGTTATCATTATAGCTTCTGTTTCTACTGTAGTTTCCCTGAGTTTCATATTTTTATGTTCTTATATTTAGAAGAAAAGAGAAGAAATCCTTATTTTATTAACAACTATTTCTCCTTAAAAAGTTGTTTAAATGATGAATGAAACTCTTTTTTATTTACAATAAATTACTTCTTTCAAGTAATCTCAATCAAATTTAGATAATAAGAACAAAAGAAATACATCCATTAAAATAATTACTTACTAAAAAAATAGTAAATACTAAGTAGAATAATCTAATTAAAATGCAAGCACATTAGTAAAGAAGAAAAAATTAATCAGTACTTCAAGCAGATTACCTAAATTCTAGTTGCATGTATTTTTACATACTTCCATTTTTTTGATATTGACATAAATGCATGCTGTATCTTTACTTATAGTTTCAATAAACTTCAGAAACAATGAGACATTAAATCGGTAGTTCTAAAGTAAAATATTCTTATAAAATAGCATTTATCTATTTTATTAATTCATTAATAATATTTAATTTTTATAATTAGATGGGCTATAAAGCATAAATGATTTTGTGATATCTATTTGCGATATAAGAGCTCCTTTGATAAATACAAAACTATAAAATTAAAAAGATTTTTATCAAGCTTATAAAGATAGAGCTCAACACTTAATAGATATCTTAGATGAGCAATAAACCTCATTTTTTAATTTAGTAGAAAAATAATTTAAACATACTAGATATCAGCAAGCCCAATTTGAGGATTATGTCTATAGGGTTTTACAAAATGATGCCTGTAATGCTGTAAATGAAAATTCTGATTTACTGATTGAGTAGGGTTTTGATTATGCATAATGCATTTAAACATAAAATGGTGTATTAAATACAGGTTTAGTAAAATCTGTTAAATTCTTATTAGAATCATTTTAATCGAGAATGCCTGTTTATGAAATTGAAGATTCTACTGTTTTTTTGAAAATAATCCTCTAATAAGAAAATGATTTTAGCATATTTTAAAGCTACTACTTTAGAATATATTTTAACTATATAATTTAGACAATCTACAATAAAGTATAACACTTATCTAATGACTACTATGAACATATTTTGAATATTAATCACATTCTCATTTCTATATCTTTGGTATCTTCGATCTTTACTTTTTATCTAGTCTATTAAAAATTTTTTGTGCTCCAAATTGAATCTCTCACAAATACTAAAAGAATACTTGACGTAATTGATATCCATGTTATACAAGATAATTAGTATATGATGAACTACTTTAAAAACATAAAGTGATGCTTGGAAATTAAATATATCAAAAGACCATAGTAAAATAAAAAAAATTGCCATGGCCATTAAAATGCATTTCATTTTTATCACATTTTTTATTCATGAGAATATATCCATTTCCTTTTTTATTGTTATTAAAATATTTGAAATAAATTTATTTGTTAAGTTTCAAAATTTGATAATTTAGAGTCAAAATTAAATATGAATTTTATTCATCAAAGTTAAATAATAAATAAACTTCTTTTTTTAATCTAAAAATATGATAATTTTTTTATATTTTTATTTATTTCCATTTAATTATGAATTAAAATTTTTAAATAAGAAGGAAATTATATTTTTGTTCATTAGAAATTAATAGAGTAGTTAATTCATAATTAATTAGTATTAAATATAAAAAAGTTTTATTGTTAGAATTGTATGAATTAATCAACATCTAGTTTTAATATGTATTAGTGAATTAAATATACCAAGATTTTTTAACTAAACAAATATTGATTGATTTTCTTTTCAACATTTTATTAATTAATTCTTAAAACACTTTTCAATAAATAAAGGAACAACAATAAATTAATCAATACAAATTGAATTAGAGAACGATTTGAAATTAAGCAGCAAACAGTAATTTGACAGAAATAAAATGATAAGAAAAATAGGGATGAAATTAAAAAAATTTTTTATTTATGAGAGCTATTAAACAGTAACAAATTTTAACAGGAACCTTCCTTTAAGCCTATGTTTGCTCTTTATCAAGAACTTCTAATATATTTAGATTTAATTAACACCTCATATTTATGATTTAATGACTATCAAAGATTCAAATAGTTCATATTTATAATATATAATTCTTGGGCTTTTTAGCTAAAAAACACAATAATTCTACTTATATGCTATATCGACTTTAAATTTGGTCATAACTCTTTCATTTTTTTTCAAGATAATACGGGTAATAGCTTCTAAAGATATTGAAAAAAGCCATAGTAAGATAATTTCTTTTTTCTTCCAAATTTATGATCATGTTCTACTTCTACCATCTATATTTTTTAGCTTTAATTAGTTTTAAAATCTAGCAATTATATCAGCAATAAACTTCAGCTTAACATTATTATTAGGTAAATTTACTATTTTAATGACTCTTTACTTATTAAAATAAATTTAAAAATAGTATCTATATCATGTTTACACAATTATGACTACAAATTTATATCCTAAGATTATCTCTGTTAAAATAATGTAAAGTTAAAAGCTTTAATAATAGGATTAGAAGTTATATATGTTGGGATTTATAACTTATCTGACTATGATGTACAAACAATAATATCGATTATTATATATTTTATACTACTGGTTATTGATATTCTTTCTAATTTAAGTTTAGATAAAAAAATTTCAATTATGAAGACTTTTGGAGTTGTTTTCAGTTTCATGTTTAGCTTAAACTAATATATGACTTTAAAGATAGAAAGTTGGAATATATTGAATTTTTTGATTCCTCTTTTAATACCATTGTCATTTAAAATTTCTAAAGTAATTTATGAGCACAAATTTTATGTAACCTTAAATAAATACTTAAATGAGAACAAAGGTGTATTATTTAATGTATAAAAAAAAATGGAAATAAAAACTTCAAGCTCAAATCCTCAATTTATTGACTATTATTTAAGAAATCTGCATAAACAGATAAAATTAGATTTTGATGAATACCTTTAAACTAAATTTTCTTTAGTCCTAGAAGAAGTAACAGTTATACACAAGTTAAACTGCTATAACCCTTCTTATTGCTTTTGCATTCTGGTATATTCTACTTTACTTTATTAAATGATATCTGAGCTTTTTAATGACCTAAATTATTGTTAATATGATAAAACACCTTTTTTCTAACTCAAATTATTTTATCTAAATTTAAATGGGAAACAAATAGTTTGAAATAAATTTATTGATTTGTTCCTTCAATCGATTGTTAATTTTCTGGATTTCAAATACATTCTTATAAAATCTGCAATTATGTATTAATTTCTTATTTAATATTAATTTTTAAAAATAAAAGGAAAGGGATATTCATGAAAAATAAACAAGGGGTTAGTACTTACTTGACTATATAGAAAAGTATTATGAAAATGAATTACAAAACTGTAAAGATATTAATGTATTACACTTGAGCTATTTATCATTTTTACTTGATGTTAGAGAGAACATAAATAAATGCTAAGTTAAAGCAATTTTATTGCATAATTCGTTTTCTAAATAGCAACTTACTATGAGCTAAATTATCCAAACATTTCTTGAATTATCTAAGTAAAAAGAAATGAAATAAGCAGAAAGTAGCAAATTTTTATCAAAAGATAGAAAAGAAAGTTTACATTTTATTGAAGTAATGGAATTCGACTCAAATCTCATCAAAACTTTCTAAGATACAAAAAATTGTTTGAATTAAAAAAAGAATGTAATTCAAATTTTAGGTTAAGACATCTTAGAGCTTGAAAAAATTTATAACTAATTACTCGTAGTAAGAAATAAAAGGGAATTAATTTAAAAAGATCTAGAAAATTTAATAAAAACTAATGTAAAAAATGCATAAGTGAACTACTTAGCTCAAGTTTTTTAGCTTTCTCTATCTTTCAATAGTCACCTTAGGAATCTGGAAAAAAACACCCTTAAAAAATTGTACTTAAATAAAAATTATAGTGAATTTGATATGTACTATAATTCAGATTATTGTTCAATTTTTGTTTCACTAACTAACAAGCTAGGTCAGATCAAGTAGGTCTCCACTAACTTTGAAAAAATCGTACCACTTTTAAGTAACAAAGAGATAATTGGAAAGAATATAAGCTGTATGTAACCAAGTTGTGTATCTGATGTCCATGATAAATTTTTGATCAAATATTTAAATAAATCAATTAATTAATAAGCTAAATCTAATTTTGACTTAATTTTAGGAGTTGATAAGCTAGGTTTTGCTGTGCCATATTAATTAAAAGCCTAAACTTACTTAAAAGGAGATCAAGATTTTGGAATTTGTGCTGTTATTAAATAAATTAGTAATTCTGACCAATATATTTTACTTCTACAAAGCCAGAACTTCGAAGTTATGACCCTATCCTAAAAATTGTATTTGAATTGTTTTCAATAATATTGTTCTCTTGGTAGTATTAAAGATATTTTCCTTTCTAAATTGATTCCTGCTTTCTAATTAATTTTCTTAAATTGTTAGCTCAATCGTAAATTCCATTTATTTTTATAAAATAAAATAAACTTGTAAATTGAGGAAATCTATTCAATTTTAAATTCCAAAATTTTTTAATTTAGTTTTAAGCATTACATTTTTATCTGAATAGAAAAAGATTGATATTGAATTGATAAATTAATTTAAACAATAATCATTTTAAATATTTAATTAATTTTTTAAAAAATAGCTGAAAAAACTAAATTTTAATCAATATTTATTCTCCCTAGAAATAAATAACAATATCAATAAATTAAAAATATCTAAATAAATGAAGATAATGTTTTTGATGTTTTAGAATATGAAATTTGTAGAGTATAAGGAGAACTAGTTTGTATAAAAAATGAATTCTTATCTATAATTCAATTAAAAATTTAAGAGATAAAAAAATTAAACAAAAAAAATGATATTATTGAAGAGATTTCTAACTTGTAAAAATATTTTTAAGAAAATTAAGATATCAAAAAGTAGTACAAAAAAAATAACTTTCATTACAAAGATAATTAGCTTTTAGAATCTCTTTTGTATAATTACAGCAAAAAGAATAAATAAAAAAGACATCTTGAAAGCTAAATATACAATGATTGTGATACTAAAACTTTTACAGTTTAATACTAAGAATATACTTAAAAGATAGACTAAGAAAAATAACTTACCTTAGACTCAAACAATTAGAGTTTCCCAGGGACTTTTCTTACATAAAATTCTCCAAAATTTGAATACAAATTAGAAGATTGTATATAAGAAGAAGACACTAAAGAATTTTCTCAAATTTTATCTCCTATTTCAACTGCAAGAGATGCATTACATTCTCAATTAATTAGCAATAGTAATGAATAAGATAATAAATAATTAGAATTTATGAAATCCACTTATAAATTAATTGATTTAAAAACTACTAGATATTCATTTCAGTAAAATTTTAAGTCCCAAAAAAGCTCAGCATTAATGAGCAATAATTAGCTTGAAAATCAACAAACTAATTTTTGGGATAGAAAAAAAGATAAATCTTTTTCATAATTTTTTCAAAATCAGCCAACTCAACAACAAAGTTCAAATTAAAATAGTTAAGAAGATTCATTTAATTCAAAATCTAGCAAAAATACTTCAATAAATTTTGATATGGAACAAACTATAAGAAATACAGAGATAAAGAAAGCAGGTAGCATAGCTTCTTAAAATTCTGCTAATTCTAGTATTTTTAGGTAATTTATATTTTAATTTCAAATAATACAATTTTTCTTTTTCTTAAAATTGAAAACATTTTTTCACTTTAACTTTTAAATTAAAATAATTCCAAATTTAACAATGAGAATATACATTTTTTTAATTTAATTAAAACTTAGATTTTATATTGAATAACACATAAAATCAATGAAGAAGTATTTTACTCTGAGAATTATAAAATGGATAGGCTTTTCATGTCTACTTGGATTTTTAGTTTTGAATTTTGTCAATTTTTAAAATCTAAATAGATCTTTGCTAAGTCAAAAAGAAGATTATTAAAATATAGATTGGGGTTCTAATTTAAGGATAACTCTAGATTAAATAGTTTATAACCAGTTTTTAGTTTAACTGCTACAAACACCTTTATTTAACACAAATAATTTAAATAAATAAGCTAACTCCTAAACTTTAATTCAAATAAAAGATTTTTAGATGCAGTTAAAAAATCAATATAAAGATTTGATTTTATAGTATATTTAGTATGACAAAACCAAAACTAATCTTTTTAACAGCGTATTAGATTTGGCTTCTAATTTTACATTTTCTATGACGCAATACAGTTAATAGTACTAGAAATTTAATTTTGGATACTTTTAAACTGTTCTTTATGGATATATGTATCAAGTTGCATCTGGCATAGATATAAACTCAGAAAATATTTTACAACTTTAATCAAACATTATTGAAACACAAGACTAATTGTAAATAATTTAAAAAAATGTAAATGATATGTAGAACTAAAACCTAAATTTTATTATAACAAACACTTTAGCTAGTTTTATAATAGTTATAATATCCTCTACCCTCTTTTCTATAAGTTTTATTTACATTTATGGATATATTCAAAAAAAACGATAAGACATTTTAGTCTTATTTGCTACTTTTCAACCAAAAAAACTGACTGAAATGCTAGTGTAAATTACATATTAAATAAATTGCTTAGATATTTACTTTGACTTATCTACCTAAAAAAAAGATTAAAAAAGTGCCTAGAAAAAGAAAAATAATTATAACAGAATAGCATAAGATTGTTAATTCTTAATTTAGAAGAAAAAAAATATCAGCTACTATAAAAAAATTAATCGTTTTGATTTTCAGATTTTAATTATATCATTATTTTTCTTTTTATTAATGTCGGTTTAAGAGTTTACCCGTTTTATGATGACTCAAGAATTTATATAAATCTAAAAAAATAATAGACTCCTCATAAGTAATCACTTTAATTTTTTATCACTAATTCAAATATTAATCTCCAAATTATTTTAATATGAATGAATAGATGGATTACAAGACATTTCAGATTATTTTGTAAGTCTGAATGTTGTGAGAGTACCACTCATACTAATAAAACTTTAAAATAATACCTAATTATTGACTTATTATCTTAATCGTACCCAATATAATGTCAACCAATCAACAGATAAGTTGAATTCCTTTTATGAATTAATATAAAGTTAATAAGAAATGAAAAGATATAAAAAAGAAGAATTCAACGATTTTATATTTTAATTATTTGAAAAATAAGCATGTACAATTCTCTCTAATAATACAGATTTACTTGCTAATCCCAATAATTTTTCATTGACTAGTTGTGTTGAAATAAAAAATGGTTTGATAAATAGTGGTATTGTTAAAGTACTAAAATATGAAATTGACTTGTTTATCTAAAGATGGCCAGTATTTTTTGGCAAAGACTTTGGTATTTTTATTCAGTAAATTCTAGCTTAAGATTAAGATTTGAGTGAAATAGAAAATTTTCACTTGAGAATTAATTACCTTTTAATAATTGAGAGTATCTACAAAAAAGTAAAAATCATAACATATTCCCATTATGATTTTATTATTCAAGTTAATGAAATACTATTTTTTATTTCTTTTATAGTATTTGCAATAGGAGTTTACATATATTAATTTAGGTTCTTTAATTACCAAATTAATAAACTCAGATAAACTAAACTCCTCTTAGATTTGATAGATGTCAACGAATTGAACGATAACTAGTATATTTAAAATTATTTTAAAATATCATAATGAATTTTATTCTTTATTTTTTATATTTGTACAGTAACTTTCTAAAAAATCAAAAAAATTATTTCATTGAATTAAATAAACTGGATTTTAGATTACTCCAACCTTCTTTTGATTTAATCATATGAACAAAAACAAATCTTGATTTTAGGTTATAGAACGAAAAGAAAATTGTTTACAATCAATTAAAAACTGTAAAAATAATAATTTAGATATAAATTAAATTTTCTTGATTTTTTTCATTCACGATTAATTTTTTAAATAGGAATTAAAATTAATCAATACTACTGATTCTTTCCTGATAAATATTTAAAATACTATTAATAATTACCATAAAAAAACTATATATTTCTAGAGAAAAATATTAACTTATAAAAATTTGAATTTTTTTATAATTAAGTTATCTCCTACATTTTGGTAAAAAAATCTATATTATAATTAAATTAATTCAGTATATGATAAATTTTAGAAGGGCTAGTAAAAATTAAAAATAATAAAATTTAAGTCAAAAATTGTATTTTTCAGCTAGATCGAAAAATTCATAGAAAATCTTGATAAATAATTTATTAGAAAAAACAAATATACTTCTTGATTATTAATTACACAAAAAACTACAAAGAGAAATGAATTAAATAGCCAAATTATCCTCAAAAAATAGTCTTGAAGGAAACTTTTTTGAGATATTTTTTATAAAAAATAGCTTTTAATTGTTTGAATAATTTGACAGAAATTTAAGATTAAGCTAATTTTTATTATTTTTCAAGCATATTCAGTATATTTGGCTTCAAATAACACCACCTATTAAGGACACTATAGTTTAGAAAGATGGAAACAGTTCATATTTAAGATATTTCATTTTCTTATTTGATAACAAATCTCTTCAAGATAAATTATTCTTCTTCTCATTAGGAGTAAATAGTCTTATTGTATTAACAATAGCTCAATACATCATTAGATATAAAATATAGAAAAGGACCTTTGATAATAATTAATTGCTCTCGTTTGTTTTAAAGTGCTACTTTTATTTGATGCTTTTACCTTTTTTAATTGTTTCTTCAAAATAATCAGAAGACAATATAATTCTGTATATAATTAATTTAGCATTCATAATCTACATAGGTAAATTCCTCTTTTTTGAATGAACTTTCTTTAATTTTTTTTGATATGACAATAGCAAGTATTAGCAATATAACAAACTTTAACCTAAGATTTAAAATGACTGATTTCCTAAGTGAGAGATCACTGATTTTGCATCAAATTGTCATATTCTTAGAAGCATTTGCTTCAATTCTCCTATCAATAACAAACAATAAAGCAAATTCTGTAATTACTTTTATATTATTGACAGCCATATTTTTGATATAAGCAATATACAGTCCATATTTAGACTAAAGGATTCATAAACTTTCTCTCTCATTAGCAACTTTCAATTTGATTCTAAGTAGCGAAATATTATTAGCAGTATTTGTAGGAGAATGGAACTATTTTAATATAATGATGTTTCTTTCTGTTCCCTTTTCTTAGAAGTTGGCTTCATCAATATACTAATTGACTATAAATAGCATTATGTAGAAATTAGGAACAAAAAAATTTTAGGATTTATATTTCAAGAAATTAAATGCTCAAGATAATAAAAATGAATCTGAATAAAATAAGTAGTATTAAGTGGAGATTTACTTGCGATCTATTTACAATAGTGTTGATCTTGATTTTGATAAGTACCTCTGTTCATTAACTTCTGTTTTTTTAGAGTAAATTTCTCTATAGCATCATATGTATTGTCAAAAGCCTTAATTTTGTTTTTGTTCTGTCGTAATATATTTAATTTTTTTTAAATTACTGAAATGAATTCTTTTTAACCACAAATAGAAGAAACTTAAAATTGATAGATTTATTTACAATTTATTATGCTTACACTTAAATATTGTTTATTAAACAAAATAGAAAGTTGATGAGAAGGACAAATATTATAGAAGTGAGTTAATTTATGAGTACATAGAAAGATATTATGAGGTAGAACTAGAAAATATCAAAACCATCAGTTTTCTTCATATTTCATATTTAGCATTTCTTTTAGATGTTCAATAAAATTTTAATAAATTTTTTGTGAAGGCAAACTAATTTATGAGAAAGTGTGAGAATCATATTTTTTATCTAAAATCTATAAAGTTACTAGTATAAATGGGGACTATCAAGTAAAAACAAACAAATATAAGTAGAAATTAGTAAACCACATAAATTATATAATACATGAATGTTCTATAATTTGATGACAGTATAAATTAATGTTTCCAAAAAACAAAAGAATTTTTAGAATAAAAAAAGAAAGTTTTATATGATATCGGGTAAGATTAGTTCGATTTAATTAAAGCAAATTTTAACTTACACAAGCTATTTAATCTTAGATAAGAAATCTACAAAAGTCTTTTTTTGTTAATTAGAAAGCAAATTTACAATCCTCAGCTTACTCTTTTGATAGAAATTTATGAAAACTATCTATCTGCTGAAAGTGAATTGAGTTTACTTCTTGATAGATTGAACAAAAAATATATTATAGACCATAAATTTAAGGTTTTTAATATTGATGAAAAAAAGTGCTATGCATTTATAAATCTCTCAGAAAATAGAGGATAAGTAATAAAAGTATCTAATAACTTTGATCAAATTGTAATCCATTCTTCAAATTAAGAAGTGATAGGGAAAAATATTAATTTTATGCAACATATTTCTATAGCAAAAGTCCACGATGCAATTTTAAATAATTATTTAACTAAATTTAAAAGTTAAAATAGTTCTATGCATTTAAATCCAATTATTGGAGTAGATAAAGACTAGTGGGCTATTCCTTATTAAATTCGATTCTAAACTTTCCAGCTAGAGACATACAATTTTGGGGTTTGTGCTTAAATTAATTTAATAGAGGATTAGAACTAATATATTTTAATAGATTAGACTAGAAATTATGAAATTATTACAGTTTCCTACTCCTTTTATAAACAAATTTTAGAGTAATCACTCACCAAATCGTCTCTAAATCACACAAATATAAGCCAAATTATACCTTGCCTTCAAGATATTTACTTGAATATAAAAGAAAGTAAGTTTTTTTTTTTACAAAATGTTTAATCAAGCTAATTTTTAAATATAGATTAGACTTAAAAGAAAAATATCAACTATGAGAATTTCACAACTGTTATGATAAAACCACTAAACAAAGATTAATTAGATTATATGAAAAACCCTAAATTTGATGACATGAATGATTCTATTTTTTTAGAGTTGGAAATTTATGCTATTAGAGGAGAAATGTACTCCATTGAAAATTAATTTTTAAATTTGATTTAACTAAAAATATTTGAGATCATATAAATTTAAGAAATACAAGAAAAAATGGACTAACTCTAAAACGTTTATTAGATTTTAAAATAGAGAAAAATCTAAAAGTCAACCTTTCCTAATATTGTAACATCTCTAGAGTAAATTCATCCTTAATAATCTAAATAAATATTCAGTGATAATATTTAAAGTAGTGCTAGGGATCTTAATAATAATAATTTTTCAGATTAATTTCGAAGATAGCCCTTGGAAATGTCAGACAGTTCTGATGATTTACCCTTATAAAAGGAATAAAATACAAAAACAGAAGCTCAAAATACTATTGACTCTAAATAATAAATTTTTTCACCACTTAATAAATTTAAAATGAATTAAGGAGAGGATTATTTGAATGAAAACAACTTAGAGTTTACAAGAACTTAAATAATATCTCCATAAAATAGCTTTATTGCATTAACTAGTAGACAAATTTTTTAGCTCAATTCAACAGAGAGAGAAATATCTATTTCAAGTAAAAACTAAATAGAACAATTATAATTATTGAATAAAAAGAGGATTTCTAAACCAAAATCAAATTTTTAGAGTGAGTTCAATACATTCAATTCTTTAAAGCAAAAATCATTAACACTAAACCATTACATAGAAAATCACAAATTTGGAAAACATTAGTAATAAGCTAAAGACCAAACCAATTTGATAAAACACTTCACTAAAAATAAATAGACTAAAAAGTTAAGCATTAAAGTTGCTGGTAGTCTTCAATCTTCTAAATCGAGCTCATCTTAAAGGTTTTTTTCCTTTCTTTTTTAAAAGATTTATGAATAAAATTATTTTATTATAAAAGGAAAAACATTCTTTCAAAGATAAATTAGAATGATAAGTTTCTTGGATTGATTTTATTTAGGGTCTTAGGAGTTTTGGGACTACTCTCTTTTTTAGTTGTAACTCTCATTTATTTTTTGACTTTAAACAACCAGCTACACAATTAAAAAGAAGATTACTAAAACATTAACTGGGGTTCTTATTTTTAGTCATTGGTTACTGAGATTATTACAGATAGCATTTTCTAATCTACTTTAAATCTTCCTTTTTTCAATATTCCACCATAATAGTAAGTCATATTAAATGAAGACATTTAGTAATAATTAAATAATAATTATAACACTACAAGAGATTTAATTATAAAATATGTTAATTCAGATAAATCTACTACTTAATTATACAACATTGTGCTTAACACTGAAATCGATTATACTTTTTTAATATCTAAAACTTCAAGATAAATAGTAAAACTTAATTTAGGGTATGCTCTTGAAATGTTTTATGCCTTATCTTACTATGTAGTTTATGATTTAGATATTGATTAAATCAACCTACTTTAAATGGGAAATAACTTAATAGTAATTTCTAAAGCTTTGTTGAATTTTAAAACCCAAACTTATGACTAAGTCTAGAAGACATTTGAGTCTAATTAGTTTTTAATTACTATTTAATTTATTGCTATTATGATAGCCTCATTCATATTTGCCTTAAGTTTACTTCTAATTTACTAGAATATCTAATTTAAGAGATAAGTAATTTTAAATTTATTTGCTACCTTATCACCATAAAGTATAGTATGTATGATAACTGATATTGTTGATTGTTAAAGTCTGCTTGAAAAGTGCTCTCTACAAAATGACTAAAAGAAAAATTCAAGTTTTAAACACTTAAACACAAATTAAAAATCATAACACTAATTTGAACATAATATTTAAGTTTAAAAAAGGAAAAATATAAGTATAACCAATAAATTACCTTAATTTAGCTTTAAAGTTGCTCTTCTTTCCTTACTTTTTTTTATATTGTCGTAATTTGGCTCAATAACAAACTTTATTGTTGTTCATAAATTTACTCAAGAAGAAAAAGTCAACAGAGAGTTCTTAAGTAAATTTTTAATTTATAAAAATTCTTAAATAATTTATAAATATACTATCTATTACTAATTAAGATACCCCTTCTTTTTCAATTATTTTTTGCTTTTGATTCTTAAATTTGAATTTTAAAAGATAAAAAAAATAAATGTTTCAAAATTTTAAGTTTACTAAAAAACTTTATCACTAAATTTATAAATATAAAATTAAATTAAAAAAAAATATTATTAGATATTTTATTAAATTAAATTTTGAAATTAATTTATTAGCTGAGTTGATGTTGGTTTATGAGTTCACAATTTCGACAAGTAGTCTTAGAATTCCTATTGTTGTTTTCAAAATATAAGATCAATTATTATAATCATACATAGATTTTATTCAAGAATATATGGATAAGTCATAATCAATTTTATAAAAAATGTATGATTTAGTAAATACAATTCATGATGATAATAGATTTCAAAGATAATCATTTAATACCTTTGTGATCTAAGCATTTCAAAATAATACTTGCTAATTTATCTAATAAAATCTAAATCCTGAAAAAAATAAGCAATTCAATATAGAGTATTGCAACTCTATTGCTAATGGAATTTTTAAATAAGGCCTAGTTTAAGTTGTAAAATTTAGTATAGACCTCTATGTTTAAAGATAACCTGAAATATTAAATTCTGATCTTCTTTCTCTTTTTCCAACTCTGTTTCAATAACAACAAGATTTAAGTGAACTTGATTAGTTTTATCTAAGAGTATACTTTGAATATGCAGTTTAAATTATTGAGTAAAGAATTGCTGAAATGACTTTTGATCATTATGACTACATGGTTAAGATCAACTATATCATCTTCTTTCTATCAATTGTCTCATTTATTATTCTAATTTACATTTCATTTTTTAAATTCTTTGAGTTTTCTTTTAACTAAATCAGATAAACAAAGCATCTATTAAATTTACTTGACATAAAAACCATAGAAGAAAATTAGTATATTTTAACTTATTTAAAAATACAAAAATGAATTATAATTAATCACAACATTTCAATCAAGTAACTAAATTTAATCTTTTTTGTAATTATTTTCATTTATTTTGTATGTTTTATCATTCTTTGAAAAATTAAATAAAATGAAAAAGAGTTTTCCTCTTTTCAAAATATTTAAAAATAATTTCATTCATAAAAATGTTTATGAATTATTCATTTTTTTAAAAAAACAGTTGATTAGATGATTTTATAATTATAAACTCTATCTTTAAAACTTAAAAATACAAGATTATTAATAAATTCTTAACAATTTAAAAATAGGTTTTTCACTCTGTAACATCTAATTTAGTTTTTATTCTTTAGCTTTCTTTCCAAAAAAACTAAAAAATGTTTAATAATTAATAAATTTAATTTGTAAATGACATTTTGAAAATCAACATAATAGGAGTAAAAGGGGAAAATCAAATATCTTAAATTTTGTATTTTTTATTTAGATGTAATCTAAAAAAGCTGCTAAGAAGCTGTTTTTTAATTGAGTTAGTATTTATTGATAAAGTCTAGTTAAGTAAAGACTCAGATAGTTATCTGCTTCTAGATTACAAATTATTATTTTTTTTCTATTGGAAAAAAAACTTTCTATTTTTTTGCTTTAAATAAATATATTCATTTTAAAAAACCTTTTTTTATTTGACTGAAGTTATTTTTGATTTTTATTTATTTCAATGTATTAATTTCTTTATCTAACCTTTTTTAGCTTATTTTAAAACTTTTGTAAACTTAAAATGTAAAAACATTAATTTTAGGTTGGATATAATTTCAATTAAGAAGTAAAGCGAAATAAATTAAAAATTTACTGCATCATATTTTTTATCTTTAAATTCAACTTGACATGCTTTTTTGTTATTTTAAGGGAAAAAAATTTTATCAAAATGTTGGAAGTAATTGAAAATAATTTGAATAATTTTACTGAAAGCCGATAAAGAGTTTGTATTTTATTCTAAAAAATATTAAATATGTAAGGAAATATTGTGGGTAAGAATGGCTAATTTTGAAATTAAATTTAATAAAAAGAAAGTCTGAAAAATCAATTGGCTTATATTAATTAATTACAGATTATTCAACCGAATATAAGCTTCTTTACCAAACCTTATTCAGATCCAATTCTTTTTACACTTAATTTAGAAAATTTTCAAAAAAACGCTAGCTATCTTTAAACAAAGAAAGATATTGATTGATTGATAAATATATCTATTTTCATTTTATTTTGAAAATGTAATATCAAATCCAGATAATTATCAGTAATCTAACATACAAATAATTATTAAATTATTTTTGCATTTCATTTTATTAAAAATTAAGTAAATAATATTAATCAAAAACATATTCAAAACATTAAAATGAATAAAATTAAAAGAGATAACATAATTAATTTAAGCAGCCATACTGTTGAGAAATTCTTTATAAAAAATAGCATACCTCTGTTTAGATGTTTTAATAGAAATTTTGGAGTTAGTTTGATACTTATACTCATAAAAAATTTCTAATATATTCAGCTATAAATTACCCCTAATATTGTTAATATTCTTATTGAAAAAGATAAAAATTGCTAATATGTTAAAGATTTCATGATTTTATTTGGAAAAGATGAGGCTGATTTTTCTTACTACTTTTTGGTTGTATCATTGTCATTTAATATAATTCAAATTTTAACGATATTTACTTATGCTGTGTTATTTACTTTAAAGAGACAAGTATTTAAAAATAATTTAATATTGTCTTTTCTTTCTAAAGTCTACTATTACATATTTTTTTTACCATCTATTATAATCTCAGGCCTTTAACTGAAAGATAGTACTATTATTTCATCATTTAATTTGATCCTGACTAATTTTTTAGGTAAATTAATTTATTTATTTCTAGAACAATTAAAGAAATTTTTTCTAAATTAATAACAAAAGCTTATATGTACAGTTTACATAATTCTAATTTGCTATTTAAAATATCTGATTATGCTTCGGAGAGATCTTTATTAATTAGTCAATTAAAAATTGTACTTGAAACTATTATAGTAATATTGCAGGCAATTTTAGATAATAAAAGTTAATCAGTCTTTTCTTTAATTCTATTTTTATCTCTTTTTTCCTTGTCAGTTATCTTCTCTCCTTATATTAACAAGACCTCTTAGTTAGAATATTAGAGCTTAATAACTTTTAATTTATTTTTAAGCCTAAACATATTAGCAACTGTATATATAGATAACTGGAATTATTTTAATTTAATCTTAATACTCTCAATACCTATAACCTATAAATTGGCATAGCAAATTATACATTTCAGATAGTAATATATAATGAATATTCTTCTTCAATCCAATTAAAATGAAGTCTAATTATAAGAATTAAATTTGACTGTAAAAAATGAACAGTAAAGATATTAACATTATTTAATAGATTATTACTTAAGAACTCTTTACTATGAAGTTGATATTGATTTTGATTAATATCTTTGTTCTCAAACATCTATTTTTCTAGAAAAAATTTAATTAGATCACAAGCAATCCTGCTAAAACACTAAATTTTGCTTTTGCTAAGATGTAAACCTCATTAAATTTTTTTATTTTTATTTTTAACAAAATTGCTGGATTCATATTATGATATTTATTTTGTAATTTTTTGTTTTAATTTATTTTAAAGTAAGTAGAAGAAAAAGATAAAACTTTTAGAAGTAATATTCTTTATGATTATATAGAAAGGTATTATGAAAGTGAGTTATCTAAATCCAATGAGATGAGTTTTCTTCATTAGTCTTACTTAATTTTTTTGTTAGATGTTCAGAGTAACTTCAATAAATTTTTTGTCAAGGCAAATTAAATTTTGAAAAATTGTGGTAGACAAGTATTTTACATGAAGTCTATAAAAGTAATTATATAAATTGCCAAGGATTTATAAAAGGGCATTATATTCAAAAGCCGTGATAGTGAAGATCAAAAATTAGAGTTTATAAATATGATTGAATTTGATGAGGAAATTAACTAATGCTTTAGTTAAATCTAAAATTTTTTGTAAGAAAAAAAACAGACTCTGCTTTCTATCAGCTCTGATTATATTGACATCAAAAAAATGAATTAAGATTTAGTAAAAATCTATAAATTAAGGAATGGTATTGATTCAAAGATAAAAAATTTGATTAAAAAATAGATTCGCAGTTAAAAACTAGAGTTTTTAATTGAAATTTATGAAAGTTTTTTACTTTCTAAAGACAATCTTAGTAAAATTTACAATAGAATGATCTAAAATAAAGTATAAATTCACAACAAAGCTAAGTAATGCCATTTTGCAGATGATAAATATGCTTATGTTTTTATTAGCCTTTCAGATAATTTAGGTAAAATAGTCAAAGTTTCAAATAATTTTGAAAAAATTGTTAAAATATTAAATAATAAGTAAGCTATTGATCAAAATATTAACTTTATGTAACCAGGCGTTGTTGCTAAACATCATGACTAAATTTTAAAAAGTTATTTGACAAAAAAAAATAAAATTAACTATGCTTCTCATTTCAATCCGATTATTGGAGTAGACAAGGATAATTGGGCTATAGCATATAATATAAGCCTATAGACTTGTTAATTAGAAACCTTTGACTTTGGTATTTGTGCTGAAATAAGTTTGGTCAATGATAAATCTCTTTATATTTTAGTAGATAGAAAGTAGGATTTTCAAATACAAACTGTTTCTTATGAATTCTATCAATAAATTTTAGGTGAATCCATTCCATAATAAAAAATTTCTAAAATTAGTCTTAACACTTTCATTCCTTGCTTTCCAACAATTCTTAAAATATACTTAAAAAGTAACTGATAATTTTATTTATTATTTCCATAAATTTAATCTTTAAAATTGTTTTAAAAAAGATATTGAAAAACAAGAAGACATTAAAACAACAGATAGAGAATTTACAACAATATTATTTAAACCAAAAGACTATGAATAATTTATTAAACTATAAGATATGGTCTCCGATTGCTAAAATTTTTTTTAATTATTAGATTATTAAATTTTTGCAGTAAAAGGAGAATTTCAACACATCTAAAATACGGAAATTGATATTGCTTAAATTTAAATAAGAGAAATGGTTTAAATTTTTGATAATAATCTAAAGATAGAATAATTGAATGATCTTAAAGATTGGATAGATCTTAACAAATAGGAATCTCAAAAATTATTTAGCTCTTAAAAAAAGATAGTAAACTAACTTCTTAGTGAATTATAGGATAACAATAATAATTAAAACTGTTTTGAGTATAGTTAAAGTATGTAAGAAGGTCCTAAAGAAGTAAAAAAGATTGAATTCTAAAATTCTTTTGAAACTACAACCTTACTTTCTCCTTACTTTAGATAAAAAATTTCTTTAACAGAAGAAAAAATTCTCAGTGAGACTTTTCTACATGAAAATGCAAGATTTCTCTAGAATAATAATGTTTTTACCCCTAAAAATGCTAATCTCTCTTAAAATAGTATTAAGTTGTATAACCCAAATATTAATGAAAAAGATAACTATTCATTTAGAAGCAACTAAGAAATATATTTTTCATCTAGAATTAATGAATTGCAATAATAATAAAAAAAAAGTGAAGCCAAATATTCTCACCTGCAAAGAGCAGCATTCTTCTCAGAATACAATACAATAGATTCGTTTAGAAATAAATAAAGCAGTTTGAATTATTTTATTGAAAATAATAAAGCGAAAACTAATAATCTTTAAAAAAGCTAATAAAATAATGGTAATGCTAAAAAAGAAAGTTAGCTATTTTCTTCAAATCAATAAGATTAAGAAGATCCTTTAGAAGTAAGTATCCATTCTTCTAAAAATAGCTCCATCTTAAGGTAAATATTACTATTTTTAGAACACTTACAATATAAAAAAAATTTTTTTAATAGAAAATCTATTATAAAGTAAATGAATCAAACATAAAAGTTCAGAGGTATCTATTTTGTGAGATTATTTGGTGTTTTTGGGTTACTAACTTTTTTAGCTGTGAGTTTTGTCATATTCTCTAGTTTACATAAATAATTATAAATCTAAAAAGAAGATTTATAGAATGTAAATTGGGGGTCTTAAATTAAAAACCCTATGGGAGAAGCCCTTTCTGATAGGTATTACTAATTACTTATGAATATGCCTATGTTTAATTATTATGGACAATAATAGTAAGATATGATAAAATAAAGAATTAAAAAAATATCTTTGAAAAATTATAACACAATAAAAATATTGTTGAACAAGTTTATCAGCTCTGATAAAAGTAAAACTGATCTTTATAACTTAGTACTTAATAAATAGTTTGATTCGAAAATGTAAAATATTCTAAGCCCTCCTTAAATTTTCCATTTAAGTTTTGGTTATTCTTTATTTATAAATTATGCACATCTTTACTATGTTTCACATGATTTAGATAGTCCTGATCGAGAAAATGCTGGCTAAGTTGCTCTAAATTACATTCCCATTAACATTTAATTATCTAGTATATCAAAGGATGTATCTGAAAAAGTAAATGATACCTTAGATTCAAATATGCAAACTATGTTAATATTTTTGATGGTAATATTAGTGACTACTTTCTTATTTGCTCTGACTCTTCCAATAATTAATTACTACTTCTTGTAAAAGATTTAGACTATTTTGAAATTATTTGCTACTTTTACACCAAAAAATCTAGTTTTTATGATTTCAGAAATTGTAAATTGCCTGAATCTAATTGAATCTAATGTTTAAAAACAGAGTGATTAAAAATTCAGCTCAAAAAATAAAATTGCTACTCAGTAAAACCTTTTGAGCCTAATAGAGACATAGATATAAAAAAAGAAAAACATTAGCGTTACAAATAGCATTAATTAATTTAGTTTTAAAATAATAATAGTATCTTTAGCTTTTTTCTGTCTATCTTAAGTAGCTAGCGTAACAAACTATTTTCTACTCTAAAATTTCATTGAAAAACAGAAAGTTAATAGAAATTTTTTAAGTATTTATTTAATTTTTATTATCATTTTTTTAAATATTAAAAACTTTTCTTTTTAGATAATTTAGCAACACTTGGTGATTATATAGTCAGTATATAGGTCATAAGAGTTCCAATGATAGTGTTGAATATATAAGGTGCTTTTAGTAAAGAGTTTACTGATTTGGCAGAAGAATATGCAAGTTAAAAATAAACCTAAATAACGATTTTGAATGATTTAGTAAGTTAGCTTTATAATATGGATGTTCAATCTTCATTCAAAGATTATGCTAACAAAATGTTTGAAAATAATTCATGTGAGGCTATTAGTGAAAATTTGAATCTCTTGAGTGACAATTTATTTTCTATGAATGAATGTAATTTAGTTGCTAATGGTATTTTTACCAAAGGTCTTATTCAAACAGCTTAATATTTAATAAATCTTTATGATCAAAGAATTTCAGTTTTCCAACAAAATGATTTATAAAAATTTCTTTAAATAGTGCTAATTTAAGAGAAAGAATTCAATGAATATGAAAATTTTTATGTAAGAATATATTTTGAGTATATGATAGAAATTTTAGTCACAAAGATGACAGAAATATCAAATGATCATTATGAATAGATGCTTAATATGAACTATCTTTACTTGTTTTTGGCTATTTTCACCTTTATATTATCAATCTACATTACATTTTTTTATTTCATTGGATCTTTAATAAGCTAAATTAAACATACAAAGCAACTCCTAGATCTAATAGATATTTAAATAATTGAAGAAAACTAATACATTCTAAGTTATCTAAAGATATAAAAATGAAATATATTTAAATAATAAAAGTACTTGAACTAAAATTCTAAGTATTTTAGTTAACAATTTAAAAAAAATATTTATATTTTGTATTAAAATGTTTATTTTAAAACTAAAAATGTAATATCTATTACTGTATTAGCACTCCAAGTTGTTCCTTTTTTAAGATTTTTTGCTCAAATAAATTAAAAATTTTAAGGTAAAAAAAATTGTGTTTTAAAAGCTTTTCTAGTTGGTTACAACTTTTTGAGAATACCATATATATCAAATTAAAATTCTTTAAACTCAATAAATTTATCTTTAAAGGAACTTTTTTTAAATAAAAACAATTAATAAAGTAAAATATTTTATCTAAAACTTGAAATAAGTGAAATATTGAGTAATTTATGCTAAAATTATTCAGTACTAATAAGTAAAGTCTTTTTGCAGGTTAAAGAATTAAAAACTAAAATTATACAACTAAATTTGGAATCATTTTAGAAATACTAATGAATAATAATTATTTGCAAGTAGAAATGAAAAACTTATTAATACTCTTACCAGTTTACAGCTCAAACTAATGATTTAATTTTAGTTTAAAATTATTAATTGCCTAAAATTTATTATCATTTGTTATTTTTCAGCTAAAAGCTATCTAAAAAATTTGTGAGTAACAGTTTTTAATTAGATAATAATTTGCATGAAATTTTTACATTTAAAGATTTTTCAGCCTATTATTATGTAAACCGATTATATAATCATCTTTTTTGAATGATTTTCTTTATCTCAGTGAAATTTTGATAAGTAATTTAAAAATTGACAATCAAATATTTGTAAGTAAAGAACGAAAGAATTCTTATTTCGATGCAATATTTACATTTTTAATTATCAAAATAAGATAAGCAAACTATTGAATTCATGAAGTGATGGATACTTAAATTTCAAAGACTATATAAATCTATATCTATCTGACAATCAAAACAAATCAAATGGTAAATCTGATTATGAATTCTTTTATTGAAGAAAATATTTTATTTCAAAGCTTATTTGTGTAGTTTTTTAAAATTTACAATAGAATGGGATTGCTGATATTTTTCTAAACCATATAAAAAAAATTTGTGAATAAAGAAAACTAAAAAATTATTCATTTTCATAATTTTAATTTACTTTTACTCAATAGAGGATGATATTTGTTTGAGTTCATTACTTCGATTTTCTAATAATTTGAGCCAAAAAAATATGTAATAACTTCATAAAAAAAATATAATTTTTGAACAGTAAGAATATCAAAATATCAAAATACTTTCTTTTACTTACTATTTTTTTGGCAAATTTTAAATAAGCAGAACACTTTACAAAAATAAATCATATTAATAAAAAAAATTACTAAAATTATTAAAAGGTAAAAATGAAGAACTACCAAAAAGATTAAAAAACAAATTTTTTTAGCTATGTTTTCCTATAATTCTTTATAAGAAATAGTATTCCTTTATTTAGATCATTTAATAGGGATTTAGTAGTCAGCTTAGCACTTATTCTAATAAAAAACATTTAATATATAAATCTTTAAGTAACTCCCTCAATTACAGAACTCCTAATTCAAAAAGATAATAATAGCTAATATACTGAAAAATTTACTATCTTATTTGGTAGACATGATAAATCTTAGTTCTTCTTTTTGATTTTATCGCTACTGTTTAATATTCTTCTAATAGTAACAGTTTTTGCTTATTTAGTAATATTTGCAACTAAAAAATAAATATTCAAGACAAATACTATTCTCTCTGCTACAAGTAAAGTCTACTATTATATATTTTTCTTGCCATTTATAATCTTTTCAAGTCTCTAGTTTAAGAATCATTTGTTTATTTCTATCATAAATATACTCCTTACATATTTTATAGGTAAAATTTTTAATTTCTAGATAAATTAATCAAAATTTACACAATATTTTTATTTTAATAAAAGCGTTTTTTTGTTGCATACATAACTGCAATTTAAGTTTTAAAATATCTGATTTTGCTTCAGAGAGATCTATATTAATCAGCTAATTAAAAAATATTTTAGAAACTACTGCAGTTATTTTGTAAGCTCTTGTTGATGATAGTAGAGAGGCAATTATTTCTTTCTTTCTATTTTCATCTCTATTCTTTATATAAACTGTTTTTGCTCCTTATATTAATAAAATTGTTATGTTTTTTAATTAATGCTTTATTACATTCAATTTTATTCTAAGTGCCAATCTGTTAATGACAATTTATATAGATAGCTGGAATTAATTTAATTTAATGGTGCTTATTTCTTTTCCATTAGCTTACAAAGTATCAGAGTAGATTTTGCACTTAAGATAAGAATATATTTTAAAAGCTCTTTTTAATTAAAACATTAATGATATTTATCTTTAAAAGACCAATTTTACTACAAATAATGAGTCTAAAAGATACTAGCATTATTTGATTGACTATTACATAAGGACTCTTTTTTATGGAGTTGAACTAGATTTTGATAAATACCTTTGTTCATAATCATCGATTATACTTGAGTAAATTTAATTTCATCATAGTTAGAGTTGCTAAAACCCAAAATCCTGCTTTTGCTAAAATGTAAAACCTATTTAATAAAAAATTTATTTTTATCAAATAGTTAATATCTCAAATTATTTATGTATTAATTTGATTTTTTTAACTTATTTAAAGAAAGAAGAAGAGAAAGACAAAGTATTAAGAAGTAATATGCTATATGATTATATAGAAAGATACTATGAACTTGAACTGTCTAAATGCAAGGAAATTAGTTTCCTTCATTAATCTTATCTGCTATTTTTATTAGAAGTCCAAGGCAACATCTGTAAATTTTGTACTAGGTCAAATCAAATTTTGAAAAGTTATGGTCGCTAAAGATTTTCTTCAAAGTTAATAAAAATTCTCATTCAATATGGCAAAAATTTTTAAAGAGATGATTTAATTTAAAAGTTTAAAATAAAGAAATAGAAAATTTAATTTATAAATATGCTATAATTTGATGAAGAAATCAACAAATGCTTTTTATAAATGTAGTATTTTTTGCAATAAAAAAAATAAACTCTACTGTTTATAAGCAAGGATTATATTGACATTAGACAAATGAATGCAAATCTAGTAAAAAGTTATAAATTAAGAGAAGAAATACACTCAAATATATAAGATTTGATTAAAAAAAAAATATCTAGCTAAAAATTAGAATTCTTGATAGAAATTTATGAAAATTATTTAGTTTTTTGTGATGATCTTAGCAAAATATATAAAAAAATGAGTATGAGTAAAGTTACTATTCATAATAAGGTTTTGTAAAATTTTGTAGCGGATGAAAAATATGCTGATGTCTTCATTAGCCTTTCTCAAAATTTCGGAAAAATAGTCAAAGTTTCAAATAATTTTGAAAAAATAGTTAAACTTTCAAGCAATAAATAAGCTATTGGTAAAAACATTAATTTTATGTAACCAAGCATAGTAGCAAGAGATCATGACTAAATCCTAAAAAATTTTTTACTTAAAAGAAGTAAGATCAATTTAATTTCTCATTTTAAACCTATCATTGGTGTAGATAAAGATAATTGGGCTGTAGGCTACGATATAAAGCTGCAACCTTGCTAATTAGAGAGCTATGATTTTGGTATTTGTGCCTAAATTAGCTTATTAAATGATAATAAACACTACATTCTCCTAGATAAAAAGTAAAATTACTTAATGTAAGCTGTTTCATAAGAATTCTATTCTTATATTATGGCATATTCCATACCTTAACAAAATGTTTATTAGATGAGTTTAAGAACATTAGTTCCTTGCTTCCCTATAATTTTTAACAATTATTTATAAAGTAATAAAGCTAATTTTTTTAATATTTTATTCATTTTATTTTTCTAAAAAAAGATTGCTAAAAGTAGCAAGACCCTAAAAATATTGATAGAAAATTCAAAACAATTTTATTCAGACCAATTAACGATGAGCAACTAGGAAGGCTTTAAAATATTTTATTTCATGGTAAAAATTTAATTCTATTGAAAGACTATGAAATGTTTGTAATTAAAGGAAAAGTATATCATATTACAAATTCGTTAGTTGAAATTTTCTAAGTTTAAATAAAAGAAATTGTTTAAATTTTAGATATAAATACAAAAATTCAATAGCTTTATGACCTATAAGAGTAGATGGCGCTAAATAAGTTTGAAACTTAATCACATGATAAATAGTTATAAAATTAAATACTTAATGAAAAGTAAGATAAAAATAGTAGCAATAATAATTAAGGTTACTTTTAATTTAGCTAATGCACAATATAATCAGCAAGAGGCATAACTAGTTTAAAAAAAACAGAATTACAAAATACTTTAGAAACAGCAACTTTTTTATCCCCTTTATTTAAATAAAAGATTTCTTAGAATGAAGAAAAACTATCCAGTGAAATTCATCCCCATTCAAGATTACTGCAAGCTAATAATTTCTTTACTCCAAGAAATTTAAATACATCTTCTTATCATAGTTTAAAGCTCATCAGCATGAATATTATTGAAAAAGATAGTTAATCATTTGGGAGTAATCAAGAAGGATAGCATCAATCCAAGTTTTAGGAGGGATAAAATTAAAGAAAAAGTGAAATAAAAAATTCGTAAACATAAAGATCAGCTTTTTTATCTGAATAGCAAACAATAGATTCTTTAAAAAATAAACCAAGCATCTTGAATCATTTTATTGATAATCATAATGTAAAAAATAACAATTTAGATGGTATTCAAAAACAGAAAAGTAGTAGGTTTAAAGAAGTTAAATAATCTTTAACCAAGTAAAAATATTAAGAAGTCCTAGAAGCAGCAAGTATTCATTCTTCTAAAATTAATACTGTTTTAAGGTAACCATTAAATTATTTAAATTTTATAAATTAAAAATAATATTTAAAAAATAGAAAATCAATAATCAAATAAATGAATCAAAAAGAAAAGTTCACAGGCATTTAATTTGTGAGGTTGATTGGTGTTGTTGGGTAGTTATCCTTTTTAATTGTTAGTTTAGCTATATTTTTAAGTTTAGATAAATAATTAAATATCTAAAAAAGAGATCAATTATATGTAGATTGGGGATCTTTAATAAAAAATTCTATGGGAGAAGTACTTTCAGATAGATAATTTTTAGATCTTATTCAGATACCTTAGTTTGGATATTAGGAATATTAGATAACTTCGTTTTACAATAAAGGATTTCACAAGTATCATTAAAAAATAATAACATTGTAAAAAAGTTAGTATTTCAGTTTATTAATTCTGATAAAAGCAAGACTAATCTTTACAATTTAGTGCTTGAAAGTTAATTTAGTTAAATTTTTTTGAGTTTGTTTGGAGTTCCTACTACAAAAAAAATTTTCTTTGGTTATTCATTGATAATACATTTAGCATAACTGTATTAAGTTAGCAACAACTTAGATATCAATTAATACAATTTAATAGAAATTTCATTAAACTATATCACTAATTATAAAGTATTGTCTAGTATTTCAGATGAGGTTTCTTAAAAAGTAAATGAAACATCAGATCAGAACAAATAAAACATGTTTATATTTTTAATTGCCATCCTAATAACAACTTTTTTATTTGCTCTGACCCTTCCTTTAATCAACTATTACTTCTACTAAAAGATACAAAAGATCTTGAAAATATTTGCCACATTTACACCAAAAAATTTAATTTTTATGATACAAGAGACAATAAATTGCTTAAATTTAATAGATGAAACCATAGAAAAGAATAGTGATAAAAAAATACTCTCTAAAAATTAAATTACAAGCTAACAGAACTTTAAACATTAAATTGAAGAATAAATATAAAAAAAGAAGAATATAAGTGCAACAAATAATATCTATTCATTCAATTTCAAGATTTTATTTGTAGTTTTAGCTTTCTTCTGTCTTACTTCTGTTGCTAGTGTCATGAACTATTTTCTGCTTACATAATTAATTGATTAATAGAAATCAATTGGAAAGTTTAGAGGTATTATTTTTGAGTAAATTTAAATTAAATTAACATTTTTTATAAATTAGATAATTTAATTAATCTGAGTGACTATGTAATCAATTTAGAACTTGTAAGAAAATCATTTATTACTTAAAAGTTGCAAAAAGGTGAGAATTTGTAATATACTGAATCGGTTGTAGAAGTTGCTTAAGAATCTGAAAGATATCTTGAGATTTTGAATGATTTAGTTAATTAATTGTACAACTTGGATATATAAGGTGAGTTTAAAGAATTTGCAAATAATATCTTTGAGAAGAATTCCTGTAAGGTTATCAGTGAAAACTAAAATCTTTTAAGTGACAATAAGTTTTCAATAGAAGAATGTAATTAAATAGCAAATGGGATTTTAAAAACAGGATTTACACAAATAGCTCAGTTTTTCATAAATATTTTTTAGCAAAGAGCTTTTGTTTTAACATAAAAAGACAATGGTAAATTTATTCAAGCTGTCCTAGCTTAAGAGAAGGAAATAAGTATGGACTAAATTTTTTATTCAAGAATCTACATAGAATATATGGTTGAAGTCTTAGAAAAAAAAATTACAGAAATAACTAATAAGAATTATGATTCTATGATTACTATGAATTACATTTACTTATTCTCAGCTATTTTTACCTTCATATTATCAATATACATTACATTCTTTAATTTCATAGGATCATTAATCAATCAAATTAAGCTAACAAAGAAACTGCTAAATTTAATTGATATTTAAATTATTGAAGACAGCTAGTATATTTTAAGCTATCTAAAAATTAAAAATGAAACTTCTACATTTTATTCCATTTATTTTAATATTCTGTATAAATATAAATTTATGCTATTGTAACAAATCATATTCTATAAATTATTGGTTGAATTTCCTAATTTTTATCCTTTTAGTCATTCATTTAATTCCGTTCACCCTTGCACGAAAATAGGGGTGCTCAGAAATTACGGTTCTTACAGTAATTAAATATCTAAAAAAGAGATCAAAAGTATGTAGACTGGGATCTTAAATAAAAAATCCATTGGGAGGGAGTACTTTCAATAGGTATTTTTAGAGCTTATTCAGATAAATTTATTTGGTTATCAGGAATAGTAGAAGACTTAATTAAATGAAAAGATTTCACAAGAATCCTTATAAAATAATAATATTTTAAAAAACCTAGTAGTTAAATTTATTAATTGATAAAAGTAAGACTAATCTTTACAATTTAGTGCTTGAAAGTTAATTTAATTAAATATTTTTAAGTTTTTTTGGAGCTCCTACTTTTCAATATTTTTCTTTGGTAATTCTTTTAAAAAAATTTTTGTATAACTGAATTAAATTAAAAACAATTTTGTTATCAATTAATACTGAAATTTCATTAATGTTATTGCTAGTTTATGCTTCTCTAAATCTCTCCAGGTATTAAAAATCACTTAATCATTAAGGATTCAAATAATGAATTCATTGAGCATTTTTTAGTATTATACGAAGATAAACAACTTAATAATACTCTCTTTTACCTTATTCTTGCTTTTAACGGAGTACTCTTGATAGCATATTTGACATATTTAGGATTTTAATTAGGCTTTTAGAAGATTTACTAAAATAATTTACTGGTTTCATTTTTATTTTAGATTTATTACTATATCTTATAAATACCTTCTCTTATTCTTTCATTTAATTAAATAAACAACAAACCAGTTCTGACTTACTTTAACTTTGGATTAACATTATCAATAAGTAAATTTTATTGAAAATTAAAAAAAATATAAATATCTCCTAAAAATTTCTAGTTTTCGTTCAAGGTCTACATGAATATGACTTTTCCTTTAAACCTTCAGATTTTTTAGCACATAAATCAATCTTTGTTAAAATTCTAACTAATTGTATAGAAATCTTTGTCTTGCTTATTCTTTAAAGCACAACATGGAAATAGGTTTCTATCATAAATATCATATTTTTCTTTCTTATGATATTAGTAGATATTTTTTAAGTTCCATTCATGAATAGAGAAATTCAAATTTCAAACACATTTGGGTTTTTATTTCATTTCTTTTTTGGAATTAATTTGATATTAGTAATATAAGTTGAGAAATGGAATATTTTTAATTTATTTTCAATTCTTTTGTTTCCTCTCTCATACAAAATTTCTAAAGTGATTCACTGTAATAAGAAACATGATATTTAGAACATACTTATTAATATTATTAATAGAGAAAGAAGCATTCTTTATACTTCAGCAAATAAAAAGATGATTAACTAATATGTTAAAAGCTGCAGCCCTTTATTGTAGATTATTATTTAAGATCAATATACATATCTCTTAAAACTGATTTTAATGATTACCTTTCATCAAAAAGCTCTCTTATTTTAGAAGATCTAATTACTTCGCATCAAATTTATTGCATTTCCCCTCAATTTTGTTTTTGCACACAAGTAAAGATTTAATAATTGAAATTAACTAGAATTGAGGAAAACTTTAAATTTAAGGATACTTTTGTAGCAAGCAATATAATTAGTTTGTTGAAACTTATTTCTTTATTTAGATTTATTAAAATAAAATTTTTACCCAAACCTGATATTATTTATTATTTTAAAATTTATCATTTTACTCATAAAATTATTTGCCAAATGCTATTCTAAAATCTAGCAATTTGAAATTGTTATTTTTTTAATGGCTTATGCATATATATGCAAACTAAATAAATATAAATTTATTAACAAAATAATTTTCTAAATCTTTTTGATAAAATTTTCATTTAAACTAAAATGAATGGTATTCATTCTCTTTTAGCTCCCAAATTTTGTCTTCATAAAAAAAAATTTACATAAAATTTCTAAAAATATTCTAAAAAGTTTATATAAATTTTATATTTTGATAAAATATGAAAATATTTGGTGAGTTTTAATTTTTATCCAAGGTTATTCCCATTGTTAATAAATTTTAAGATTTTGATAAAAAAATTTTTTTAAATAATTAGAATTATGATGAAAAGGACAACTCAGTCAGACAGCACTATCTCTATGATTACATAGAAAAATTTTATGAAAATGAAATACAAAAAACAAACAATTGAATATATTACATATAAGCTATCTTCACTTCTTAATAGATGTGCAAAAAAACCCAAATAAATATTTAGTTAAAGTATATTAATTATTGCAATAAAGTAAATACCATTCTATTAGTTACAGATAAATGGTTAATAATCTTATAGAGACTGCAAAAGATGTACTCTCTAAGAAAAATTAAAGCAAATAACTCTAAAACTAATAATTCATCTATTCATCAAGATATGTCGAATTTATAAATTTTGACACATAGATTAATTTGTGCTACAAAAATATGCTAGAATGCTTAAATATGAAAAAGTCAGCTATTCAACTATTAGGTCAAGATAGTGTAGATATTTAATCAATTTGGCGATAACTTAAGTTAAATAGGGATAAAAGAAACTAAACTTTTTTATCTCTATATTCTCTCATCAGAAAGAAAATACCAAGTGAGTAAATGAACTTTTTAATAGAAATTTTTGAAAAATCACTATGTTTTGATGAAAGATTAAGCTAATATTAGAAAAAAATAAACTAATAATATTTAAGATTTGATTAATAATAGAAATAATAGTATTTCATTGATCATAAAACTTGCAGTGTATTTGTTTCTTTAACAAACATTGGATAAGTTACTATGGTATCTAATAATTTTGATAAAATAGTTCCTATTTATAGTAACAGTGAATGTATTGGCAAAAATATTAATTTTATGTAACCTGCAGCTATAAGTAAAATTCATGATAAAATATTAAGCAATTACTTAACTAAAGTTAGGTCTGAAAAAAGCTATATATCACTTGATCTTGTTATTGGAATAGACAAGAAAGGATGGGCTATTCCATATAGCATTAATATGTAAACTTGTCTAATTGAATCAAAAGATTTTGGTATTTGTGCTTAAATAAAGCAAATTGAGAGTTATAGTCTTTATATATTAATTGATGAAAAAGACTTTCGAATTATTTGCAATTCATATCAATTTTATGACTTAATCCTTTCTAAAGCTGTCACAAAAAAATAAATTTCAGATATCAATCTTGGTAAGCTTATGCCAACTTTGAATTTAATTATCTTATAACATTAAAAAAGTAAATTTTCCATTAAATATTACATTATAAAATATTTATATTTAATTGCAAAAAGCAGCTAAAACTTTCAAAAAAACTTTTAGACAATATTAATAAGACCGTAAGATAAATCAAACATGGGAAGTTTGAATACTTTTAAAATAAAGCCAGGAAATATGAATTAACTTTTAGTCTATGATTAATTTTCTATAAAAGGAGTAATTTACTCAATTTAAAGCTAACTCATAAATTTATTGCAAATATAAATTGATGATTTAGTGCACTTGAATGATTAAAATGCTAAGATTGAAGAAATAAATGTAATTGAAGAGCAATTAATTTCCAATAAATCATTTTGTGAGTAAATTTAGCAAGAAGAAAATCTATCTTCTCTAGATTTTCTATCAAATAAATACTTAAATATCTCGGGTAGTCCCAAATAAAAAAATAAAATCTTACTAGAGAAATAAGCCTAAAGATGGATAGTATTTTTTTCAGAATAATTGGAACTTTTAGAGAACAAATCATAGCTTAAGGTTAAGATCTTAGTGAAATAGATAACTTCCATTTGAGGATTAATTACCTTTGTAAAATAAAAATAAAAAAATTAGATTATCACATACTTTCACTGTGATTTTATGAGTTTACATTTATTAATTTAGGTTCTATAATGACCAAATAAATAAACTCAGAAGAACTAAATTCCTCTTAGATTTGATAGACATAAACAAATTGAATGAAAATTGATAAATTCAAAATTATTTTAAATTATAAAAGTCAAATGTTTTATTTATTTTTTATGTTGTGGATTCTGGAAGTTGTTTAGAGGATATTATTCATAAAATAAAAAAATTTGATTTTAGATTACTCCAACCTTCTTTTATTTTAAGCAAAAGCTGTATTAACAAAAATATTGCTTCTATTTTTTAATTAACAGAATGTAAAAGATAATTATTCTTATATATTATTTCAAGACATCTAGTAATATGAATCTACATTTTAATTAAGTGTTATTTATTTGTCTTATCCAAAATTATTTTTTCATGTAATTTCTTTCTATTTGCAGAAGCTTCCCACATTTTAATTTAAGACATTATGAATAACTACCATATTATAAGCAAATATTAAGAGAGAGAAAAAAAATTACTTTATTAAAATTTAGTTGAAAAATATTTTGACATAAATTATGAGATTCAACAATGTATTGTTTAAAATCAAAATTAAAAGCACTTTAAAGTACATAACTTATGTTACTTTAGACAGTAATTCTTTTGCTTGTTTACTTTTTATTATATTTATTGATGAGTTCAAAAATGTTCTGCCTAAAGGATTTCACTACAAATTGCATGTATAAGACAGTTAGATATATTTATCAGGTTTTTAATTTATTTTGATCAAAAAGATTATTAATTTTTAACTGAGTGTGAAATTGGAGTCAGCAAAGGATAATTTAAAATTTATACTCAATTTTAGATTTTGGTGCAGATTTTCTAAATCAAAATTTAAAAATTATCAAGAAAGATTGTTTAAAAAGGTAAAATTTGATAGAAATAAAAATAAATTCAATAAAAAAAATAAATTTTTGCTTTAGATCATTTTTATTAATTTGTTTTTTTAAAAACAGAGTGTTTGGGGGTTATTTTCTTAAAAAAATAAATTAAATTAATTAAGAGAGAGTATTTAAATTAGTTCCAACTGTTAGACTTGTAATTAGAAATGGTGAAGTGCCTAGTCCTATTACTAGAAAAATATTTTAAGTATGTGATTTAAAATTATTGAATAAAAAATTGAAATAATAACTTTTGATCGTTATGATTTCATGATTAAAATTAACTATATCATCTTCTTTCTATCAATTTTAGCATTTATTATTCCTATTTAAATTTCTTTTTTCAAATTCTTTGAGTTTTCTATCAGCTAAATCAGATAAACAAAAAGCTATCGAATTGATTTAACATTTCAAAACAATAGAAGAAAATTGATATATTTTAACTGACTTAAAAATACAAAATTTAATTATTTACTTTGATATTTCAAGGAAGAAAGTAATTTTAATCTTTCTTGTAATTATTTTCATTTATTTTGTATATCTTTATCAAGACTTAAATTAAATAATAATTAATTGTCTTCTTCAAAAGCAAAAAGTATTTATTTATGAATCATTTTATTCATAAAAATAGTTCATAAGATTGCTTTATCAAGCCTATTCATTTTTTCAACTTATAAAATGTAAAATTATTTTTAAACTGAAATATTTTTATAAATAGAGTTTTTAGCTCATTAGCATCTTATTTAGTTTTTATTCCTTATAGTTCTTATAGTTTGGTTTCTAAAAAAACTAAAAATTCTTAATTTCCACTTTGAAAAAAATTTAATTTGTAATATACATTTTGAAAATAAAAATAAAGAGTTTGAAAAGGTAACCTTAATTTTTGTATTTTTTGTTTTACTGAATCTAAAAGCTAGAAAATAGTTTTTTAATTTAATTAACATTTAGCTTTTTTTATTGGTAAGATTGTAAGTTAGTTTAAATTATCAAGTTCTGTAGTAAAAACGATTATTTGTATGTTGTGAAAAAATTTTACATTTTCTTGTTGTTTTTAAAAAAACCTTTTTGATTTTACTGAATTTATTTTATTATTTTTGACTTTTCTTTATTTGATTCACTAGTATTTTTTAAGCTAATTAATAGATTTGTAAACTTAAAATGTAAGAAAATTAATTTTTGGTTTCAATATTTGCAAAAAATAAATAAATGGGAATAAACTAAAAATTCACTGAATCATATTTTTTATCACTAAAAATAGTTTATATTTCTTTTTGTAATTTTTAATCAAAAGACTCAAAGCAGAGAAAATAATTAGATAAAAGCTGAAATTTTGTTAAAATTTTATTCTTATCAATATTAATTGGCAAAAATATGTTTTGTGGGGAAAGAAAGGTTAATTTTGATATTTGATTTAAAAAAAGAAAAAAGTAAGAATAAATTATTAATTTAATTAGTTACAAATTACTCAGCAATGTTAAAGATTTCAACTGCGGCTTATTCAAAACTAATTCTCTTTACACTTAATTTTTAAATTTCTTCAAATGTACTAGTAATTTATTTACAAAGTGATTAATAATGTGTCTTGATTTTTTCTTTATTCTCATTTAATATCAAATTTGGATAATTGTTTCTAATCTATACTTATTTTTTTTTGCATTTTATTTTTAAAAAATTAAATAAATATTAACATAAAATAATCTCAAAACATTAGAATGAATAAAAATAAAAGATATCACATAATTCATTTAAGCAATCATATTCTTGAGAAATTCTTTATAACAAACAGCATACCTTTGTTTGGATCATTTCATAGAAATTTTGGAATTAGTTTGATACTTATCTTCATAAAAAATTTCTAATATGTTCAATTATAAATTATTCCTTAAATTACAAATATTCTTATTGTGAAAGATAAAAACTGCTAATATGTTAATAATTTCATGATCCTATTTGGAGAATAAGAGTCTTCTTCATACCCCTTTTTGCTGTTATTATTATCATTTAATATGATTTAAATTTTAATGATATTTATTTACGTTGTGATCTTTATTTTAAAGAGGCAAGTATTTAATAATAATAAAATATTGTCTTTTCTTTCTAAAGTTTACTATTACATATTTTTTTCACCATCTATCATACTCTCAGGCCTTTAACTTAAAAACAGTACTATCCTTTCATCATCGAATTTGATCCTTACTAATTTGTTAGGTAAATTAATTTATTTATTTCTAGAACAATTTAAGAAATTTTTTCTAAATTAATAAATAAAGCTTATCTATACAGCTTGCATAACTCTAATTTGCTATTTAAAATGACTGATTATGCTTCAGAGAGATCTATATTAATTGGCTAATTTAAATTTGTATTAGAAACTATTGCAGTAACATCATAAGCAATATTTGATGATAAAAGCTCATCAATCATTTCCTTTATTCTATTCTTATCTCTATTTTGTTTATCAACCATCTTCTCTCCTTATATAAACCAAAATTCATAGCTATACTATTAGAACTTAATCACTTTCAATTTTTTTTTAAGCCTAAATATATTAGCTACCGTTTATATAGATGACTGGAATTAATTTAATTTAATCTTATTACTATCTATACCTATGACTTATAAAATGTCATAATAAATTATATATTACAGATAATAATATATAATGAATATATTTTTTCAATAATATTAAAATGAGGAGTAATTATAAGAATTAAATTTGACAGTAAAAAATTCACACAAAAGACTTTAGCATTATTTAGTAGATTATTACTTAAGAACTCTTTACTATGGAGTAGATCTTGACTTTGACTAATATCTTTGTTCTCAAACATCTATTTTTCTAGAAAAAATTTAACTAGATCACAGGTAAAGCTGCTAAAACTCTAAATATTGCTTTTGTTCTGATGTAAAACTTCATTAAAACATTTTAATTTTAATAAAATTATTCATATTTTTATTTCATTATTTTTTTGAAAATTTGAAAGAAAGTAGAAGAGAAAGATAAAACCTTTAGAAGTAATATTCTTTATGATTATATAGAAAGATATTATGAGTGTAAGTTATCTTAATGCAATGAGATCAGTTTTCTTCATCTATCTTATTTAATTTTTTTGTTAGATGTTTAGAGTAACTTCAATAAATTTTTTGTCAAGGCAAATTAAATTTTGAAAAACTCTCACAGATAGATATCTAAAATGAAATCTATAAAAGTGATAATTTAAATAGCCAAGGATTTGCAAAAGGGCACTATATTCAAATGTAGTAATAGTGAAGAGTAGAAATTTGAATTTATAAATATGATAGAATTCGACGAAGAAGTCAACTAATGTTTTAGTTAAATCTAAAATTTTTTATCAGAAAAAAAACGAGCTCTACTTTCTATCAGCTCTGATTATATTGACATCAAAAAAATGAATTAAGATTTAGCAAAAATCTATAAATTAAGGAATGACATTGATACAAAGATAAAAAATTTGATTAAAAAATAGATACGTAGCTAAAAGCTAGAATTTTTAATTGAAATTTATGAAAATTATTTACTTGCTGGAGAAGACCTAAGGAAAATTTATAAAAGAATGATCTAAAATAAAATATAAATTCACAATTAAGCTTAACAATGTCATGTTGCAGATGAAAAATATGTTTATGTTTTTATTAACCTTTCAGACAATTTAGGTAAGATAGTCAAAGTTTCAAATAATTTTGAAAAAATTGTTAAAATATTAAATAACAAGGAAGTTATTGATAAAAATATTAGCTTTATGTAACCTAAATTAATCGCTAAACATCATGACTAAATTTTAAAAAATTATCTGACTAAAATAAATAGATTCAACAATACTTCTCATTTCAATCCAATTATAGGAGTAGATAAGGATAATTGGGCTATAGCTTATAATATAAATCTATAGACTTGCTAATTAGAAACATATGACTTTGGTATTTGTGCCTAAATAAGTTTGGTAAATAATGGTACACAATACATATTAGTAGATAGAAAATAGGATTTTCAAATACAAACTGTTTCTTATGAATTCTATCAACAAATTTTAGCTGTATCTGTTCCTAAATAAAAAATTTCTAAAATTAGTCTTAGTTCTTTCATTCCTTGTTTTCCAATTATTATTAATTTATACCTGAAAAGTAACTGATAATTTTATTTAATATTTGATAAATTTAGTTTTAATTTTTATTAAATAAGATATTGAAAAACTAGAAGAAGTTAAAACAGTAGATAGAGAATTCACAACCATATTATTCAAGCCAAGAGACTAAGAATAACTTATTAAACTGCAAGATGCGCTCTCTGATAGCTAGAATTTATTTTAATTGATAGATTATCAAATTTTTGCAGTAAAAGGAGAATTTCAACACATCTAAAATACAGAAATTGATATTGCTTAAATTTAAATAAGAGAAATGGTTTAAATTTTTGACAATAATTTAAAGATAGAATAATTGAATTATCTTAAAGATTGGATGGATTTTAATAAATAGGAATTAGAAAAAATTCATAACTCTTAAAAAAATTTATTAAACTAAATTCTTTGCTAATAATAAGATAACAATAATAATTAAAACTGTTTTGATTAGGGTTAAATTATGAAAGAAGGTACAAAAGATATAAAAAAGACTGAATTTTTTTCTTTTGAAACTACAACTCTACTTTCTCCTTACTTTAGATAAAAAATTGCTTAGGCAGAAGAAAAAATTCTTAATGAAACTTATTTACTTGAAAATACAAGATTAGTATAGAATAGCAGCAGTGCTTATACCTCTAAAAATGTTATTGCCTCTTCAAGCAGTATTAAATTATAAAACCCAAACTAAAAAGATATTTAATCATTTAGAAGCAATCAGGAAACATATTTTTCACCAAGAATTAATGAATTACCATATTTTAAAAAAAGTGAAACAAAATATTCTCAACTACAAAGAGCAGCATTTTTTTCAGAATATAATACTTTAGATTCAATAAAGAATAGATAGAGTAGCTGGAATTACTTTATTGATATTGATAACTATAAAGTGAAAACTATTAATCATAAAACAAGTTAATAAAATATGAGTAGTGGTTAAAAAGAAAGCTAAAATTTGTTTTCAAATTAATAATAAGTTTAAGAAGCTTTTATTGAGACTAGCATTCATTCCTCTAAAAATAGCTCCATTTTAAGGTAAATTTAATTAAAATTAAATATAATTTTTAGAACCTTTACAATATAAAAATATTTTTTTTAAATAGAAAATCAATTATAAAGAAAATGAATGAAAAATAAAAGTTCAGAGGCATAAATATTGTAAGATTATTTGGTGTTGTAGCATTAATAACTTTTTTGGCTATGAGCTTTATCATGTTCTTTAGTTTAAATAAATAATTATCAATCTAAAAAGAAGATTTATATAATGTAAATTGGGGTTCTTAAATTAAAAACCCTATGGGAGAAATACTTTCTGATAGGTATTACACCTATCTTATTAATATACCAATATTTAGTTATGGATAATCACAATAAAATTAGATAAAATAAAGAATCTAAAAAGTATTTTTTTAAAACTATTACACTATAAAAAAACTATTGAATTAGTTTATCAGCTCTGATAAAACTAAAACTGATTTTTACAATTTTGTACTGAATGAATAGTTTGACTAAAAAATGTTAAATATTCTGAGCAATTATTAAACTTTCAGCCTAAATTTTGGTTATTGTTTATTTATTAATTATGCAAATCTTTACTATGTTTCATTTGATTTAGATCATTATTCTTTTTATAATTCAGATATTTCTCTAAATTATATATCTAATAATAATGTATTTTCTAGTATATCCAAGAATGTATCTGAAAAAGTTAATGATATCTTAGATTCAAATATGAATGTTATGTTAATATTTTTGATAGTAATATTAGTGACTACTTTCTTATTTGCTCTGACTCTTCCACTAATTAATTACTACTTCTTGTAAAACATTTAGGTGATTTTAAAATTATTTGCTACTTTTACACCAAAAAATCTAGTTTGTATGATTTCGGAAATAGTTAATTGCCAGAACCTAATTGATTCAAATGTTTAAAAACAGAGTAATTAAAAATTCATCTCAAAAAATAAAATTACTACTCAGTAAAGCCTTTTGAACTAAATAGAAACATAGATATAGAAGAAAAAAAATATAAGTGCCACAAATAGTATCATTTAATTTAACCTTAAAATAATAATAGTATCTTTAGCATTTTTCTGCCTTTCTTAAGTAGCCAGTGTAACAAACTATTTCGTACTCTAAAATTTCATTGCAAAGCAGAAAGTTAATAGAAAATTTTTAAGTATTAGATTTATTTTTATTATTATCTCAAAAATATTTATTTTTTTTTTGTATGATAGATAATTTAGTAACGCTTAGTGATTATATTGTCAATATCTAGGTTTTAAGAGTTCCATTAATAGTAACAAATCTTGAGAACAATTAAGATTAAGAGTTCATTAATTTGGCATAAGACTATGCAGACTAGAAACAAACTTAAATTTAGATTTTGAATGATTTAGTTAATTAACTATTTAATATGGATATTTAATCTTCATTCAAAGATTATGCTAACAAAATGTTTGAAAACAACTCATGTGAGGCTATTAGTGAAAATTTAAATCTCTTAAGTGACAATTTATTTTCTATGGACGAATGCAATTCTATTGCTAATGGAATTTTTAAGAAAGGACTAATTCAAACAGCTTAATATTTAATAAATCTTTACGCATAAAGAGTTTCAGTCTACCATGAAAATGATTTATAAAAATTTACTTAAATAATACTAACTTAAGAGAAAGAATTTAGTAACTTTCAAAATTTTTATTCAAGAATCTACTTTGAGTATATAATAGAAATTTTAATCAAATAGATGATAGAAATCTTGTATGATCATTATGAATAGATGCTTAAAATGAACTATCTTTTCTTATTTTTGGCAATTATTACCTCCATATTCTCAATCTACATTACATTTTTTTCTTTCATTGGGTCTTTAATAAAAAAAATTAAACATGCAAAACAACTCCTAGATCTAATTGATATTTAAATCATTGAAGAAAATTAATACATTCTAAGTTATCTAAAGATTTAAAAATGAAATAAATTTTAATGATAAATTTAATTAACAATTTTAATTGTATTTTTCGTTATGAAAAAATTTATTTTCAAACAAATGAAATATATTTTACCTAATACTGCATCATCATTGAAGTTACAACCGTTTTAAGATTTTCCCTTCAATTAAATTACAAATTAAAAAAACTATCTACTCTTGAAATTGTGCACATTTATTAGGATATTATAAAAATTTTAACAAACTCACTTTTCTCCTCTAATATATCATTCAAAAAACTATCATTTTTTAACAATATTGAATAAAAATGTTGGAATGAGTTTTAATTTATTGCGAGCAACTAGCTAAGTTTTAAAAATTTATAATTAAATGTAAAATTAAATTTTCCTTTCTTTTTATTTTTATATTTTCTTTTCTTCTTTAGAAATAGTGAAAACATTTATTTTTTTAATTAAATTTTTAACTTTTTATTTATTTTGTGATAAGTTTTTTTAAAATTTGATTAGTAAAAATTTTTTAGTTATTATTTTTAATTCTTTTATTTGAAAATAAAGTGGGTCAAAAGTTAAAATATTTAGTAAAGTACCTTAATAAAATATATCTACATTGAGATCTAAGTTATTACATTTACATAATTACTCAAAATAAAAAATTTTACCTACCATAAATAAATCTATTTACTTCTTTAATTTTTTTTAAGAAATAATTTTTTAATTTTTCTGAAAGGTATATTTTTACAACTATTCTCACAGATTTGTCTCACATACTTTTAAATCCTCAAGAAACAATTACAACTATTCTCACAGATTTGTCTCACATACTTTTAAATCCTCAAGAAACAAAAAAACCCATGAGAAAAGAAGAAAACCAAAAAACTATATTAATTTCTTTATATATTTTATTTTTGTAAATATCTTAATTTAGGATGCCTTTTGTAAAAAAATTTATTTCTAGATTTTTGTAAGTATGTTAATTTTTGACCATAAAATGTTTAAAAATAATAAATTATTTTTAAAAAAGGATAACTTATTTTTATAAATTTTGTTAATTAATCAATTTAAATTTTTTAATCTTTTAATTATTTTAACATATTTTAAAATTCAAATTCAAATGCGCCACATGGATATAAAATATTTCTTAGTTTTACTCATATTAATATTTAATTCTATTCAGTATATTTTTTTTTTCTTTCTGGAGTAACCTTATTACCAGATTTTCTTAAATCTCTTCAGTCTCCATATTAATATTAATAGTCATTTTGAAAGTGATATAAAATTTTTTATTGTGTCTATTTGTGGATATTCTTTTATTTTTTTTGATGTATTCTAAAATTTTTTATCTAACACTAATCTCTGATCCTTGATTTTGAAATAGATAAATCCCATTTGTTAAATAAAATATTTCTTTCTCAATTTCTTTTTCTTCTTTTCTTTCTTTAATTTTTTCTTCTGTTTCTTTTTAGATTTGGATTGATTTCTTTCCAATCTGTTGTTTTTAGATTGTTTAGCATTATCATACTTTAGATTTACTTTGACTATGTTTTTCAAAGATGTCTGTGAGACTTTCCAACTGCATTTAACACATCTCCATGTCTTTTATTTCTCACTTGTTATATATGTTTCAAATTATAATTGTCGATTAGAGTAAAGATCTCTAGAGTTGTTTTTGCTTATAGTTTTTTTTCTTTTTATATTTTTATATATTCTTCTGTTTCTACTAAATCAATTGTAATTTATCTTAATCATTGTGATATATAATATGAATTCTCTATTATCTCTTAATTTCATAACATTCTGATTGTAATGTCATCATAAATTTTTTCAATTTTAGGAGTGCTAGTGCTGCATTTATGTTTTGACCATACATCCTTGTTGTCTCTTTCCATTAAATTTTCTTTTTTTCCCAAGATTTTATATTTTTGATTGTTTTTGATGTTATCATTAAGTCATTGACATATAGAAAATATTATATTTTCATATCACTTGTTATCCATTAGTCTATTACATGTTGTATATAGTATATGAAGAGTATCAGTAACAGTTTACTTCCTTGCAGTGTTTCATGCTTTATTTTTTTTCCATTTAGTTAATTTACTAAAACCCATCTGATTAGTTTAATTATTTTTTCAGAGAATCCTCTCTGTGGTATTACTTTTTCAAATAATTTATTGTGGTCAGGGATATCAAATACTCCTTTGAAACCATAGTAGTTTAAATATTGGTTTTTAATATTTTTTAAGTGAGTCATTGGTTTATATGTTTATTGTTGTTTTCCCTGGTTAGAAACCTTTTTATCTGATATTCACTTCTTTAATATTACCTTATTCTATTTGATCACATATGTATTGATAAATCATATCTTCAATTAATTTAACAAATAGCGGAAGGATTGATGTTGGTCTGCATGCTTCAATTTATTTATTTTTCTTATCTTTTACTATGTAAATTTATCTTCCTTCCATGTGAATATTTTAATTATTTTAGCTACTGACCTTTATATTTTTTAACTTAATAGTGCTCTTATGTTCCATGCATGATTCGTTTCTCACTATTATCTATCCAATTTCTAGAATATCGTTTTGTATTCTCCTACTTATTTTGATGGTTAAAACATTACATCCAGGAGTCTATCAAATCCTGGAACCTTTCTGTATGAAAATCTTGGATACTTTTCCAAAAGCCAATCTATTTATCTAAGGCCTATTGTTTCCAACTTTCGTCAAATATCACATCCTAGCCCTAATAAATGGGATCTTTAGTATAATCTATGATCAGACACTCTTAGTGTAAGGTAAATAGGTTTTTGCATTTAGCATAATACTCTCTTGATTAGTTTTTCTTATGAGACACATTTTATCAATTTCATTCCTCCAAAAACTTTTAAAGTTAAAATTATTTTACTATTTTTTGTTATAAATCTTATTTCTTTATTTGCTTCTTAGATAATTTTTATTTTCTCAAGTTCAGCTTTTTTTTATTATTACTTCTTTGTTTTTTTTATTTCTGATTTTGTATATAATAATAAAAAAAAAGTGAAATAAAAAACTCTGAAACATAAAGAGTAGTTTTTTTATCTGAATAAAAATCAGTAGCTTCTTTAAAAAATAAGCCAAGTATCTTGAATCATTTTATTGATAATCATAATGTAAAAAATAGCAATTTAGACAGTATTCAAAAACAGAAAAGTAGTAGGTTTAAAGAAATTAAATAATTTTCAACCAACAAAAAACGTGATGAAGCTCTTTTTGAAGCAAGTTTTGTTCTTCTAAAAATAGTTCTGTTTTAAGGTAACCATTTAATTATTATCATTTATCAATTAAAAATAATATTTAAAAAATAGAAAATCAATAATCAAGTAAATGAATCAAAAAGAAAAGTTTGTTGGTATTTTTTTTGTGAAGTTGATTGGAGTTATTGGGCTATCATCCTTTCTAATGGTTAGCCTCGCTATATTTTTAAGCTTAGATAAATAATTAAATATCTAAAAAAGAGATCAATAGTATGTTGACTGGGGATCTTAAATAAAAAATCCTATGGGTGAAGTACTTTCAGATAGGTTATTTTAAGAACTTATTCAGAAACCTTAGTTTGGATATTAGGAATCTTAGAACACTTAGTTAAAACAAAGGATTTCCCAAGTATCATTAAAAATTAATAATATAATAAGAAACTTAGTAGTTTAATTTATTAATACTGATAAAATTAACACTAATCCTTACAATTTAGTGCTTGAAAGTTAATTTAATTCAATGTTTGTTAGTTTGTTTGGAGCTCCTACTACAAAAAAACTTTTGTTTGGTTATTCTTTAATAATAAATTTTGCATAACTATATTAAATTAACAATAATTTTGTTATCAATTAATATAATTTAAATGAAATGTAATTAAACTTTATTGCTAGCTAAAAAATATTATCTAATATTTCAGATGATTTTTCTTAAAAAGTATATTAAACATTAGATCATAATCAATAGAATATGTTTATATTTTTAATTACCATCTTAATAGCAACTTTTATATTTGCTCTTACTCTTCCATTAGTCAACTATTATTTCTACTAAAAGATATAAACAATTTTGAAAATATTTGCCACATTAACGCCTAAAACTTTAATGTTTATGATACAAGAGACAAATAATTGCTTGAATTTAATAGATGAAGCTGTGGAAAAAAATAGTGATAAAAAAATACTCTAAAAAAATAGATTTACAAGCCAACAAAACTTTTAAATCTAAATAGGAGAATAAGTATTAAAAAAGAAGAATATAAGTGCAAAAAATAACATCTATTCATTCAATTTAAAAACCTTTGTTTGCATTTTTAGCTTTCTTCTGCCTTACTTAAATTTCTAGTTCACTAACTATTTTCTGCTTAAACAATTTTCTAAATCAATTCGATAGTTTAAAATATTATTTTTAAGTAAATTTAAATAAAATAAGCATTTTTTGTAAATTAAATAATATTATTGATGCAAGTGACTATGTAATCAATATAGAAATTGTAAGGAAATAATTTATTATTTTAAAGTTATAATAAGGTGAGAATTTACAATTTACTCAGTTAATTGTTGACACTGCTAAAAAATCCTAAAAATAACTTGAAATTTTGAACGATTTGGTTTATTAATTGTATACAACTTGGATATTTAAGGTGAGTTTAAAGAATTTGCAAAAAGTGTATTTGAGGAAAATTCCTGTAAGGCTATCAGTCAAAGCTAAAATCTTTAAAATGATAATAAGTTTTCAATTGAAGAATGCAATTAAATAGCAAATGGGCTTTTTAAAACAGGATTTGTACAAATAGCTCAGAAATCTGTGGTTTGAATAAATGATTAGATAAATTGCTTAGATATTTACTTTTACTTATCAATCCAAAAGAAAATTAAAAAAGTGATTTAGAAAAAGAAATAGAAGAAACAAAATAATATAAAATTATTTATTTTTAATACATCATCACAACAAAAATATTTGTTACAATTAAAAAATAAAATCTCTTTGATTTTAAGATTTTAATCATATAATTTTTTTCTTTTTAATGTAAATGTAAGTTTAAAATTTTATGATTTAAAATTCATTTAAATCTAAAAGAATAATAATAATAATAAGTAATCATTTTAATTACTTAATTTTTCACTTTAAAATATTAAAATCCTATTTTTCTTTGAAAAATAATTAATTTTTTTAATAAAATTTATAGATGGATGACAAGGCATTTCACCACTCATACTGGTACATTTTAAAATAATACATAATTACTGACACTTTATCTTAATTTTACCCAATATTAAGTCAACCAATCAAAAGATAAGCTAAATTCCTTTTATGAATTAATATAAAATAAACAAGAAATGAATAGAAATTATTTGAGAAAGAGGCATGTACTATTTTCTCTAGGAATACAGATTTACTTGCTGATCCCAATAACTTTTCATTGAATAGTTGTGTTGAAATAAAAATGGCTTAATAAATAGTGGTATTGTTAAAGTAAATAAATATTAATTGACTTACTTATCTAAAATGGTCATAATTTTTTGAGAATAACTTTGGAACTTTTAGAGAGCAAATAATAGTTTAGAGTTAAGATTTAGTGAAATAGAATTACTTCCTATTGAGGATAAATTTTCTTTTAGTAATTGAGTGTGTTTACAAAAAAATTAAAATTATTACATACTTTCACAATGATTTGATGATTTAAATTGATGAGATACTAGTTTTGATTACTTTTATTGTGTTTACAATCAGAGTTTACTTATATAAATGAATTTAGGTCCATTAATTACCAAATGAATAAACTCAGATGAACTAAACTCCTCTTAGATTTGATAGACATAAAAACATTGAATGGAAATTAGTATAATTAATACTGTTTTAAATAATCCAAATGAAATGTTTTATTTTTAATGTTAGGTTTTCTAAGTTGTTTAGAGAAAATTCTAAAAAATAAAATAAAAGTTATTGATAAAATAAAAAAATTAGATTTTAGATTACTCCAACCTTCTTTTATTTTAAACAAAAGCTTTATTAACAAAAATATTACTTCAATTTTCTAATTAATAGAATTTAAAAGAAAATTGTTTACAGTATATTACTTCAAGACCTCTAGTAATATGAATCTTAATGATAATTAAATTTAGTTTATTTGTCTTATAGGCAATTATATTTTCAATTAATTTCTATTGGAAAAAAGCCATATCTGTAGAAGCTCCCCTCATGGATATTTAATATATAATTAATAACTACTATATAATAAGCAAGCATTAAGAGAGAAAAAAATTAATTTATTAAATTTTATTAAGAAATTAATTTATTTTTTTAAAAAAAATTGATCTTATTAATTTATAGATTATTTACTAATTTTTTACCAATTATCCATTTTTAAATTATTAGAAAAAATTCATGATAAATTTTGATAATTAATTTATTAAATAATAAAAATCTATTTAAATATAAATTAATTAAAAAAATTACAAAGAAGGAAATGAATAAAACGCCTAAAATAACACAAAAAAATAATCTTGAAGGAACCTTTTTAGAGAAATTTTTTATAAAAAATTGCTTTTAATTGTTCTAACAATTTGATAGAAATTATAGGTTTAGCTAATTTCTATTATTTTTCAAACATATTCAATATATTTGGCTTTAAATAACTCCACCTATCAAGGATACTCTTGTTTAGAAAGATATCCATAGTGAATATTTAAAATACTTCATTTTCCTTTTTGATAACTAATTTCTGCAAGATAATTTATTCTTATGTTCTTTGGTAGTAAACAGTCTCATTATATTAACAATAACTCAATACTTAATTAGGTATAAAATATAGAAAAGAAACTTTCATAGCAACTATTTGCTCTCCTTTGTTTTAAAGTGCTACTTTTATTTGATGCTTTTGCCATTTTTAATTGTTTCTTCTAAATAATTGGAAGATAATATAGCCCTGTATATAACTAATTTAGTATTCATAATTTACATAGGTAAACTTCTTTAATTTGAAGGGTCTTTATTTAATTATTTTTATATGATAATAATAGCAAGCGTTGGCAACATAACAAGTTTCAACCTAAAATTTAAAATGACTGATTTTCTAAGTGAGAGATCAATTACTTTGCAACAAATTATCATTTTCTTGGAAATATTTGCATCTACTTTTGTGTCTATAACAAACGATAAAGCAGATTCTGTAGTTATTTTTATATTTTAACTCTCTATATTTTTGTTATAAATGATGTACAGTCCATATTTAGACTAAAGAATTCATAAGCTTTCTCTGTCACTATCAACTTTCAGTTTGATTTTAAGTACCTAAATATTGTTAACAATATATATCAAAGATTGGAACTACTTTAATATTAGTTTACTTCTTTCTGTTCCCTTTTCTAAGAAGTTGGCATCAGCTATATACCAATTTACTACAAATAAAATTATGCAAAAATTAGGAAGAAAAAAATTTTAGGATTTATATTTCAAGAAAATGAACATTCAGGATAATAAAAACTTATCTGAACAAAACAAATAGCACCAAGTTGAGATTTACTTGAGATCCATTTATAATAGTGTAGATCTAGATTTTGATAAATATCTGTGCTCATAGACTTCAGTTTTTTTAGAATAAATTTCACTATAGCATCATATGTATTGCCAAAAGCCTTAATTTTGTTTTTGCTCTGTCGTAATATCTTGAATTTTTTTTAAAGAGAAATTTTTAGCCACAAATAAAAGAAGTTAAATTCAAGGATTTATTTGCAATTATTTCACTTTATATTAAATATTACTTTTTAAAAACAAAATAGAAAATTGATGAGAAGGATAAATATAAAAGAAGTGAGTTAATTTACGAGTACATAGAAAGGTACTATGAGGTAGAAATAGAAAATATTAAAACTCTCAGCTTTCTTCATATTTCATATTTAGTATTTCTTTTAGATGTACAATAGAATTTCAATAAATTTTTTGTGAAGGCAAATTAATTTATGAGAAGGTGTGATAGTCAGATTTCTTATCTAAAATCTATCAAATTATTAATATAAATGGGTAATATCTAGTAATAATTGGCAAATATCAATAGAAATACTCCAACTAAATAAATTATTTAATACATTAATATTCTTTAATTTGATGACAGTATAAATTACTGCTTCCAAAAAATCAAAGATTTTTTAGAATAAAAAAAGAAAGTTTTATACGATATTGGATAAGACTCGTTTGATTTAGTAAAAGTAAATTTTAGCTTGCACAGACTGTTTAATCTGAGATTAGAAATCTACGAAAATCTTTTATAGTTAATTAAAAAGCAAATTTACAATCCTTAGATTACTATTTTGATAGAAATTTATCAAAATTATCTATCCGCTGAAAGTGAATTGAGTTTACTTCTTGATAGACTGAACAAAAAAAATATTATAGACAATAAATTTAAGGCTTTTAATCTAGATGAAAAAAAATGCTATGCATTTATAAATCTCTCAGAAAATAGAGGATAAGTAATAAAAGTGTCCAGCAATTTTGATAAAATTGTAAGTCATTCTTCAAATTAAGAAGTGATAGGAAAAAATATTAACTTTATGCAGCCATCATCCATAGCAAAAGCCCACGATGCTATTTTAAATAATTATTTGACTAAATTTAAAAGTTAAAATAGTTCTATGCACTTAAATCCAATTATTGGAGTAGATAAAGACCAGTGGGCGATTCCTTATTAAATTAGATTACAAACTTGCTAACTAGAGACATATAGCTTTGGAGTTTGTGCTTAAATTAATTTAATAGAGGATTCCAATTAATATATTTTAATTGATTAGACTAGAAATTATGAAATTATTACAGTTTCCTACTCATTTTATAAACAAATTTTAGAGTAATCACTTAGCAAGCCATCTCTAAATCACACAAATATTTGCTAAATAATACCTTGTCTTCCTGAAATTTACATGGACATAAAAGAAAGTAACTTTTTTTCCTAAATTTTTTATCAAGCTGATTTTAAAAATAGATTAGACATAAAAGAAAAATATCAATGGTGAAATTATCACAACTGTTATGATAAAACCGCTTGACAAAGACTAATTGGATTGCATGAAAAACCCTTGCTTTGATGACAAGAATGATTCTAAATTTTTACAATTTGAAATTTATGCTATTAGAGGAGAAATGTACTCCATTGAAAATTAATTTTTAAATTTGATTTAACTGAAAATATTTGAAATCATAAAAATTTAAGAAATAAATGAAAAAATAGACTAACTCTAAAATGTATATTAGATTTTAAGATAGAGAAAAATCTAATAGTAATCCTTTCCGAATATTGTAGCATCATTAGAATAAATCAACCCTTTGTAACCTTAATAAATATTTAGTGAAGATATTTGCAGTAGTTTTAGGGTTCTTAACAACAATCAATTTACAGATTAATTTAGAAAATAGCACTTAGAAATTTCTGATGGCTCTGATGATTTTCCTGTTTAAAATGAGTAAAATACAAAAACAGAAGCTCAAATAAGTTTTAACACTAAATTATAAAATTTTTCGCCACAAAATAAACTTAAAATGAATTCAGGAGAGGAATATCTGAATGAAAATAATTTAGAGTTAACAAGAACTTAAATAATATCTCCATAAAATAATAGCTTTATTGCATTAACTAGTAAATACAATTTATAACTAAATTCAACAGAGAGAGAAATATCTATTTCAAGTAAAAATCAAATAGAATAATTATAATTATTGAATAAAAAAAGGTTTTCTAAGCCAAAATCAAATTTTTAGAATGATTTCAATACATTCAATTCTTTAAAGCAAACGTCTTTAACACTGAATTACTACTTAGAAAATCACAAATCTGGTAAACATAAGCAATAAGATAGAAATCAAATAAATTTAATAAATCAAATTGTCAAAAAATAATAGACTAAAATTAATCATCAAGACATCAAAGTTGCTGGTAGTCTTCAATCTTCTAAATCGAGTTCATCTTAAAGGTTTTTTTTCTTTTGTTTTTTTAACTATTTATAGAATAAAATTATTTTATATTTAAAGGAAAAATATTCTTTCAAAAATAAATTAAAATGATAAGTTTCTTGGATTACTTTTATTTAGAGTCTTAGGAGTTTTAGGACTACTCTCTTTTTTAATTGTAACTCTGGTTTATTTTTTGACATTAAACACCCAGCTACATAATTAAAAAGAAGATTACAATAATATTAGCTGGAGCTCTTATTTTTAGTCTTTGAATGGTGAGATTATTACAGATAGTATTTTCTAAAAAACTTTGATGATGCCTTTTTTGGGTGTTTCATAATAGTAGTAGGTCATATTAAATGAAGACATAGAGTAATAATTATAACATAATTACAATAATACAAAATAATTAATTATATAATTTGTTAACTCAGATAAGTCTACTACTTAATTATATAACATTGTGCTCAATGAGGAAATTAATTACAGTTTTTTAAATTCTGAAACTTCAATAGAAACATTAAAAATAAATTTTGGGTATGCTCTTGAAATGTTTTATGCCTTATCTTACTAAATAGTTTATAATTTAGATAGTAACTAAATCAACCTACAATAAATGGCAAATAACTTATTGGAAATTTCTACAGCTCTAATGAATTTTAAAACTCAAACTTATGAATAAGTCTATCAGACATTTGAATCTAATAGGTTTTTAATCACTATTTAATTTATTGTAATTATGATAACCTCACTTATATTTGCCTTAAGTTTACTTCTAATTTACTAGAATATTTAATCTAAGAGATAAATAATTTTAAATTTGTTTACTACTTTATCTCCTTAAAGTATAGTTTGTATGATAACTAATATTGTTGAATGTTAAAGTATGCTTGAAAAGTGCTCTACAAAGAATGAATTAATAAAAAATTTAAGTTTCTAAACCTTAAACGCAAATTAAAAAGCTAAACAAAAAACTTTACAATAACTTGAGCAGAGTATTTAAGTTTAAAAAAGAAAAAATATAAGTACAACGAATAAATTACCTTAATTTAGCTTTAAAGTTGCTCTTCTTTCCTTACTATTTTTTATACTATCTTTATTTGGCTCAATAACTAAGTTTATTCTTGTTCATAACTTTACTAAAGAAGAAAAAGCTAATAGAGAGTTCTTAGGTATATTTTTAATTATTCAAATAATTTAATTTGATTTATAAATATACTATCAATCATTGATGAAGAAAACCCCCTCCCAATTATTTTAAATTTTCATTAATAAAACCTTTCAAAAAATAATTTAAAAATAAATTGTAATATCTTCAAATTTTTTTTTATAACTAAAACATATTTATGTAAAAATTTTACTATTCAAATTTATATTAATTTATTAGCTGAATTAATGGCGATTTATGAGTTCACAATTTCTACATGTACTCTTAGAATTCCTACTATTGCTTACAAATTATAAGGCCAATTAACAGAATCAAACATAGGTTTTATTGAATCATATTTAGAAAAATCAGATGAAATTTTATAAAAAATGTATGATTTAGTCAATAAAGTTTAAGATGATAATACATTTTAAAGATAATCATTTAATTCATTTGTGATCTAAGCATTTTAAAATAATACTTGCTTATTAATCTAATAAAACCTAAATCCTGAAAAAAATTAGCAATTTAATTTAGAATAATGTAATTCTATAGCTAATGGAATTTTCAAACAAGGTCTAGTTTAGGTTGTAAAATTAAATATTGATCTATTTAATTAAAGATAGCCTGAAATTATATAATCTGATTTTCTTTCACTTTTTCAAATATTGTTTCAATAACAATAGTATTTGAGTGAGCCTGATTAATTTTATCTGAGAGTTTACTTTGAGTATGTAATTTAAATTATTGAATAAAAAATGGCAATAATAACTTTTGATCATTATGATTACATGATTAAAATTAACTACATCATATTCTTTCTATAAATGTTAGCATTTATTATTCTAATTTACATCTATTTTTTCAAATTCTTTGAGTTTTCTATCAGCTAAATTAGATAAACAAAATAGCTATTGAATTTACTTGATATCAAAACTATAGAAGAAAATTAATATATTTTAACTTACTTAAAAATATAAAGATGAATTATTATTTTAATATTTTAAGAAAGAAAGTAATTTTAACCTTTCTTGCAATTATTTTCATTTATTTTGTATGTCTTTATCAAGATCTAAATTAAATATAAATTGATTTCCTTATTTATAAATAATTTTATTAATAAAAATAGTTCAAAAGATTATTTTATTAAGCCTATTATTTTTTCTAATTTTAAAATGACAGCTATTTTTAAACAGAAAACATTTTTTAAAATACAGTTTTTAGCTCATTAGTTAGCATCTTATTTAGTTTTTATTCCTTAGTTTTATTTCTAAAAACGAAAAATTCTTATTAATAAATTTAATTTGTATGTAAGTAAAATTTTAAAAATCTAAATAAAGAGGTTAAAAAGGTAAAATCAAGTATCTTAAATTTTGTATTTTTTATTTGAAGAAATATAAAAGCTAGAAAACAGTTTTTTGATTTAATTAATATTTACAGAAAGCCTTTGAAAATAATTTGATAAAAGCTGATATTTAGTTCTAATTTTATTCTTCTATCAATATTCATTAGGCAGATATATATTTTGTGGGGAAAGAAAGGTTAATTTTTATATTTGATTTAAAAAGAAAAATAAAAGAATAACGGAGTTCAAGCTTCATTTTTTTTTACAATTTATTTTTTAAAATTTAAATAAATATTATTATTAATCTAAAACAAACAAACTCAAAAAGATCAAAATGAATAGAAATAAAAGAGATCATATAATTTATATAAGTAATCATATTCTTGAGATATTCTTTATAAAAAACAGCATATCTTTGTTTAGGTCATTTAATAGAAATTTTAGAGTTAGTTTGATACTTATACTTATAAAAAATTTGTAATATGTTCAGTTATAAATTACTCCATATATTACAAATATTTTAATATAGAAAGATAAAAACTGCTAATATGTTAATAATTTCATGATCTTTTTTGGCAAATAAGAGACTTTATCATACCCCTTTTTGTTGCTATTATTATCATTTAATATGATTTAAATTTTAATGATATTTGCTTATGCAGTGTTATTTATTTCAAAGAGGCAAGTATTTAAAAAAATTTAATATTGTCTTTTCTTTCTGAAGTCTACTATTACATATTTTTTTTACCATCTATCATACTCTCAGGCCTATAACTGAAAAAGAGCATTATTGTTTCATCATCTAATTTGATCTTGACTAATTTTTTAGGTAAATTAATTTATTTCTAAAACCATTAAAGACATTTTTTCTAAATTAATAGATAAAACTTATTTATACAGCTTACATAACTCAAATTTGCAATTTAAAATGTCCGATTATGCTTCAGAGAAATCTATATTAATCAGTTAATACAAAATTTTATTAGAAATTATTACAGTAATATCATAAGCAATATTTGATGATAGAAGCTAATCAATCATTTCCTTAATTTTATTTTTATCTCTATTTTGTTTGTCAATCATCTTCACTCCTTATATTGACAAAACTTCATAGCTACACTATTAGAAATTAATAACTTTTAATTTATTTTTAAGCCTAAATATATTAGCTACCATTTATATTAATGACTGGAATGGAATTAATTAAATTTAATCTTACAACTCTCTATACCTATAACTTATAAAATATCATAATAAATTATGTGTTACAGATAATAATATATAATGAATACACTTTTCCAATAAAATTAAAATGAAGTCTAATTATAAGAATTAAATTTGACATTAAAATACCAACACAAAAGATACAAGCACTATTTAATAGATTATTAATTAAGAACTCTTTATTATGAAGTCTATCTTGATTTTGATTAATATCTTTGTTCTCAAACATCTATTTTTCTAGAAAAAATTTAATTAATTCACAGGTAAAGCTGCTTAAACTCTAAGTATTGCTTTTGTTTAGATGTAAATTTCATTGGAATATTTTATTTTATTATGAAATATAATTATTCAATTGATATTAGAAATATAAGACATTTATTTATTTCTTAATTTTTTAAATGTATATATTTTAAAGAAATTAGAAGAAAAAGATAAAACCTTTAGAAGTAATATTCTTTGCGATTATATGAGCACGAGTTATCTTAAAGCAATGAGAACAGTTTTCTTCATCAGTCTTACTTAATTTTTTTGTTAGATGCTTAGAGTAACTTCAATAAATTTTTTGTCAAGGCAAATAAACTTTGAAAAACTGTGGTAGACAATTATTTATGAAATATATAAAAGTAATAATATAAATAGCCAAGGATTTGTAAAAGGGCACCATTCACAATAGTGAAGAGTAGAAATTTGAATTTATAAATATAATAGAATTTGATGAAGAAATCAACTCATGATTTAGTTAAATCTAAAATTTTTTTTCAGAAAAAAAAAGTTCTGCTTTCTATCAGCTATGACAATATTGAAATCTAAAAAATGAATTGTGATTTTGTTAAAATCTTTAAATTGAGGAATGAAATTTATTCAAAGTATAAAGAATTTGATTAAAAAATAAATATGCAGTTAAAAGCTAGAGTTTTTAATTGAAATTTATGAAAATTATTTACTAGCTCTAAACAATGTCATGTTTCAAATGAAAAATAGTCTTATGTTATTATTAGCCTTTCAGACAATTTAGGTAAGATAGTCAAAGTTTCAAATAATTTTGGAAAAATTGTTAAAATATTAAATAACAAGGAAGTTATTGATAAAAATATTAACTTTATGTAACCAAATTTAGTTGCTAAACGTTATGACTAAATTTTAAAAAGTTTTCTGACAAAAAAAATAAATTCAACTATACTTCTCATTTCAATCCAATTATTGGGGTAGATTAGGATAATTGGACTATAGCTTATAACATAAATTTATAGACTTGCTTATTAGAAACATATGACTTTATTTGTACCTAAATAAGTTAGGTAAATGATATCTCACTTTATATTTTAGTAGATAGAAAATAGGATTTTCAAATACAGATTCTATCAATAAATTTTAGCTGAATCAGTACCTCAACAAAGAATTTCTAAAATTAGTCTTAGTACTTTCATTCCTTCTTTTCCAATTATTCTTAATGTATACCTAAAAAGTAATAATTGTATTTAATATTTAATAAATTTAACTTTACTATTTAAAAACTAGAAGACATTAAAACAGTAGATAAAGAATTCACAACCAGATTATTCAAACCAAGAGACTATGAGTAATTTATTAAACTGCAAGATATTGTCTCTGATAGCTAGAATTTAAGTTAATTAATAGATTATCAAATTTTTGCAGTAAAAGGAGAATTTCAACACATCTAAAATACCTAAACCAATATTCTTAATAAATAGGAATTAGAAAAACTTACAGCTCTTAAAAAAAGATAGTAAACTAACTTCTTAGTAAATTATAAGATAACAATAATAATTAAAACTGTATTGGTTAAAGTTAAAGTATGTAAGAAGGTACTAAAGAAGCAAAAAAGATTGAAGCATAATATTCTTTTGATACTACAACTCTACTCTCTCCTTACTTTAGATTAAAAATTTCTTTGACAGAAGAAAAAATTCTTAATGAAATTTATTTCCTTAAAAATACAAGATTGCTCTAGAACAATAATGCTTATACCCCTCAAAATTTTAGTGCCTCTTAAAACAGTATTAAATTATAAAATCTAAATTGAAAAAGATAATTAATCATATAGAAGCAATTAGAAAATATATTTTTCACCAAGGGGAAATGAATTACCATAATTAAAAAAAAGTGAAACAAAATATTCTCAACTACAAAGAGCAGCAATTTATTCAGAATATAATACTTTAGATTCAATCAGGAATAAATAGAGCAGCTTGAATTATTTTATTGATAATTATAGAGTGAAAATTAATAATCATAAAACAAGTTAACAAAATATTAGTAGAGGTTAAAAAGAAAGCTAAAAATTTTCTTTAGATGAGTAAGATTAAGAAGATCCAATTGAAGTAAGTATTCATTCTTCTAAAAATAGCTCCATTTTAAGGTTTAATTAAAATTAAAAACAATTTTTAAAAGTCTTTACTTAAAATTTTTTTAAAATAGAAAATCAATAATAAAGTAAATGAATCAAAAATAAAAGTTCAGAGGCATCTATACTGTGAGATTATTTAGTGTTGTAGGATTACTAACTTTTTTGGCTATGAGCTTTGCCATATTCTCTAGTTTAGATAAATAATTGTAAATATAGTAAGAAGATTTATAGAATGTAAATTGGGGGTCTTAAATTAAAAACCCTATGGGAGAAGTACTTTCTGATAGGTATTTTGCATTACTTATTTATATACCTATATTTAGTTAAGGAGAATCACAGTAAAATTAGTTAAAACAAAGAATCTAAAATGTATCTTTTTAAAATTATTATACAATAAAAAAACCATTGAATAAGTTTGTGATTTTTGATAAAAGTAAAACTGATCTTTATAACTTTGTACTTAATTAATAGTTTGACTAAAAAATGTAAAATAGTATGAGCAATTATTAAACTTTCCATCTATGCTTTGGTTATTCTTTATTTATAAACTATGCACATCTTTACTTTGTTTCATACATATGATTTAGATAATTTTGATTATGATAATGCAGCTTAAGTTGCTCTAAATTACATATCTAATAATAATGTATTTTCTATCTTAGGATCTTAAAAAGTAAATGAAATTTTAGATTAAAATATGCAAATTATGTTAATATTTCTCATAGTAATATTAGTGACCACTTTCCTGTTTGCTCTTACTCTTCCATTCATTAATTACTACTTCTTATAAAAGATCTAGACGATTTTAAAATTATTTGCTACTTTTACACCAAAAAATTTAATTTTTATGATTTCTGAAATAGTTAATTGCCAGAATCTAATTGATTCATTATAACCTTTTCAGGTATTGAGTTAAAGAGTCATTTTTTTACTTCTATCATCAACATTCTCCTTACTTATTAGATAGGAAAAATTTAATTTCTAGATAGGTTAATCAAAATTAATAATATTTGTTAATAATAAAAGCTCTCTTTTGTTGTACTCATAACTGCAATTTAGGCTTTAAAAACTCAGATTTTGCTTCAGAAAGATCTATATTAATTAGCTAATTAAAATATATTTTAGAAACTACTACAATTATTTTGTAGGCTCTAGCTGATGGGGATAGTTAGGCAGTTATTTCTTTCTTTCTATTTTCATCTCAATTCTTTATCTAAAATATTTTGCGCCTTACATTAATAAAACTGTTATGTTTTATAATTAGTGCTTTATTACATTCAATTTTTTTCTAAGTACTAACATATTGGCTACAGTTTATATAGATAGCTGGAATTAATTTAATTTGGTTGTGCTTATTTCAATACCTTTAGCTTACAAATATCAGAACACATTTTGCGTTTTAGATATGAATACATTTTAAGAATTCTTTTTGATTCAAACATAGATGAACTATATCTATAAGATACCAATTTGATGGTAAATAAAGAGTCAAAAAGATACAAGCATTATTTTATTGACTATTAATTAAGGACTCTGCTTTATGGAGTTGAACTAGATTTTGATAAATACCTTTGCTCACTTACATCGATTATACTTGAGTGAATTTAATTTCATCATAATTAGAGTTGCTAAAACCCAAAATCCTGCTTTTGCTAAAATGTAAAACTTATTAACAAAAAATTCATTTTTATCAAATAGTTAATATATAAAATTATTCAAGTATTAATTTTACTTTTTTAAAGTAAGAAGAAGAAAAAGACAAAGTATTAAGAAGTAATATGTTCTATGATTATATAGAAAGATACTATGAACTTGAACTTTCTAAATGGAAGGAAATTAATTTCCTTCATTAATCTTATTTGCTATTTTTATTAGAAGTTTAGGGTAATTTCAGTAAATTTTATGTAAGGTCAAATCAACTTTTGAAAAGTTGTGGTAGTGAAAGATTTTTTATAAGATTTGATTAAAAAGAAAATATCTAGCTAAAAATTAGAATTCTTGATAGAATTTTATGAACATTATTTACTTATTAGTGACAATCTTAGCAAGATTTATAAAAAAATGAGTATGAGTAAAATTACTATTCATAATAAGGTTTTGTAAAACTTTGTAGTAGATGAAAAATATGCTTATGTCTTCATCAGTCTTTCTGAAAATCTAGGTAAATAACCAAAGTTTCAAATAATTTTGAAAAAATAGTGAAACTTTCAAGCAATAAATAAGCTATTAGTAAAAACATTAATTTTATGTAACCAAGCATAGTCGCTAGACACCATGACTAAATCCTAAAAAATTTTCTTTTTATCGAAGTAAAATCAATTTAATTTCTCATTTCAAACCTATCATTGGAGTAGATAAAGATAATTGGGCTATAGGTTATGATATAAAATTGCAGCCTTGCTAATTAAAGAGCTATGATTTTATATTTGTGCCTAAATTAGTTTGTTAAATGATCACAAACAATACATTCTAGTAGAATAAAAATTAAAATGACTTAATCTAAGCTGTTTCACAAGATTGTAATTAAAGGAAAAGTTTATCATATTTCAAATTCACTAGTTGAGATTATCTAAGTTTAGATCAAAGAAATTGTTTAAATTTTAGATATAAATACAAAAATTGAATAACTCAATGAACTTTAGAGTAGATGGAACTAAATAAGTTTGAAACATAATCACATGATAAATAGTTATAAAATTAAATGCTTAATGAAATGTAAGATAAAAATAATAATAGTAGTAATAATAATAATTAAGGTCTCTTTGAATTTAGCTAATACTCAAATTAATCAGCAAGAGACATAACAAATTTAAAAAAAACAGAATTACAGAATTCTTTAGAATCAGGAACTTTGTTATCCCCTTTATTTAAATAAAAGATTTCTTAGAATGAAGAAAAAGTATCCAGCGAAATTCATCTCCAAGAAAAAACAAGATTATTGCAAGCTAATAATTTCTTTACTCCAAGAAATTTAAATGCTTCTTCTTATCATAGTTTAAAGCTTAGTAATATGAATTAATTGAAAAAGACAGTTAATCATTTAGGAGTAATCAAGAAATATAAAACTCATCCAAGTTTTATGAGGAATCATAATAAAAAAAAAGTGAAATAAAAAACTTGTAAGAATTAAGAGCATTTTTTTTTATAATAAAAAACAGTATATTCTTTAAAAAATAAACAAAGTAGCTTGAATTATTTTATTGAAAATCATAAGGTATAAAATAACAATTTAGACAGCATTCAAAAATAGAAAAGTAGTAGGTTTAAAGAAATTAAATAATTTTCAACCAACAAAAAATATTAAGAAGCACTTATAGAGCAAGTGTTCGTTCTTCTAAAAATAGTTCTGTTTTAAGGTAACCATAAATTATTTAAAATTTATCAATCAAAAATAATATTTAAAAATTAGAAAATCAATAATCAAGTAAATGAATAAAAAAGAAAAGTTCTAAGGCATTTTTTTTTATGAGGTTGGTTGGTGTTGTTGCATTGTTATCCTTGCTAATCGTTAGTCTAGCTATATTTTTAAACTTAGATAAATAATTAAATATCTAAAAAAGATATCAATTATGTGTAGACTGGGGATCTTAAATAAAAAATCCTACAGGAGAAGCACTTTCTGATAAGTTATTATTAAAGCTTATTTAGATACCTTAGTTTGGTTATCATAAAGAGTAGAAGACTTAATTGAAACAAAGGATTTCACAAGTATGCTTAAAAAATTTAAATATTGTGAGAAACTTAGTATCTAAATTTGTTAATTCTGATAAAAGTTAGACTAATCTTTACAATTTAGTGCTTGAAAGTTAATTTAATTAAATAATTTTGAGTTTGTTTGAATCTCCTTCTAAAAAAAGCTTTTCTTTGGTTATTTATTAATCATAAATTTTGCATAACTATATTAAGTTATCAACAATTTAGATATTTATTAATACAATTCTAATAAAATCTAATTAAACTTTCTCACTAATTATGAAGTATTGTCTAGGATTTCAGATGAGGTTTCTTAAAAAGTAAATGATACATTAGAACAGAGCAAATAAAATATGTTTATATTTTTAATCGCCATCCTAATAACCTCTTTTATACTAGCTCTTTCATTAGCTTTAACCAATTATTATTTCTGCTAAAAGATATAAACAGTTTTGAAAATATTTGCCACATTTACTCCTAAAAATTTAGTTTTTATGATACAAGAGACAATAAATTGCTTAAATTTAATTGATGAAACCATAGAAAAGAATATTGATAAAAAAATACACTCAAAAAATACAATTACAAGCCAACAAAGATTTTAACACTAAATTGAAGGATAAGTATAAAAAAGAAGAATATAAGTGCCACAAATAATATCAATTCATTCAATTTTAAGATTTTGTTTTATGTAATCAATTTAGAAGTTGTGAGAAAATCATTTATTACTATAAAATTGAATTATGGTGAGAATTTGAAATTTACTTAATTTATTTTAGAGACTGCTTAATCACCCTAATAATATCTTGAGAATTTGAAAGATTTAGTTAATTAATTGTACAATTTGCAAATAACATCTTTGAGAAAAATTCTTGTAAGGTTATTAGTCAAAACTAAAATCTTTTAAGTAATAATAAATTTTCAATTGAAGAATGTAATTAAATAGCAAATGGGCTTTTTAAAACAGGCTTTACCCAAATAGCATAATTTTTCTTCAATCTGTTTTAGTAAAGAGTTTTAGTTTTAACTGAAAAAGACATTGATAAATTTCTTCAAATGGTTCCAGTTTAAGAAGTTTAAGAGAAAGAAATAAATATGGATTAAATTTTTTATTCAAAAATCTACTTAGAATATATAATAGAAATATTAGAAAAGAAAATTACAGAAATAACTAATAGAAATTATGATTTTATTTATGATCGCTATGAATTATATTTACTTATTCTCAGCTATCTTTACCTTCGTATTATCAATATACATTACTTTCTTTTATTTCTTATCAATCAAATTAAGCAAACAAAGTAACTCCTATACCTAATTGATATCGAAATTGTTGAAGAAAACTAGTACATTTTAAGCTATCTAAAAATTTGAAAATGAAACTTGGATGTTTTATGTATTTTATTTAATATTCTAATTAAATATTTTTATGAAATTGTAACAAATCATTTTCTTAAATTTTTGATTTAAATTATTGGTTGAATTTTCAAATTTTTCTCCTTTTTAATAAACTCTTTTTGCTGAATTAACTAATTTTTAATTTTTAAAAAGTGTAAATAAAATTGATGTTTATTAATTTATTTTTAAGGCTGTAAACAAATTAAAAAATTTAAGAATTTTTCTAGAAAGTTAGTGATTAGTGATTAAAATAATTAAAAACTAAATCTTAGCTACCAAATAATTAATAAAATTTTTCTCAATTTTGATTAAATTACTTATCAATCAATAAAAAAATAATTAAGAATATAAAATAATTCTGAAGCCTTATCAATAAAAATAAATATCTAGATATTTAAAAATGAAATAAGCTACATTACATGTTTGAATAATTTTTAATACCTTAATTATATACTTCATATTTCAATTTTTTAGGTTAATTGATTTTTCTATTTTTTTGTAGAATGAATAGAATTCAAATAATCATCTTAAATTTAAAAAAATTTAGATCATTAATTTAGGTCTTTTAATAAGATTTAGTCTAAATTATAAAATTTAAAAAAATGAAAATTAAAGTAATTGTTATTTTGGTAGATTGTAAAAAAGAGGCAATTTAACTAAGAACTAACTTAATTTTTAAAAGATTAAAAATTAATATTAAAATTAACTTACTTAATAACTATTTTATGTTACATTTATATTTTTTTATCAATCAAATAAATTTAATTTAATGTAACAGGTTTCTAGTAACCTTTAAAAAATATGAAAGAGTATTTGTTTAAAATTGAAATAAAAAAGAATTGAATTTTCTCAATGATAAATTGGAAATCTTCAAAAAAATAATATTAATAAAATATCAGTTTGATACAAATCTATTGTATGAAAAACTTATTGTTAGTTTACATAAATTATTGCAAATAAAACTATGAGTAAATTCAGTTAATAGAAGGTGTAATTAAAAAATTCAAGCTAATTAAATTTAAAATAAAGGAGTAATAATTTAGGCCTTGTAAGACTGTTATCGTTTTCTTAATAAATGATAAAAGTGTGGGAATTGTGATCATAAATTTATTTAAACAAATTAATTAAAAAACATTCTGAAAAAAGATTTCTCAAAATTAACAAACAAATGATTCCTAAAGGTGCTAGCCAAAACGAATAAGAATAATAATACGTTCTAAGATAGAAATTCTCTGATTTCTTTACCTAAAATAGCTATCCTTTATTGAAATCCTTTAATAGAAATAAGAAACTTAGCATTATACTTCTTTTAATTAAGCATATTTAGTTTATGTTTCTCTAAATCTCTCCAGGCATTAAAAATCACTTAATCATTAAGGATTAAAATAATGAATTCATAGATCATTTTTTAGTATTATACAATGACGATGAATTAAATAATACTCTCTTTTACATTATTTTTGCTTTTAATGTAGTACTCATGATAACATACTTGACGTATTTAGGATTTTATTTATGCTTTGAGAAGATTAACTAAAATAATTTACTGGTTTCATTTTTCTTTTAGATTTATTATTATATCTTATTAATACCTTCTATTATTCTTTCATTTAATCAAATAAACAACAAACCAGTTCTGACTTACTTTAACTTAGGATTTACATTATCAATAAGTAAATTTTATTGAAAACTTAAAAAAATATAAATCTCTACAAAAAATTTCTTATTTTAATAAAATTTCTAGTATTTGTTCAAGGTCTCCATGAATATGATTTTTCATTTAAGCCAAAAGACTTTTTAGCTCAGAAATCAATCTTTGTTAAAATACTAACTAATTGTACAGAAATGCTTGTTTTGCTTATTCTTTAAAGCGCAACATGGAAATAGGTTTCTATCATAAATATCATATTTTTCTTTCTTATGATATTAGTAGATATTTTTTATGTTCCACTTATGAATAGAGAAACTCAAATTTCAAATACATTTGGGTTTTTATTTCATTTCTTTTTTGGAATTAATTTGATCTTAGTGCTATAAGTTGAGAAATGGAATATTTTTAATTTATTTTCAATTCTTTTGTTTCCTCTCTCATACAAAATTTCGAAAGTTATTCACTGCAATAAGAAACGTCATATTTAGAACATACTTATTAATAGAGAAAGAAGTATTCTTTACACTTCAGCAAACAAAAAGATGATTAACTAATATGTTAAGAGCTACAAGCCTTTTGTTGTAGATTATTATTTAAGATCAATATACTGTTCTCTAAAAACTGATTTTGATGATTACCTTTCATCTAAAAGCTCTCTTATTTTAGAAGATCTAATCACTTCTCATCAAATTTATTGTGTTTCCCCTCAATTTTGTTTTTGCACACAGGTAAATATTTAATAATTTAAATTAATAAGAATAGAAGAAAATTATAAATGTAAGGAAACTAGAGTAGCAAGCAATAAATTAATCAAATTTATTAAGAAAATTTAATATGATTACAATTTCATTTAGATAAATTTAAAGTTGTCAGAGGGTTTTAGATTTTATTTTTTTTAAAAGTAAAAATGTTTTTACTATTTATAAAATTTTGTAAATATTTGATGACTTTTAATTTTTTATCCACAATAATTCCCTCATTTTATTTTGATAAATAATTTTGCTTCTCTATCTAACAATTTTAAAGAAAAACTAATATTTTGACAAAACAAATTTTTAAAATAATTAGAATTATGATGAAAAAGAAAACTCAATAAGATAAAATTATCTCTATGACTACATTGAAAAATTTTATGAAAATGAAATACAAAAAAGCAAACAATTGAATATATTACATATTAGTTATCTTCACTTCTTAATAGATGTGCAAAAAAACCCAAATAAATGCTTGGTTAAAGTATATTAATTATTGTAATAAAGTACATACCATTCTATTAGTTACAGATAAATTATTAATAATCTTATAGAGAAGGCAAAAGATGAGCTTACTCACAAAAATTAAAACAAATTACTCTAAAATTAATAATTCATATATTCATCAAGATATGTTGAATTTATAAATTTTGATACATAGATTAATTTGTGCTACAAAAATATGCTAGAATGCTTAAACATGAAAAAATCTGCTATTCAACTAATTGGTCAAGATACTGTTGATATTTAATCGATTTGGCTATAACTTAAGCTAACTAGAGATAAAAGAAACTAGACTTTTTTATCTCTATACACTCTCATAAGAAAGAAAATACCAAGCCAATAAATGAACTTTTTAATAGAAATTTTTGAAAAATCACTCTGTTTTGATGAAAGGTTAAGCTTATTGTCAAAAAAAATCAACTAATAATGCTTAAGGTTTGATTAATAATAAAAATAGTAGTATTTCATTGATCATAAAACTTGTAGTGTATTTGTTTCTTTAACAAACATTGGATAAGTTACTATGGTATCTAATAATTTTGATAAAATAGTTCCTATTTATAGTAACAGTGAATGTATTGGCAAAAATATTAATTTTATGTAGCCTGCAGCTGTAAGTTAAGTTCATGATAAAATATTAAGCAATTACCTAACTAAAGTTAGGTCAGAAAAAAGCTAGATATCCCTTGATCTTGTTATTGGAATAGACAAAGAAGGGTGGGCTATTCCATATAACATTAATATGTAAACTTGTCTAATAGAGTCAAAAGATTTTGGTATTTGTGCTTAAATAAAGCAAATTGAGAGTTATAATCTTTACATATTAGTAGATTAAAAAGATTTTCGAATCATTTGCAATTCATATCAATTTTATGACTAAATCCTTTCTAAATCTGTCACAAAAAAATAAATTTCAGATGTCAATCTCAGTAAACTTATACCTGCTTTGAATTTAATTATCTTTTAACATTAAAAAAGTAAATTTTTTATTCAATATTCCTTTTTAAAACTCTTTAAATTTTTAAAGTAAAAAACAGCTAAAACTTTCAAAAAAGCTTTTAGACAATATTAATAAGACCATAAGATAAATCAGATATGGCTGATCTAAATACTTTTAAAATAAAGCCAGGAAATGTGAATTAACTTTTAGACTATGATTTATTTTCTATAAAAGGAGTAATTTACTCAATTTAAAGCTAGTTCATAAATTTATTGCAAATATAAGTCGATGATTTAGTACATTTGAATGATTAAAATGCTAAGATTGAAGAAATAAAAGTAATTAAAGAGCAATTAATTTAGAATAAAAAATTTGTTGAGTAAATTTAGTAAGAAGAAAATATCTCTTCTCTGGATTTTCTATCAAATAAATACTTAAATAGCTAGGGTAGTCCATAATAAGAAAACAAAATCTTACTAGAGAAATAAGTTTAGTTTTCAAACAGCAATAATCAAAATTATACAATTAACTATTAGACCCTCCAGTTAAATTAATTATTTCCATATTCCTCTAACAACAACAACAACGAGTATTCAGCTAATCTATCATTTATTTAAGAAATTAATCATGAAAATAGTCATAACGAATTTCCTATTGAAGATGAAGCTAGATTTTCTAAAATATTTTCTCCTTAAACAAGTTTAAATCTCATAAATCAATAAACAGGTTGTTAGCACGTACTTTAAGATGAAAGAGAAAATTCACTTTTAGGAGAAGGTAAGATGAGTTATCCTTAGCAAAAGAAGTTTTTCTTTGCAAACAAAAAGTAGTAAAGTACTTTTGAAGGAACTAAATTATCAGACACATTTTTGGGCTAATAAACAAAAGTGAGCTTGAACAATCTATAATATTAGCAGGATCCTCTCTCTTCTTCAAGGAAAATGTTAGTTAATCCTAATTCAAGTGTTAATAATCCTTAGCAAGTGAGTTAAAAAGATAGTACTATGAAGGACTCAGTATCTTAATAATTTTAGTAAGTAAAAATAAAACATGAAATTTAAATTGAAGGTAGTGTGTAAACTTCTTAATCAGGTAGAACAGCTTTTAGGTAAATAATTTTTTATTAAATTTTTTGTCTATTTTTAATAATTTTATGGCTATAAAAACTCTAGGAAATCTATCATAGAAAGCATTTAAGCTAAATTAAAAATAAGAGGCCTTACAATAGTTTAATTAATTTGGTGTTTTTCTTTTTTCTTGTTTCTATTTTTGAATGTTCTTAATTATTACACCTTAGATAAAAGTCTTAGAACTCAAAAATCCTAACACAAATTTGTAGACTGGGGATCTAAAGTATTAACAACTTTGAGTTAAACAATAGTTGATTAGATGCTAACGCAAGCTCTTGTTGTTCCTTACTTTAAACCTAAAGATGATTAAAAAGATATCATCTAACATATACAAAGCAAGCAATAGCAAAGGCAATAAATTTTTAAAACTTTGGTTCTTTAATATTTGAATTCTGATAAAGAAGAATCTGATATCTTTTCATTTGCTACAGAATTTGAATAAACCTTCACTTTTGCTTTTAATACAACTAGAATATAAAATTATTAATTAAAATTTGGCTATATATAAGAGGCTCTTTATGGATATTTGTATCATTAAGTGTATTCGCTAGATCCGCTTGGATAAAATTCATTGTAAATCAGTTTAAATTATGTTAATACAACTAATTCAGTCTAAGCCATTTAATAATATGCTAATTCTAAGTTATACGAAAACTTCGATTCAACCATAGAACAAGAGTTAATTTCTGTTATTATCATACTAGTTACTTCACTTATTTTTTCAATAAGTTTTATCCCAATTTATTCTTTCATTCAGAACTAGAGACAAGAAATTCTCACACTTTTTACAACTTTCCCTCCAAATAAGTTAATGGTTTTGCTGGGTGAAACAATAAATTACATAAATATTCTGTAAAATAATGAGACTAAATTTAATTAAAATTAAAACTCGCATAGAAAGAAGGATTTATGCAAATCATAAGGATAAATAAACTTGGAAGATATGAAAAATTTAATCAAAAAGAAAAAAAATATCAGCACTGTTAATGGATTGCCTAAATTCAATTTTAAAGTATTACTCTATTCCAGCATATTCTTTATTTTAGTGTAGATACACTCTATTACGAGTTACTTCTTAGTCAAAGATTTTTTTCACTCAGAAAGAGTAAACAGATAATTTACAAGTAATTTATTTTAACTTTGATTTAATTAGTTGTAAAAAATATCAGTAAGTTAATAATCAATTTCCACACAAATTAATATCCAAAAATAATGTTTATTCAAGTTTTTTTGATTGGTTATTTTAACAAATAAACAAAAATTATAGAAAATGGATCTTATCTTGCAAAAATAAATCAATCAAATGTATTTTTAAAATTTTAATAAAAATAATAAATAGATGACTTTTTAAATACGACGGATTTCTCTTCTAATGTTAATATAGTCAGAGTACCTATTGTCTTATTATCTCTTACTTAAAATAAAGATTTACTTGCTTTGTATATTTAACGTGCTGAGACTAACCTTGAAAGAGTTGGATTTGAACTTAATTTGCTATATTCTGTTGTTAATAACTATTATTCAGAAACTAGATATAAATAAAATGAATTTAATAAGTATATATCTGGAGTCCTTGAAGGTAATGCTTGCTAACAAGTAGCTGATAATATGGATTTACTCACAGATGAAGGATTCTCTTTAGATGAGTGTAATAAAGCAGCTAATGGAATATTTACTACAGGTTTAGTAAAATCTATAAAATAAGTAGTTGATTTTTTTGTTGCTAGAATGCCTAGTTATTACATTTAAAACCTTAAAGTATTTTTGCCAACAATATTAGAATAGGAAAAATCATTTAGCTTTGTAGATAGTTATTATTATAGACTTTACCTGTTTTATATAGTATAAAGTGTTTAGTAAAAAGTATCAAATATAACTTATGATCACTATGACTTGATGATAACTTTGAATAAAATTTTGTTATCGATCTATCTTTTAAGTTTAGTATTTGCAATAATAATTGCTTACAACAAATTCTTTAAGTAGCATATGAGAAAGCTGAGAGAAACGAAACTTCTCCTAGATTTTATAGAAGTTCATGTGCTAGAAGAAAACTAATACATACTCACATATTTCAAATTATCTAGATGAAAAATAATCCTTTAATTTTTCCATTAAAAAAATAAAAAATAATTAAAATTATAAAATATTATTCTTCATTCCTAACTTTTGTATTAAATTGTAAATTTTTCATTTTAATTCTCACTTTTGTTCTAATTATCAAATTTTAAACTTTTTCTACTGATATAAAGACAAGAAATAAAATAAACACATATTATCTTAAACTATCCTTTTTAATTTTCTGAATAACATTTAAAAAAAAAAAGTTATTTTTTATATTACTTAAATAGAAAAGACATAGTTTTAAATATTTATCAATAAACAATGTAAATTTTTTTGATTTAATATCTTATCTTATTATTTTTGATTAGCCCTCTTTATTTGCTTCCATAATTACCACACAAGGTTTGTATAGTTGACCACTTTAATATTAAGTTAAAATGAATTTCTTATTTTGAAGTTTTCTATGATAATTTGAATGCTATTATTTACAATAATTTTAATGAGAATTTTTTGTTTAAAAAGCATTTTAAGTACACATCTCTATTTGCTCTAAATTTTATTTATGAATAAGACAATGATGTAAATATCCTAGTAATCGATTCCTCACTTTATTTTTTTGATTTATCTTATGATATAAATTTATTTATACACTCTTAAGTAGATTTAATTAAAGATTATATCATGATAGATAAACTTTTGATTCCTTTTAGCTATTAAATTACTTCAAATTTAATTTATTATAGTCTTGATATTTTAATAATATCTTTGAAATCAAAATATATTTTGTTAAGTTTAAAAGCATAAAATTTCTTTTAAAATGTTTTTTAGATGAAGTGGTGATTTATTTCTTTTTGTAGATTAAAAACTTTTGAGCAAAAATAATAGAAATTTTACAAATAAATGAATTTTAGGTATGATAATCATTAATAAGTAGAATTTTTTATATTAACCATCCTTTTTTTTTTTCTCCAATAATTTAAAAATTTATTTTTTTATAAAATTCTCATATTTTGGTTGTCTCCAAACATATTGAAATCTAAAGAAATTGAAATTAAGTTTTTAATAATATCGTTTAACCTTTTTGTGAATAATTATATATCATTATTATGGCTAGAGTTTAAATGTAATCCAAGTGACTTTAGATTAGGAAAAAAGCTCAGAGATTATATAAATTCAGCTAAATCTTATTCCTTTGCTTAGAAACCATTCGAAACAAATCTAAAGTTTTAAAGTTTGTTTGAAAGAAAATCTTAATTTTGATTTTAATTAACTTAGAGATTCAATGGTTTTATATATGTTTTATATAAAGAATTCATTAATTTAAAATTGTTGTTTGAGAGGTGAAGATAAAATGATTAAAGCTATTTATTTTAATATAAAATTTATCCTATTTGTTCAAGACATAAATCATCTAAGCCACAGTTGTTTAGTATTAGTTCAAGTGATAGTAAATTTTATCCATTTTTAAATTCTTTAAAGAATGAATTATAATCTTGATCTTTTTATTAGATTTGAGAAAAGTTAAGTGATACATATTGAATATTTTTACAACTAATTAAGCTATGTGCAACTAAATATGTTATTTTATCATTGGGCAAAAATTTTTTATCTTCTTTTTTATCCTATCTCTATTTGATAAATATATCAATTTAAAAATCTAACTTTAGTTTTGTTATTGATCTGCAGCTGCTGAGTGCTGATAAGAAAATTTTCATAGTAGAATTAGGAATATATGTAAAACCTATGTTAAGATCAAAACCCCTCAAGTAGTGAAATTCTTACAATCTCTATTTGAGTATTTTAAATATCATCCTCTTCCTTAAAAGAGAATTTGAGAAATCTAATGAAAGAATTGATGCATTATGTGCATGAGAAAGTATTTAAGAAATATTAGTATAAGACTAATCATCAGCTAGATAGCTAGAAATTTTCATATTGAGATGTAAAAATACATTTTATGAATCTATTTAATGTATCAAATTAGAGTAGTAATCAAATGAATTCTTAGCAAAATAAGTACTAATTTTAATGGAAACTGTTCTGTAATTTTATTCTACTAAAAAGTTGTCCATGCGATTTTAATATTTTGATCTCTATCTACTCCTATTTGTAAAAGGAGTACATTAGTTTCCCATAAAAATTTTTATTAATAAAGTATCAGTGATCAAATAATAACTCAAATTATTTTAAGAAAACAAATAATAATTTATATGTATGATAGCTATTTTATTATGTATAAAATCCTATTCACACACACAATAAAATAATTTTTAGTCTTTTAAAATATTAATTGAGAATATGATAAGCTTAAATGTATTTAGCTCTCAGTAAATTAACAAAAGTAATTTAAACTAAAATAGAATAATTGAAAATTAACAATAAATATCTAGTAATTAATACTGGCTGCTTATTAGGTAAATACATATTTTCTGGTTTATTTTTGTGAGGAACTTGTAAGTTTGTATCTTTACAAATAAATTTAAAGAATTTATAAAATTTTAAAATTATCTTTACACTCTCCCAAGAAACTTCTCAAACAAAAATATATTTGTTCCAATTACTAAGTGAGTCTATTAATATTTGGATTAAAATTTTTAGAGTAAAAGTGAAAGCTTACTTTTTAAAATTATTCAATTAATATAAGAAAGCTTAACATTCAGAACGAATAATTTTATTATTATTACCTATTTCAAGCGATAGAATTTTACTTTAATATTGCAAGTTTTATAATTTTTCAAAAAAATGTTCAATAATGTTATCAAATTTAAAATTCTTTCCATAATTAAAGAAATAGGGTCTAAGTTAGTAAATAAAAGTACGTACAACTAATTACATTATTTAGTTTTTTAGTTAGAAAAAAAAGCTAATAATTCTTGTAAATAGTAATAAAGCTAATTAACAACAAACTAATAAGTATGGAAAATGTTAAACAAAAGTTAAAGATATTTTACTTACAAAAAAGCTATGGCCTTGTTAAATCTTAAAATAGATCTTATAAATTATGCGTTTTTTTGATCTCAATCAGATATTTATTTTACATTTACGTATTCTTTAGCTATGAGATAGAAAATCTAAGCAGCAATCAACTATTGTTGATTAAGAACATATGGTAAAATATATCATATATTATTACAGCTATTAACTCCTTTTGCTTGCTTTTACTTATGGTCAATGTTATTAGTGATAGATTTTATAATGAGTCTAAAATAGTTCTTTCCTATTTGTTTTAAATCTACATCTATGCAACATTTCCAATGAGTACTATATCTTCAAATCAAACCTATTAACAATATTCTTATATTTCTTTATACAATATTGTATCAACTATACTATTGAGTAATAAGCTTTTTAAAATTAATAAACTAACGATTTTAAGCGAAAAAGATTTTTACACTTTTATTAAATTAAAATAATTTTACATAAAATTACAAAAATGCTATTAACATATAAAATAATTTATTATTTTTTTAATTATTGAAAGGTCTCTTTGTGGTTGTGCATGATTATGATCTGAGATTCATTCGATTAGATTACTTACAATCAAGAACGCCTAAATATAAGATATACTTATCTATTTTAGATTATTTTTTAATTGGTTTATGGTATGTAATATTTGATGAAGTGTAGATCTTTAGAATTTTGGTCATAGTAATAATGTTTCTAAGATATTTGATAGAAATGAAGGCAAAAAACATTTTGTGTTAAAAAATTAAATTTGTGGAGTTAGCTTATTTGCATACAATTTCAATAGCTTTTATAGTGTAATTAATAAATTTTAACATTTATTACACATACGCTGATAAATACGCATTATTTATTTTATTAATTCCTTTAAATTTAAAATTAACACAAATTGCACTAAAACACCATTCAACTGGAATTCTTTCTTAGCTTCCTTAGACTTTTAATAACAACCAAAATATTTAATCTAACAATGAAAGAAAAGATGATTTAGATTACATTTTAAGATTAATTTATAATTTTTCAAAAACAAATTATGATGAGTATATAAACAACCCTACTTCAATCTAAGAGTCTTACATAAAATACATTCATAAAGTTAATTGCTTAATGCAAGATGGAGAGTGCTTTTGCTAAGCAGTAATCATTTATTATTTTGCTTCTATGATTTAATTTTACTTTTAAAAATAAACTAATTTTTTATTTGAATTTTTAGAAATTAGATCCCTTAGATACATTTTAAGAAAAGAATTTATAGAAGCAATTAGTTGAGCTTATTTCTTCCTATTATAGAAATAATAGCTGCAATCCTTAAGAAGATTCGCTGAATTATTTTGGCTTACTTTATTTTTTGATTGATATCTGCCAAAATATATAATTATCTACAATATTAGCATATGAATAAATTACAAAATATATTAGTTCATAGAATAAAATAAGTAGGGAATCCTTATTTGACCAATAAATTTATTATTTTTATACATTTAATTATTTACCGCAGTAATAGCAGTAATATTATCTGATTAACCTCACAAAAGTTTCTCAAAATAACTAATCTCAAAATCAAGAAGATGAATAGATAATTAATCTAGATATCTATGAAAAGGAGTATTAATAGTAACAAGATCAAACTTAAAAATTGCAATTAATTCAAGCAATTTTATATGAAGAAAATGAAATGTAAGTTTGTTAAGATATTCTAAAATGCTTAATCAACAAAAATGAACTACTCAATTTCTTGCTCTATCACTAAAAAATAGTCCTAACATAATTGTAAAAAAAGTTAAATTTTGTAAAAAGTAATTTAAAACTTGTCAAAAATGAAGTTAAAAATCTGATCAACCTGAACCCTTTCAACATTTTGCTGCCTTAAATAGTAGATATTATTGAAAATGAATTCTGTAGTGATAGAAAGTTATTCAATTATTTAAAATAAGTCAAGAAAATTTTCTATAAAAAGGACCATTAAGATCTTAGGATAAGATAGTATATAAAGTAAACAATAGAACTAACCACACTAACAGATTCTTGCATTTTATTTTTGTCTTTAATAGAAAAAAATCCTTTCATTGTAAAAAAGGCAACTCAAAATTATGTTGATTTCTTTAATTGGAACAGTATAAAATCTCCCCTAATTGGATAAAGCATAAATGTGCTTATGCCTCCAGTAATAGCTAGATATCATGACTAAGTTATTCGTAAATACTACTTTAAATCTTAAAACTATAATGAAGTGATTAAGACTCTTGATGTTATAGATTCTAGATAACAAATTGCTATCGATGGATAAGGTTGGGCTGTTTCTTATTCTATTTAATACTAGCTAACAGTTTTGTCTGATACCGAAATAGGAATATGCTCAAGGATCGAAAAGCAAAAAGGCTGCACTGATTGCTTAATAGCAGATGCAGAAACTTTTGAAATAATTGCTATTTCTGAGAATCTACAAATGAAATTAATAGAAGAATATTAAAGTTCCTCTTTTCTAAGAAATGTTAAAATTAATAAAATTATTTCAGAATTAGAATAGTTTTTGAATATATTAGATAAGAGTAAATTTTCTTAACAATTATTATTTAAAACGAATACTTCATTAATTAACAAATAGATAATCTTGAATAAGGTCAGCTAGAGGCTGTATTAACTAAGCCAAGTTTTAGCTCTCCAACAAAAAGAGAGGGGCTTAATAAAACCAAAAAGCAATATGATATTATTGGTAGTGCTAATGAAGAACTTGTTAAATATTATCTAAAAGCAGACTGTATTTATAAAAAAAGTTCATTCAAAAGACTTATTTAGTTAAAAGTGATCAGCTTAAAGCTTATTAGCACAATTTAGGACAGTTAGAGCATAGTGAAGAAAAGATAATCTAATTCTAAAGATGAGAGAAAAGTTTATTTGAATCAACCTTTGACAACTGAAAACAGTTTAATCAATCAGCTAACACTATCAGCTGTGCGATAAATTTCAAGTCCTCTTTCAAAATTAGGATAGACAGAAGCTTAGGATGAAGATTTCTAAATTCCAATTTTATCCTATCAAGATACGTTCATCAATACTGAAAGAGTGCTTAGCAATAATAGTAATTAAAACTTTAATATCATATTATTTTATTCAATAAAACTCAATCTATTAAACTTCTTTTATAAAATAACAATTTGGTAATTAATTAATTTTTATTTTAAAATTAAGATTTAGTTAAAAAGTAAAATGACAATTTAAAAATTTTGCAAAGATTTGACTTAGCTGATGTTGAAGATAAGCATAAAATATCAGAGATGGATGAAGATCAAAAAAACCCTTAATTTAACTACAGTGAGACTAGATCTAGGTAGACAGAGTAGACTTACAGCAAGTAAATAGAATTTAAAAACATTTTGAGGATATTAATTTTATTTAAACTTAGATTTAAGATTATGGCAAGAAATATTCATTCCAACAATCAAATTTTGGGATTAAAACTAATTAATATCTTTGGTTATGCATTTTTTATAATGATTATAGTACTTTCGGTAGTCAATTATTATTTTCTTAATAGTGCTTATTTAAGTTAATAAAGCGAAGTTTTGAATTTAGATTGGCCTTAGTAAGTTTAAAATTCATTGCAATAAGAAGTGGTAGATCTATATTTTCAAAAATTAACTCAAGATTAATATTATGTCTCAAATCTATTTTAGTAAAATGAATAATAGAGCTTGGCTCCAAGATTATAGGCATAAATGAAAAATTAATTAAAATTACTTAAGAATTATATCGAAAAGCATCTTTAGATAAAATACCCAACTTAAGATGTCGAAGAAAAAATTTTAAGTTAAAAAATAAATTACAAATTTAAAAGCAAAATTAACTAAAACATTATGATTGATAGCACATCCATCTACAGGATTGAACATGTTGTTTACTTTATGTTGCAAAGTGTTTTCACAATTTCAACATTCAAATAACAATTGATTTAAACAAATGAAGCCTTGGTAATAGATAATTTCGAAAATTTATAAAAATCTTACACAGACATTTCACTCTTTATGGAAGATGCAATCTAGTTAAAATTTTAATAGCTATAAAGCAATTCAGAAATTACATTTTATACTATCTTTTCCTTTGCTATCATCTTTTTCATATTTTTTGCTGCAATTTATGGTTATATTTAGAACAAAAGAAATAAAATATTGAAAGGTGTTAGCTTATTTCAACCAGCATGCTTGGTAAATATGATAGGCCAAAACTAGCTTAGATAAACTACTGTTGAAGAAATGTTAGATTTAACAAAAGTCTCTAATGAATTTAGTAAATTCAAAAAATAAATTGATGCATTAAAGTCAAACTAGATTAGTTAGTTGAAAGAACAGTTTGAAATAAACCAAAAGAAAAATGTTAGGAGATCGAAGGAAATTAAAAATCTTAAAACATTTAGCATCTTTTTAAGTTTAATTGGTATATTTAATCTAGCTTTAATTTAATTGTATTCTTTCTCAAATTTCATTATGGTCAAAAGCTTCTTGTAGCTACTAAGTGAAGAGAGATAATTTTTAGGTAATCAGAATTATATTTTATTTATTCTATCAATAATTTTTTGTTAAAAATACAATTTTATACTAGAATAGAGAAGACTTTATTTTTTTAATTAATATTAAATAATTAATTTTCAACAAAATAATTGTTAAAAATTTCACAAATTTTTACTCAATTTTTATCCTTAGTCTTTATTTATTGATGAATAAAGAAAATATTTATAATCAATATTTTTAACAATCAGAAAAAAACAATATTCAATAAACAAAAAAATTAGCGAAGAAGTTTAAAGATTTTATTTTAGGTAATAAAAAAAATATAAATATACATATATATATATATATAATTATATAGATGTAATGTCAAGTGTACAAGTAATGATGAACAGAAGTGCTGGATATACACCTTAATTACTTTTACTAAAGATTTATTATCCTGATGAATTCTAGCATTACTATAAAATATACATTGATGAAATACAAAAAAATATTTAACTTAATCAAAAACACTATAATACCTATCTAAATCAATAATATGTAAATAGAAATAATTAAACTCTTTTCATGTATTATTTTGATGGTCTTTACAAAGGAGATGCTTGTAACATGACTAAGTAATTCTCTTCTTATGTTACAGGTGGTGGGTTTAATATTACAGATTGCAATTTAGTAACATAACAGATATTTTCCTAAGGAATTATTTAAGGAATAACATTTTTCTATGAGCATTTGAAGTAATAATTTGATGTTTTAGCTATTTAAGATATCCCTAAATTTATCTATTTGGAGTAGGATTTTGTTAAATCGTTCACCTTTTTTTAGCAAAATTAGTTTAGAATAAATCTATAGTAAATTTTTTCTGCATCTAAGAAGTTTGTGAGGTATCAAATTATGGGAGACTATGAATCCATAATTAGTAGAAATTAATTCTATTTTAGGTTGCAAATGGCTCTTAGTTGTACAATATTTATTTTCATATGGATCACTTTTTACACATATTTAAGAAACCTATATCATGTTACAAAGTAAGCACTAGATGTTTTTGATTTACATTCTTTAGCAAATAATCAAAGATTATACCAATAATTTTACAAAATAAAATGAACTTTAATAAATTTAAAATAATAAAAGTTTGTTTATGTTATATTAACTTGTTTATAATAAGCATTATAAAAATTATTTTATCCTCTAATTATTACATTTTCCATATTATTTATTTTTAATAAAGACTATTTGATATTAAAGAAGTTAAGCTATCTAAAATTATCAATCATTTTTCACTTAAAATTAAATCTAAACATATTAACTAATAGCAAATATATTGAAAGATAATCTAAAATAAAGAAAATGTGTTATAAAAAAATAGTTTTTGAACTAAATAAGTTAGAATGTAAACATTTAAAGCTGTCAGATTATTTACTGGCCCTACACTATTAGATATAAACATAAATTTGAGAGAAAAATGAATAAAAATTATTTTGAATATTTAGTATTGTTTATTGTTAATATAAATTATCAGTATTTTTCCTATTTTTATTTAATTCTAAGCTTTCATCAAAACAATAAGAAAGTAAGTATCTCAATTGCTTCAAAGCTCTCTAGATTTTTCATGTTTGATTTAGTATTTGTATACTTTCATATATATCCTGCTGTTGAGTCAGTATTATAATCAGTTGAAACACTATCTTCAAGTTGCTTCATATCCATCTAAAGCTACTCTGACTCTGCCTTTTCTTATATAACTATCCATTCTTTCTTCTTAACTTCACCCTTTAAGTCTCTTAAAGACCCTTCTTTCTACACTAGTTTTTTCCTTAAACCATCTAAAGTTCCATCAATTCTGACTCTTTCATCATAAAGTTTTTATTTTTCTTATTTTAGTTGTATGATTTGTTAGTCTTTAGATTACTATTTACGCTCTAAGTCTTTCATCATGTCTTCACGTGAAAGAAGTAAACTACCTCTCTCAGTATCTAATTACTTTTTAGTTTTTGCAAGACCTAATTAAGCCTTTTGTATTTCTTGATCTATTTTATCTAGTTATTATTATTTATCTGCTTCTCCAGCTTGAGTAAAATCTGTTGCTAATGCTTGTTTAAGTTCATTTCTTTTCTTTTTGAGATTTTCAATCTTTCTGTTCATTTCATTTTGATAATCTTATGTATGTTATGTGACCAAATCTATCTTCTTTTGAATTTCTGAAAGTTCATCTCTTAATTGTTCAACTTCATCTCTTCCACTGGGAGTGTTACCACTCTATAGTTTTTCTAATTCATATTTTATATAGGATTCTTTTTCTTTTATTTCCTTTAAGCGGTTATCATTCTTAAGTATTTCCATTTATAACTACTCTAAATTATCCTTTTACTCCTATAATTGTCTATTTAAGCGAGTGAGTTCATCCTCAATTTTCTTTATATTCATATTCTTATCTTCCAAAAGAATTCTTCTTTCGTAATTTTTATTCCACTGATCTAAATTATTCATATTAACTGGAGCATTTCTACGCTTTACTTCTTCTTAAGCCATCTTCATCATTTGGTTAACTTCTCCAAGAATATGATTCTAATTATCTTTAGATACAGCTTCAATGATATCAAAATTTTTCTTTATATTTTCTGAAACCTTTTTAATAAATAAATGAAATTAATTTGGTAATATATCATATTTATCATTAAAATATTAGCATGCTCAAATGTTATTTAGATATTATATGTGAGATTCTTAAATTTATTTTTTTAGTTACAAAAATACTTATTTTAATTATTTACCTATCTAATACACTCATCTTTGACAGCTAAGGCGTTATCGATGTCATCTTTCCAGTAAAGATTAATAATTAAATCCCATTCTGGTTTTGTTAAGTCTTGGATATTCTTTCCTTCGATTTCTTAGAGATAAGAGAGATTAAAATCTCTCGAAAATCCTAATATATTTCTAAATCTACTAATGAGAGAGACCTATTATTCCATTAAAAACGAATAGAATTCTTCTCTTATTTTTTAGAACCTGTTTTCTATTTAATTTACTAGCTATTCTTCTACAGAGTTTTCACTCAATTAATTAAGATTAACTTCCTTATGTCTAAGAGAGCATTTTTCAACAAATTCCTAGATAGAAATAAGTTTTGCAGGATGAGTGGCATGGTAAATTATACAATGACCACATAAAAGTCTATCTAAGTCATTACATTCAGGCTATACACATACACGGATTATTTTTTCACTTTAATGCTTTGGCTTAGTGCAATATGGGATATTTCTTAGGCTTAAAAAATAATTCCCATTTCCACTGGTAGCTAAGTGATTATTTTTGCTTGCGCTAGGTTATCTTGAAGTATAATTAGTTTACCTTTCAGTATTGTAGAAAGGATTTCCATTATTTCCATTTAGACTATTGATAGAATTGTTACTTAAAACACTTCCATTATATTTATTATAATAGCCATTGCTGGTATTTCTTAAGTTGAGTGAAGGTGAACGTAAGCTCATAATTTAAATTTATCTAATTAAAAAACTAATGGATCTTATCTATCTATTTATTTATCTAATTATATTTTTTAACAAAGCAAATTTATCAAAGACTTTATTTAGTTATTCTTTTTTAATTTATTTTTTTTAGGGGAATCACAAATGAACTTATAATAATATTTCTTTATTCTTATTCAATCAATAAATAATAAGGGATCTGCTTTGTATCAAACTGTTAAATTTATTAATTTTTTAAGATTGAAAATACAATTTACTTTTTTATTGGTATTCATTCTTTCTTTCTCTTTTGAATACTTTTTGATGTTTAATCAAATTCATTCATTTATATTTTAACAAAATTTGTATTATCATTTAATAACGCATACTTAGTCAATCAAAAAATCAAGTAAATCATATTTGGAGGTGAATAATCTTCAAATATTTATTTTTATCTATATATTATTTATTTCAACCAATAACTTTTCTTTCTAATTATATCTTTTGCACAAATTTAATTATCAAAAAACAAACTTCTTAACCATTCATCTGCCCGCTTATTTTCCATTATGATTATTTGAAAGAAGATTAAAATTTTATCATTAAATTTAAATCATAGGTTTTTTTCATTCTATAATATTTCTTTATAAAAAATATTATGTAGATGTTTAATTTTAAATTTATCTTCAACAAGTGATACTTATTTTTATTTAATTTGGTTTATTTAGAAATTTTGAAAATTTCCATATCAAAAAACTACAAACCCGATTATGAACATATGGTTAAGATGCTATCTTTCAAGTTCGCCGCTTTAGCTCAGTGGTTAGAGCATTCGCCTAGTAAGCGAAAGGTCGGCGGTTCAATCCCGCCAAGTGGCTCTTTTTTTTATAATTTTTAACAAATGAAATGGGGATTTTATTTTTTTTTTTAGTTTTAAAATTGATACAAAATATCAACGAATTTATTATTATTTTTCTAAAAATATTGTAGGAAAATAGAAAAATATTTTATAAGATATTATTTTAAAAACATTTAGATAAAGCAAATTAAATCAAGATATCTGATAGAATTTTAAAGGAAGTAGAAAGGATATTGTTAACTTTTATGACGATATTAACTAACTAATTACAAACAAAGAGATTTAGAATAGAATTTATTACATATTAAATACTTAAGAAATTTTTTTAATTTTAAATAATATTAAGGAAAATATTTTGGTTTTTTATTGTTTTTTTGTAAGATTTTTGTTAAATTATTAATGATTGATTTAGTAGAACTTTATGGTTTTCAAACTAGCATGATGTCAGCTTCTTCATATCCAAGATCTACAAGACCATTATATACAGATTTATTAAGAACAGGAGGACCGCAAATGAATATTCTTTTAGTTTATATAAGATTTGCATTAGTGTAGATAAATTCTTTGCTAAATTGTTGAGAAGTTGTTTCTAAGTAGCTATATTTTTATAATTCTTCAGGATTCTTTGAAACCTTTACTATGCAGCTAAACATCTTAAGGTTATTTTCTTTTTCAAATCTCATCATTTAATTAAGAAGATCTACAGCTCCGAAACTTTGACACACACTCATGAAGGAAGCAAAGATTTTAATTTTTAAATTTGGATTAACATTGATTTCATAGTCTTCATTTTCGAAGTTAATTTATTTAGAGAGTGTATTATCATGGTTAACGAAGCTATTATTCTTGAGGAAAGAGTTGCCATCCAAAGCTTTAAAACTCTTGTAAATCATATACTTAAATAAGTAGTCAAGCAAATCATGGAAAGGAAGAATTCCTGTTCCTCCACAAATAAACAAATGTTCACCCTCACTCTTTGCACTCAATTCCAAACCACGACTCTATTTATTTAATAAATTTATTTAATATTAACACTTAAAACAGAAATAGTTTCATTACATAAGGTCCACGGATGTAATAAGAATCTTCAGTGTTCTCATGTAGATGCTATGAAAATCCCTTAGCAGAAGAATACTTTTTAATGACTATAGGGAATAAGTTATCTTCCTTAAGCTCATTCAATTTCTTATGATTTATGCTTACTGAATTTTTCGTTGTTTAACCCCCAAAGTTTTAATTGTAATTTTGGAGTAACTATTTTCTCAATTCAATATGGTATTCACTAAAAGAAAGAACATTTGTATATTAACGAGTATGTTTTGAGTATTGGCTGTCATTTATGACAAAGTGACGGCCTAGCCATTCCATTCCTTAGAAAACTTTCTAAACTTTTATTTTGCTATCTTTACCAATAAAAAAGAAAACAGAAGTATCACTATCAAGCTTTTAGATTTAAGCTACTCTCCATAAATTTTTGGAATTCTCAGTTTATTTTGGGAGGAAGATGTCAATATTTTCTATTTCTCCAACATAATATTGTTCAAGCATATCATAGGCATATTTGGAGTGCTCATAGCCTGCCATATTACTTGTTTCTAAACCGAAAGCTCCATACATAAATCTACCAATTTCTCTTCCTTTCATTTTTTTGATAATAAAATTACCACCAGGATGATACATATTTTTAATATCATAAATTCCATTATCAAAAATAACTAAAAGGGTTTTATCATATTAGTTGACAATCTCTTTCGTTAAACATTCTATTCAAATAAAATTTAATTTAAAATCTTTAAATTTATTTAAATTATCTTACAGTTATCATTCATTTTAAGTACAATATCTTTTATTTTTTCTTCCTTTGAAATCAAAGAAAGTTTCTTGTCTTCAATATCCTTAATCATTTTTTATTTAGGATCAATAAAGAGTATCTTTTTAAATAGCTTAGGATAGAATAGATAGAATCCTTCAAATATGATTCTCATACCAATTAAAAGAGAAAAAACAATGATACAGACATTACTATTATTTATTAATTTAAATTTAATTTAATGAGAAAAAATTCACTTTAAATTTTTTATTACGCTGTGTATTCATCTTGAATGACTTTGAATCCTGTAACATTACCAGCCTTACCAAATAAATAAAGAATATAACCAAATACCTTTAATTTAAAAGAATTAATTTAATAAAATAATTATATTTATTAAATATGCTTTACTTAATGATATAGCTTAAAATATTAAGATCCTTTGCCTCCTGTTTTATTTTTAATAAGCATCAAATAAAGTACATAACCTCCAACTAAATGAGAGATCATGACAATCATAAAAATGAATCCCATCAAGAAATGGAACATAACTAAGTCATCTAATTAATCAAATCTGTTGAACAATTAAGGGTCTAATTTATTAAAAAATTTTTTAATCAAAAGCTTAAATTAGTTTTTGAAAAATTTTTGATTGAGTAAATAAATAGTCTCAAATCATATCAGAAAATTATTAGAATGATAATTATAGATTTTTTTCTTCTTTTATTTCTTCTAGATTTATCTTAGAAAAATAAATTAAGATCTATCTAATTTCTTGATAAAAAATATCTTCTCAATTAATTCTTGGATATATATTAATGCATATTGTACTATTTTTCTTTCATTTTCTTAGGTTTATTGACAAACAAGATTTATCATTCATCTATTGAAACCAAATGTTTTATTTTAAGAATATTTTACTTTTTACAAGAGTCCACATTTCAACTGTAAAAGTTGAAAGACATACTAACAACATCAGGTAACCGTGAACATGCATGTAATACTTTTTTGTTTTGAAAAATCTGGCTGCGCAGTTAGCAATATCAATAACTATTCCCCACATACTAAAGTTAACCCAAAAGTGAATTTTTTAGTAAAGTTCAATTGGCCATTACATATATCCATTACCAATATATCCATTTTCAAAAGGGAACTAAACAGCACCTTATTAAAGAGCCTTTGAGGTAAAATACTATTCGCTTGTCCAAAAGTATTTAATCCAAACTACTTCACCTTGAGTATAGATTCTATCATATTTATCATTAGTATTTAATTCTCTCTTAAAGAGGAATTCATTGGTGTATTCATCTTGAGATCCATTTGGAGTGTCCATAACGAGATTTCTCTTAGAAGCTTTGAATCTAATCTTTTTTCCATTTTGTTAAGAATTTACTTTTTATGCAAGAGTTTCGATGTTGTTTTTTCCTCCGAGAAGTTCATCACTTACTTAGATACTACCTTCCATAAATGAGTCTTATATGGATTAACTTCCCTCAACTGGTGATAAAAGTTCAATGAGATCACTATCTGAGCCTTCTGGCTCACCTTCGTTAGAAGTAATTTAAAAGAAAAATGATCCATCAAATTTGTATTGCATTCTTATTGTGATATCAGTTTCAGTAAATATCCAGCACATTCTTATCATGCCCCATTCCATGGTCAAGCAAGAATCATCAAGATTATAAATTTACTAAGGCTCTTCATTATTTTGAATAAGGTTTTCTTAGCAACTAAGCAATGAAAAAGAGAGTATAATCACTAGGAAAAGATACTTCATTTGTATTAAGTAATATCAATCTTGGAAATCTTTAAAATAAATAGGTTTATTTTGATTGATTTTTTATCTTAGAGTTTTGAAATTGTATGTGATATATTAAAAATTAATTAATTATAAGATTTTTAGATATATAAATAAATTTTAAATAAAATATTCCACATCTTTCTTTTGAGTACGACTAAAGTAATAGTATAAAAAATCAGTTCCGAACAATCAATCTTGTAAACAGTCGTAAATTATCAGTAAATTCACAAATAAATTAGAAGTAATGGAAAATTTTTATAGAATCCTTAAATTTTATGAAAAAGCTAATATTAATCCATATTTCAAACTGATGAATATGTTTTTTCAGCAAAAATAATTAAAAATATCATCTATTTTTAGAATAAAACATTTTTTATTCTAACTTCTCCATCGTCTGTAAATGACTGAAAAAGATAGTCATAATGAAAAATTGTAATAGTTCAGAAATAATCAGATAATTAAGGTAATCCTTTCCTAAAGTGAATATTATCAATTTTAAAAATATTATTTGGGTGTTTGTAAACTGATCAATTTAGCTATGTAAAGGTCAAAAACAAAATATTTATTTAGGTATTTGTTTGTTTTAGTGTGAAACAAAACAAGAAATTATTTCATTAGATTTTATATTTTTTAACAAAAAAAAGTAATTTTGATTTCCTTTAGAAATTCTAAAAAAGTTGTTTAGCATTTATAAAAAAATATAAAGATAATCAAAAAAATGGTATCCCTATTTTTTACCAAATATTATTCTTGCTAATAAATTAATTTACTCATGGTTACTCTTTATTTTATCTCTGTTAAAATTAAAATATTATTATTATTTTTAGCCTTAATTTATTTATAAACATTTATTAACTCACTTTTTCGAATAAATTCTGCTAAAATATAAAATAAAAACTAAAATTAGTATCTATTCGTATAGACAGAGAAAAAATTAATAAAAGTATTATCATTGTTAAAGTATGATTTACAGAAACTAAATCCTTGAAAACACAATTATTTTTCATTAAAATTTAATTTTTATTGATAGAAAAAATTAGAAGGATAAAAAGGATATTTCATAGTTTTTTAAACTAAATTTTGCTTTATTTCTCATTCAATATTTTAAACTAGATCTGTGATAGTGAAGTAAGATTATGATCTAATATTAAAAAAAAGATAGAGAAAATATAAAATATAAATTAAATAGCTAAAAAAGTTTGAATTTTTTGGCAAAGGTTGAAATTTAATTAGTTTGAATTTTAAATTTATATCATTCACAACAAGCTAAATTTAATAAATAGGATATTATATCAACAAAATTATTTTAAAACCCTCTTTTTATTAATTATATCAAAAATTAATAAATAATTAAAAATATAAATTTATCAAAAGTGAAATAATTTAGATACCATTTTAATTTTTGAAAAAGCTTATTTTCTTGAAATCTTTTTTTTAATTAATAAAAAAGTTTTCAGAGTAAAAATAAAAATATTTCTCAACCAAAAATTTAATTTTAAAATTTTTTTCTAAATCAAAAATTTTGAAAATGAAGATTATTTTGGCTTTTAATATATTTATGAAAATCATTTCTTTTAATTGTAGTAAGAGAAAAAATTTTGAACAAAAATTTATGAATATTTTAACTGAAATATAAATGATATCGTAATAATCTAATAAAGATCTGAAAATGAATGAATTCAATTTTAATAAAATGGCTTTAATAAATTCGTTTAGCTTAATTAAATGGATGCTTCATAATTTAAAAATAATTTTTTATTTAGCTTTAATTTTTTCTAAATACTTAATAAAAATAGTATAGCTTACAAATATTTTTTATTAAATGAGTGTAATCTACAAAAAGAAATAAAGTTTAATTTTAGTTTTTATTAATTAATTAAGAGATTTCTAAAATGCTCATGTCAAATCAAGTAATAAAGCAAGATAATTATAATTTTAAATATTAACTGAAATGATTTAAAGCCAGTAGATATAAAAAATGTTCATTAGAAATAGAAAAAAAAATTAGAAATTTCGTATTTTAAATAAAACTATCTTATAAAATTTTCATAGTTATCTTTAGAAGCTTTTTCTTGATATTATAGAAATAAAATGAGAATATGTAAAGAACAAATAAAATGTAAATTATGACCTAATAATAATATTTAATATCTTTTTATTGAAATTATTTAATCATTTTAGTATTTAATAACAAAAATAATTTATGTTAATTAAATTATTATTAAAATTTAAAGGTGAGTCAATTTATTTGTCTCCTTATCAAATAAGTCATTTAATTTTTGTTTTTTGTATGAATTTAACTTATAAAAGTCAGTTAAATGATAAGGATATGGAATTTCTTGATATTTGAAATTCAAATGGTATTGATGGATTGGCTAAATCTTATTCAATATTATAGTGTTATGATGAAAAATAAAAATAATTAATTATATTTAATATATTAAGTCATTTTAATAATAAATAATTATTATTTGTTTTTATTTACATATTGCTCATTAAATATTTTCGATCTTAATTTCTTTCTTTTTGATTGAAAAATATGAATATTGATTCAAGTAACTTAGCTTCTTTTTTTAAATGCTATGATACTAAGTTAAAAATAGAATAAAATTTTTGCTGTTAAATTGGATATTTAGTGAGATATGGGACTAAAGTTTTTACTATTCTAACAGAAAAAAACTGAAGTCAAAGAGTGTTAGAATGAAAGAAAAATGAAAATAGAAATTTTTATTTATAAATTGTATTAATAAATTTCTTCAAAGGAATGAGTATGAATGAATGGGTGGGAGTTTTCCAAAATGCAAATATGAATGAAAATTGAATGATAAATTGATAAAAAATCCGCAATTAAGAAATATTATAAAGGGAGAAAGAATTAAGAAATAATTAAAAATGAATGGATTAGAAACAAAAAATATGAAAAAAAGTAGAAGAGAAAACAATATACATTTACTATTAAATTTTAAATTTATTGCTTATCTCTTAAAAATTTAAAGAGCAATTAAAGTTAACGAAATTTATTTATTTGGTTGTTTGTTTGTTTGTCTGTCTGTCACTCTAATTGGTTGGTTTACTATAATTTCTGCATGTATTTATTTATATATGTGTTTATTTTTTTGCATGCTCATTTGATTTGATAATTTATTAATCAATCAAATCCTAACAATAAAGAAATAAATCAATCAATCAAAACAAAAGTCAAGCAAATTAATTCAAAGTATAAATTGGTAAACAAAAACACGCGAAAGCAATTTAATTATTATTAAAACAAATAAATATACTTTTCTAAAAAATAACAACTAGCTTTTTTTCGAAAGGCTAACAATAACAAACATTAAACAAAAAGAGATTTTGCCTCTAGGCTATCTATTATCTAAGCGTAAAGCAACTAACCCAGCAAGCACATCAATCTACAAAACAAACTACAAATTTCATTATAAATTATGAGCACTACTGATAAAGTTTTTTCTTCTGATTCTATATCCTCTCGCGACTCTGTTGAGAGCCAATGCTATAAAACTTCAGAATATTTCCCTTGTCCACACATTAAAACTATCAAGCATAAGACAAGACTTAATTGTTTCAAATGCGGTCTTTGCCTTCATGTAAATACTTTAATTTTGTCATGACAATCTAAAGAACTTAGCTCCTTTGTCTAGCAATTCATCTAAATATTATTTTATTTTAAAGGATGGAGCAAAGGCTTACAAGACATAAAATATGAAGTATGGAACATATTTTGATCCTAGCAGATTCTTTACATCATGCTTGAAGCAAAAGTTACCTAAAATAGTTATAAACTAAGAATCTGAATATTATAAGGTAAATAAAGCATTTATTTGTATTCTAAAATTATGGTACCAATTCTTCCCAACTGCTCTGTTTCAATTTAATTCAACAAATTCTACTTGGATTGAGCACTTTTAACTCTTAACTATAATATTTTAAAGGAATAAAAAAAAAGACTTAACTGAATATTTAATTAACAAAATTTATTAATTTATTCATCTATTTTTAATATAAACCAGAATAGAAACTAATTACTTGATTTGCTTTACGATACAAGTCACAACTTAAAGCTCACTATGAACACAACTCATTTGGCAGTCATGTTCTTGGATTTTGCATTGAGCAGAATTCCTACTGTTTCCTACAAGACCATGCAAATATATGCTGCTACTTGCGTTATGCTTGCTGGTAAATATTTTAAAAGTTTTGCAAAGAATTATTGAACATTTTAATTAATTTTGATTGAAATTTCTTCAACAACTATTTTTATTTCCAATCTAACTTTTTTGAAAATCTTAAAATAAATTGATTGCATTGATAATGAAAAACCATATCTAATTCAAATATTTTGAATCTAATCACCTGATAAAACAATAAGACAAATTTGAAAAATAATAGCCAAATCGATTCAAAGCGAATCTTATTTTTTTAAAAATTGATATTTAAATGTAAAATCATGCCAATATAGAAAAAAACCAAATAGAGAAAAAAACTAAATTGTATCTAAAAGATAGAAAAATGTTAATAAATTATTTTAATCTTCCAAAAACATTTTATGCTAAATTCTTATTTAAAAAATAATTTCTAAAACCATAGCAACGTAACAAACAAGTAAACAAAAATCATAAAATACTCATAAAATTTCTACACAAAAAGAAGTAAAAAGATACATAAATATTTGTTGCAATCTATTATTTTAAAAATAAAATATCCTCATTTTCTAATCATAAGCAAAGTAGTCAATTAATTATGTCTTACTTTATGATATAAAATAAAAATTAGTTTATGTGGGAATAAACAGAGTATAATTTATATTGAAATTTAAATAAATTTGTTCTTTTTTAAATAAAGCTAAGACTATTGAGTTAGATGAAAGAATCCCTTTTATTTCAAAATTGAAAAGATATTCCAATTTAGTTTCTTATGACTCAAAAGAATTCTACTAAGTTGAACAATCAATCTTAAAAGAGCTTAATTGGAATTTGTAATGCGTAACTCCTATTGATGTTATTGAGTATTATCTCAGTTAGGGAATAGTCTTTTCAACTGATTAATTTACTGAAGAAAACTCAAGCAACTCAAGCTTCAATGAAGAAAATGCTCTTAAAGAAAAGTATAACTAGAACGACACTACTCCAAGCGCTTTATCTAACAAAAACTCTAATTCTATGACAATTAAGAACTAGGGACTTAAGAATGATGAAAATAAAGATTTTACCTCAGCACTAAATAACCTCTCAATTGGAGAAAAAGAAAACAGTGGAGCCACTTACTTAGGTACTAGCAGTTCATCAAATAATTTAAAGAAGAAAGTTTAAATTAGTGATTTAAATGATTCCCGTATCTTCCAAATAGTCTAAAAAATTGAAAAAGATTACCCTCGTCTTGCTAATCTCATTATTCGAGGTAAATAATTATTTTAATTTCTTCATTCATTAAAAAACTTCATTCAAAAATTATTTTATTATATTTTTTTGAAGCAATTAAACATTTCAAATAAATTTATAAAACAAAAAGAACAATTTTTTTATTCTTTTTCAATTTAAATTAAATCAAAAATTTTAATAAATAGATCACAGATTCAATGATTTCAATATCAAAGTTATTTCTGCTGCTAGTGTTTGTTTCTTAAGAAAGGTTAATGGAATTACTCCTGCTTGGAATAAGTAATTAACTGCTTTAAGCAATAACTTAATCAACGAAACTATGTTTTAAGATTGCTTGAATATATTGGAAAGCAGATTCTCTGCTCAATTTTAACCTGTTTAAACTAATACTATTGCTAAGCGTCCTGCAGTATTAAGCATAAATAACTCAAATATGCTTCAACGTGATTCTGAAAGCTAAAATAAAGCTCCTACTAGTTCTTCTATCCCCACTAAATTTAACTACAGAAATAATATGTCTACCCATACATCAAGCCATAAAGTGACTACTGGGGACCATGCTTATAAAGTAATTAGCAAGCCTTTATAATTTAGCCATACTAACAGCAATGTTTATTGTGATAATGACTTACCAACCCAATATAGTGTCCTTAGCAATGCAAGCACAAATACTGTTTTGACCAATAAAAGCAATTATACAAATTATTAATATAATAATAGTTATCTAAGTGGTTAGAATATACATCACCACCAAACTGGGTATGGAAACTCTTCCAATAACTAAAATATTTATCCTTCTTCTAGTTTACTCTCAAATAATAATACATATTTAAAGCCCAGTTAATAGTAATAACATAAAAGCTACATCTTATAAGCTAGAAGTGATTCTAATTTCCTTTGAAGATAAAAGCCTATTATCTCAAAAAAATACTGAAAGAAATTATAAAAAAATTAGTAAAAAAAGCTAATCATAGCATTTTATCAACCATGTAAACTAAATACAGTGAAAGAAAAGATCTATAACTTTTATATAATATTTTATACATAAAAACTAATCAAAAGCCAATCAAATAATAATATAATAAATAAATAAAGCAAATTGAAAAATTTCTTAATTTAACACTTAAATCAAATTTAAAATTAATAATTACAAACCATCTTTTATAAAAAACTAACTATATTTTTTAATGTTTATATTCATGCATTTTACATAGATGTAAATTTTATAATAATATATCTCTCTATACTTCAATTCTATCTTTATTTTTAGATATACTTTTTAAAAAAATATACTTTAATTGATTAAATTAAAATTTTTCATAGGATAAATATTATTTTTTTTATTAACAAAGTAAATATACTCAATAAAAATAATTTTCTAGATAAATAGGGTAAAAAAATGCAAATATTACATTATGTTAAATAACATTTTTAATTAATAAATAACTCAATAAAGTTTTTGAAAATTTGATATTTATTATTGTAATAATTATGCACACTTTAATAAAATAATGATAATATCTATTTTTAAGAATTTATTTTAACTAAATTTTAATTTATAAATGATAAAATCAATAGATGAAAATATTTAGTCAAACTTAGATATGAAATATTTATAAATGATAAAATCAATAGATGAAAATATTTAGTCAAACTTAGATATGAAATATTGTATCAATTTAATTATAACAAAGAAAATTTTTAATTTAATTAATGTTGCTTTTTGATTTTTTACTTTAAGATTGTTTAATAATTATTTTTATTTGAAATAAAGATTTTAAAATGCTATTTATTAAGTGTTAGATTATTTTTCATTCATCATCATTGTATTTGTCATAGAAGTCTTCTGCATATTATTCTAAATCATCCATCAATGCAAATAAGTTACTTGATAATGCTTAATTTCTTATTACTTCTTTTAATTTATATGAATTTTTATTTTTCTCATACTCATCCAATTAATTTATTTCCATTTCTTCTACTTAGTTGAAATATTCAACCTTTGTCCAAAAAAATAAATTTCTTTATTATCTTAATAAATAAATAAAGTTTTACTTCTTCTTCGAGTATGTCATCAATCAAAGCATCAAATATTTCATCGAAATATACATGATATTATGTAAGTAGTGAGGGAGCTAATTTACTTATTAATTTTGTATTACGGCATACTTCTGATTTATTAGCTTTCTTCTTAAGTTTATTGTTTTATTTGTTTATTTATTCAATTTCTTGGTTAAGTTCTTTAAGCCATTCTTTTTTTAAAGTTATCATTTCTTTTATTTCATCATCTTCCTCTTTTTACTATTCAATTACAGAGTAAATAATTTATTCTTCTTTAGTTAATTTATTAGGCTAACCACCTTATTCTTGCCCTTCAATATATTCCTCATATAATTAATTTTTCAAAGTTTCTTACTTTATTTTAGTAAAATAAATTGTTTTACAGAAACATCTAAATTTTATTTACCTATTTTAATTCTGCTTCTGTTAATTCTTCTGTATCTTCATTAGGATTTTAACCATTAAATTAACTAGTCTTAAAGTCATTTTAATCATCATATTACGAAAACTACTATGTATTCCCAAATGTACCCTCTTTTACAGATCCTGATTAAAATTTTTTTGTACGTTTAAATTCATTTTCACTTAATAATATAGTATCAAAATGATTTGGATTCAAGAATCTCTCTTGCTATTTTCTTCTTTCTTAAATATCTAAATGTTTTCTTCTATATTGATCAAATAAATTAGTTAAATATATAGAATCTAATGCATTTATTTGCTGAATATTTCTTTAAACTTAGATATTCTGCTGTATATTTTGTAGCTGATAATTTCTTGCGTGAACATATTCTAATGGATGAATTTAATCTAAATTTATTCCTTATTGCCTTTCTTCTTCAGTAAACAAGATAGAATTCATTTTAAATTATTGATATCAATCTTTGATCTATAAATAAATATGTTTTTGAATAAATTTGAAAAAAGTACTTAACTTACTAACTAACTAATTTTTCAAATAAATAATCTAATTTAGTGATCAAAAAATAAATAGAATGTTTTCAAATTAAGGTTATTATTAATACTCATTTATTTTAATAAAACAAATAAACAAGCTAATTTTTTGCAATTTTTTATTAAATTGTTTTATTTTTCTATTTAAAAGTTTACTTTGAAAAGATGAAAAAGATATTGTAAAAATTACTTTGTTAATTTTTAAAATATATTTTTTAATATATCTTTTTGTTGATTAGTTGTTTCTATTTTTATAAGAATTATTAAGAGCAAAAGTCAAAATTTAATAATCAATTTTACTTTAAAAAATATATTGAATTTTTTAGCTATAAAAGTATACACAAATTTTTCTTAGATATAAATTTCTAGAGATAAAAGTAAAAATGTCAGATTAGTTAATAGATAAGCTAAGAGAAGAAGAGCAGTTTAATGAAAATGAATCTTCTGATTCTAACTTTGATCATATTGAGGGAAATGAGTAGGATGATGAATAAAAAAATGAAATTAGTTTAAATTTAGATGATGAAGAAAGAAAAATTTTACGTAAGCATTCTTAAGAATTATCAGCCGAAAAGAAATTATCATTATTACGTAAAAGGAAAATATGCGGCCTTTTAGAAGGATGTGATTCCGTAGATAATTATTAAAAGTTGAATAAAATCCATGAAGGTGTTTATGGTGTTGTTTATAGAGCTGTTGATAAATTAACAGGAGAAATTATAGCTATCAAAAAAACAAAAATAGATCGTAAAAAAGAAAAAGAAGGATTTCCCATCACTTCAATTAGAGAATTTAATATCTTAATGGCTCTCAGACATGAAAATATTGTAGGTAATAAATCAATTAATCTTATTTAAATAAAATCTCTTTCATTTTTAATATATTTCTTGAATAGAACGATATAAAAAATAAAATAGTGTCTATTAAAATAAAATAATATTAAAGCAATTTCGATATTTAAAAATGAGTTAAATAATTTAAAATATTTCATTTATTTCTATATTAACTTTATTTTCTATAAATAGCTGTTAAGAGAGTTGTTATGGGTACAGATTTAGATTCTATTTACATGATTATGGAGTACATGGAACATGAATTAAAAGATGTTATTGAGAATCATCACAGTGAATTTTAAGAACCTTAAATTAAAAGCCTTGTCTAACAACTCCTTTTAGGCATGGATTTCTTATAAAAAAAGAAGATTATGCATAGAGATCTAAAAACTTCTAATATATTATATAATAATAAAGGATAATTAAAAATTTGTGATTTCGGTTTAGGAAGAAGGTGGTAAGGAAACAGGCCTTACTCTCTAAATGTTGTCACAATGTGGTATCGTGCACCTGAGGTATTATTAGGTCAAGATAAGTACTCAGTTGCATTAGACATGTGGAGTGTTGGTTGCATTTTTGGTGAACTTATTACGAAAGACTAGCTATTTAAAGGAAAGAATGAAACTAATTAACTTGAGTGTATTTTTAATACTATGGGAGGTCCCACTGAACGTACCTGGCCAGGTTGGACAGAATTTAAGCATTCTAAAATGTTTAAAGATAGAAATTATCCATAAGAATGTAATCTAATTGAAAAAATAGGGAATAAAATATCTTAAACAGGCTATAAATTACTTTGTTAAATGCTTACTTTAAATCCTAAGGAACGTATTACTGCTGCTAAGGCTCTTTAAGATCCTTGGTTTAAAGAAGAACCTCTTCCTTCAAAGCCTGATGAAATGCCTAAATTTAAACCACTAAATGAAATATCAAGAGAAGAAAGAAAAAAACTAAAATTAAATAACTAGCAAGCATAATAATAAGTTTAAAATTCTCCTGCTAAATAATGAAAAGAATAATTATCATAAAACTATTACTTTTTATTTGAAATTAATTGAATAAGCACATACAAAACTAATAAATAATTTAAATTCTTGCGTTTCTAGATAAGCTTATAGAATTGAATTAACTAAATCTATTAAAAAATCTGTATGTTTTTAATTTATTTACTATTTTTAGAGTTATTTTTTTTATATTTTTTGTTTTATCAAAAAATTAACACAGTTATCAAATATCTGTGAGTTATTTTTTAGACTTTTAATTGAAAAAAAAATTTAACTCTGTTATCAAATATTAGTTAATAGCATTCTTTTGAAAATTTTATTTCAAGAAATACATTCCTCATAAAGTTTAGTTTATTTACATAAAGTATGGAATTATTTTTGAATAATTAATACTGATAATTTATTAAAGTTAGTGATAGTAAATATTTTTGACAGATTTTAATAAACTGATTGAAAATTCTTGTTTTGTTCGATTAAATTATATGAACATAAATAAAACGATGCTTGGAATTTTAATTTACAGTTTTAGAGAACAAATGAAATTTCTAGTGAAAATAAACAAATTATTTTGGGTTGAAATTTGTGTGGCCACAAAATAAATTCAAAATATTTAATTAAAAATACACATTTTCTAGTTTCAAATCACATTTAATTCAACTTTTGTAACATTTTTTGGTTTTTGGACATCAATGTAAAAATGAACTTTGATGTCTTAATTTTTTAAATTACATAAGAACATCTATTTAATTAGTAAGAATAAATTTTCAGTTAGATTGGTATTGCTTGTTTTTCATTATGCTTAGATTTTATTTTAGCTGAAGGAATAAGACTAATTTGGGAAGATTCTTTTAAAAAAAAGAGATTTTCATTTAACAGCAGCAAATTATTAACAAATAAACCTAATTTTTAAATTAAAAAAAGAATTCTACTCACTTTTTAATAATTGATTAATTAAATCCTCCTTTCAAACAAGAAAAGCTAGTAAGTAAATAAATATAAAAGAAGAACCCACTTGAGAGTATAATTTCTACCTGGCTAATAGAAGGATAGTGATATTACTTTATTAAGGTATTTCAAAAAGGAAGAAGTTTATTATTTAAGGAATAATAAAAAGGTCATTTCTCTCCAAATAAAAACTTGTTACAGTGATTTATTTAAATCTGTATTAAAATGCCTTCATTAACGCAATAGGAAGAAAAATCAAAATTAAGATACCTTGCTAACATTTACGCGTTTATCTACTAAAGAGATTATGAGCAGAGAAGTAGCTAATATGTGAGAGGTATTATTATATACTGCTGGTATTTTATACAAATGACTGGCTTATTTGTTTTATGTTCTAGCCATAAACTTGATTCAGATAACTCATCTCATGAAACCTCAGGAAGTTCTTCTGCTACGATTTTTCGGTTATGGATGAAGATTACAATCTATTCAAGATTTAATCCTATATTACAATATTTTTCTACTGGATTTGCAGTGCCAACTGCTTACCTTACACTCCTCCTTTTAGTTGATATTCTCTTTATTTATTTCTTTACCTAACTTGCTAAAAAATCTACTAAAATACATGAAAATAACTACAAGCTTAATTATAACAAAATAAAGTTCTTAGGACTTTATATTGATTTATTTCGGTGGTTTTTTATGTAGCTTAAAACAGAAATCATTTTTGCTAAATTTCTATGCAGCTATCCTTAGGTGGGATAAGCTATTTCATTAGACAGCTCTAATCAATAGCTATGCAGCTATTTGCCAAAATTTTCGAATTTAAACAATGGAGAAAGTTCAGCAATTACAGTACTATGCATTTTAAATATTTTAAGTCTTTTGATTTGCTTTATATTGGTTTTTATAATTAATCACTCTGCTGAATTTATTCCTTCAAATCCATTCAAATCAAAATACTCTGAAATAAAATTCTTTGAATATCCCTTGATAATTATAACCCAGTACCTTGCCTTCCTAAATAACAACACATATGTTTTTATATTTATAAATATCAAAATTTTTTACTACCTCTTTGAGTATGTTTCTTTTTTCCCTATATACAGAGCTGATCTTTCAGGAGTTTATTTGAAAATTTTAGGAATATTCACTTACTGTTCTGTTTTATTGACTTTGAGAGAATTTACCAATTACATAGAAGAATCATTTCATCTTGAAATGCTATTTATAGGATCTTCTTTTATTTTTGGTTTCTTTACAGTGCTTTATCAATAAATTTAGAATCACATTTTATGTATAAAACTTTCAGATGAGCCAGTATCCTATCCGAGTATTGTTAGCTAACATTTTTATGAAATTCTATAACTCTTTTAAAGAATTTAGGAAGCTGATTCTAAAGCTAAATTAATTTTACATGGTAGGTTATTTTATTTAATATTTTTAGACATTTTTAATAATAAAATATTTAGGTATATTGACAACTCATCAAAGCACTTGTGTAGATAAATTTTGTCCTTGTTAATATGATTAGTAAAAAATAAATCGGGAATTTGGAGAAGAAAGAGTCGCTGAAGACAACATAGAAATAAAAAATAGAAAGAAAAGAAATACAGCTTCTGCTGAGTAGCTGTTAGAAGTGGTAGAATAAAATGTAGAAAAAGCAGAAGATCAAAAAATAAATGGAGTCTACTTTACAGATTTGATGAATAAACAAGAATAATTCTAAAAATGGTTATACGAGTTTATCAACTATCATTTTAGATACTTAATTTTCAAATCTAAAAAGGAAAGAAACTACAACACAGAGGATTTAAGTATTAAATATTGGTTTTTTCTAGTTAATGATAGACACAATATTATAAATGGTTTGTACACAATTAAGTCTTAATTAGAAGAATTTACCAGCAAGTCCTACTTTATCAAAGTTATTGACATAGTCATTACTAGAATTATAGAGAATAATATCAAATAAAAAGATAAGTAAATTATTTCACATTTATTCAATAGATTAGTTTAGATTATGATGATATTTAAGTTTCTATTTTAAATTTTAATAGGTCTCTAAAATACTCATTTAGAAAAAAAGATATGGAGGAAGCAGTTTAATATGAAGTTTTTGAGTAATTTGTATTAAGTGAAGTAATCAAAGATAAATTTAAAAAAGATATTATTTTGTTGCTTGAGCAAAAAGTCAACTTGATGTAATCTATGATAGAAGGTTATGAAGAGTTAGAAACTATGCAAAATTAAATGATTTAGTTAATAGATGAATCTATGAAGTTAGAAAATATGGTGAAGAGTGAGCTGTCTTATTCTTAGCAAAATCTCTACTATCTGAAATTCCTCTCAATAATGAGAATAAGAGTATAGAATGATCCTATTTTTGCTTCCAAAATTGAGAAAAAAGTAGATGAAATTCATACAAAGAGCTTGGCTTAAGACTAAAATCTAATCCACTCAATCACTGTTCTTAATGGAAATGTGATATCAATTATTTCCAGCTTCAAAAAAGAAAAAGGAAAAATTCTAAAATATTCAGAAAGAACTCCTCAATTTTTTGGGTATTTTTATAAATTATTTTATTTCTTATTGCTTTTGCTTTATTAAGATTATATAAATATCAAGGTACAAAAAAACAGCTTTTGATTCAAGTGTGAAAAGCATTTTGCAGCTTATGCCTAATGTCATTTCAATAAACCATGACCAAATTATAGAAAGAATTATTGTTGAAGGAACCCCTAAAATCATGAGAAGATATAGAATTGCCATAGCAAAAGATAAAGAAGGTTATTTATTCCCAATAAAAATCTATGTAAACTACTATTTTTAAATCAATGATGATTTTGTTTTCTCTGCTCTCATTCTAAAATTAACATCTTAGTCAAGCTACTTGCTCCTAAATAATGGCTACCAAATAGAGGGAACAAATAAATCATTCATATCATTTTTTAATTAGCTGGATGAAAATGTAACAAAGGAACTTATGGATAAGATTCCAATTTAATTATTCATACCTGACTTACCAGAAATAATAGCAAAGTATCATCAAAGTAAACTTAAAATGGAGGGAATTAAAATTCCAATGATCATTCCTGAAAGTAAAATAAATTTATATTTAAAAAAACTTTAAATTACAAAAGAAATTTTTAAAAATTTTTATTTTTTTGTCCCAAGATACATTTCAAACAGCAAAAATAATTAATATTTTTATCTCTAAACTACCATTTTCTAAGTTTTCTACAAAGATTTATTTGATTTTTTTTGGAAGCTTAACAAAAAATTTTATTCAAAAGATTGCTCTAAGTATTTTTAGGGGTATAAAGCATTTTTAAAGAAAATGCAAGGAAGAGATTATAGTGACTCAAAGCTTGTAGATAGCTTTATGAGCTCAAGCAAAAAATTTTTTAGGGAAGATGTGTATATATTTGATTGGACAGTAAATGTTACTTAAGAGGATTTCAATTTACTGAATGGATACAGTTTTACAGTTTTTCTTATTGAGATTTAAAATATTTAGCCAATCTAAATTATCTAGAATGGGTTAAAGACTACCATGAAAACAAATGCAGATTAAGATTCATTTGTTCCTAATTAATAATCGGTTTCAGATTCAAATAATAGATAAAACTAAAAAAAAAACAACAAAACTCCTTTCGAGTTTAATTCTACTATGTTTACTCATTAATATTCTTAAGATTAAATTAAGAAAAAATTCCATTTTAAATAAGGATAATCTATCAATAATGATACATAAGAGATGAATTCAGACCAAAGAACCATGTTGATGTCTTCTAAGCAAGCATTTTCTCCATAAAAAATGTCACTCGAAAACTAATAGGATTTAATACTTAAATCAAAGTATACTACTACTAATTCTCCTTTAATGAATTCATAAATAAGTATGAATGATAAACAATAATTCTTTAAAAAAAATGATGATTAATCAAGAGACTAGACGAATATATTGAAAAAAGAAAATATTAGTTCTACTTTAGATAATACTGAATAATACTTAAATGCTCATAATTAATAGAGGTATGATGCTGTCATTGATATGACTGATGAAGAAATGAATAAACTAAGGAGATCCTATGATGAGATAGATTTCGCAAATGCTCATGGGACCCAAAAGTAAATCCCTAACTCTGAGTTTCCTGCTAGGATGGAATTGATTAATAACTAACAGTTATGTATTGACACAAACAGAAGTAATTTTTCTTAGCAGCAATAACAACAATAATAATAGTAAAATGAAGAAGTAACTTAAAACTAACAATAATTAAACAAGTAAGATCTTACTTAAAGTTAGACACTAAAAAATAAAAAGAGTGAGTTTTCAAAATGTTTAAGCAAACAAGATGTAGGTGAAAAAATGAGTAATTAGTTTTCTAAAATGAAAAGCTCGGAAGATATGAGTGGATTTAAATCTTAGAATAAAAGTACAACTTAAAAAAAAAATAGAATGTCAATAATTCAAGAACACTATAATGACAGTGAAAATGACAAAACATGCAACTCATTTAACAGAATAGAGAGTTAAAATCACTTGATTACTTAGTAATTTGCTACAGAAAATCTTTAGACTGAATCAAATCAGTGTTTTACTAACAAAAATTCACCTCTTGCGTAAGATGGCAAAACAATAAACTTTGACAACAATGATACAATTAATATAACTGCATAGGTTAACAACATAACAGAGACTGATGCATATAACTCAAGAGCTATATAAAATTCTTAAAACAATGAAGAATAAGATTATGACAATAATGAGAAGTCAAAAAGTAGAGCTAATTATCTATTCAATAGCCAGTAAGTTCTTACCAGGGGATCGTCTTATGAGAAAGATGGTAATCCTGTGATGATAAATTTATAATTACTTAGAGAATCGACAAGGTACTCTCATCATAAACCAAATCAAAATAATGCTGATATAGAATCGGTAACCTTAATTTATACTTATTGTTCATTTTAAAATTATTCACTTAATAATAGGAAGGACCTTCTTTAGAAAAGGTTGACTAATAATTGAGCTTTGATGAGGAAAGTACATTAAAAGAAGAAGTGAAATTAAAACCTACTGCAGGTAACTAGAATGCAAACAGTGTAGCATCCAGCTAGAGTAGTCAAATAAGCACTACGATATAGAGAATTTATTACTCAGCACAAAGTAAAAAAATGCCCTTTTTTATGAGTCTATTTTTCTAAGTTATAGGATTCTAGCTCCTATTTTTCTGTTTGGTATGTGCTATAGTATGCTTAATATTCAACTCATAATATTCAACATTAAATAATCTGACTAACTAGCTTGATATTTCTATACAAGTTCTAACTCCATATTCATAAAGTCTTCTAGGTATAGATGCATTTTCCTTCAGCAACGAAAAAATGATTAATTTTACTTCGTAATATCTAGAACTCAGTTCTGAAATTTAAGCAAGTTCTTTGAAATATCTTTAATCTAATATCTTTGGTATAATTGATTAGAGTGTCCATTATAGTTTCTAGAATAAGTATCTTTCTACTATTATTGAAGCAAGTATTTAAAGTAATGGCACTTAAACTCTATAAAGTCTTTATTTTTTTGAATCAATTAAATTTGTTTTTGAAAACATTTACTATTTCAGTAAAGTTCCACAGGTATTACAATTTATTTAGAATTTTTTTATTATTTCTAATTCCAAATTTGAAAATGAACATCTTTTCAAGTGGAAAAATTATAAAAGCTGATAAAAATTTTGAATCTTAAATAATTTAAACCCCAATAAATTTTACAAAAAAATTTCCATTAAATTTTGAGTATTTAATATTACATCAGTAGGGTGGGCTAAATTCATTTTTTTAATTTTATTAATTGTGTTAAAATAATAATTGTTTTACTTAAATTATTTTTTTAAAAGAAAAATATTAGATTATATTTTGATGAAATATACAACTTGAAAATGAACTATTATCCCATTGAAGATGTTGTTTTAAATTAGATATTACCTGGAACTAGTTCAGAGATTAGCTCAATAGAATCTAGTATTGATTACTTAAATCAGAATTTCATTATCGTTTCTTGTTGTTTGCTTTTATTTTGTTTTGCTATGCTCATATATCCTTTTTGGAGATATTCTATCTATGTTAAAGGTGTTTTACTAAGTGTATCAAGAATGACAGAAAAAGAAGCCGAATAAGAAATAATACTTTGTAAATTTATTGTGTAGTTAATGAAGTCAGTTGATGAAAAGTATTTGAGTATTAAATATACTAATTTTGATATTAATTAGATTTAGAATGAGGATTTGGGAATATCCAGTCATTTTAATTAGTAGGTTAAGAATAAAACTTAAAAGAATCACATGAAAAAAAACTACATGCTATCATAGAGAATAAATCATCCAAGAATTAAGCTCTATCACTTTGCTTTGTACTTCACAGGCCTATTTTTATTCTCCATAACAATATTTATAATAGTAATTATTTAGTTTTTATTGACTATTTTACTTATCAAATAACTTTATAAATTATGAAGGATTGATACAAAATACAAACAACAAACTCTTTTATAAAATTAATTTTATTTTTCTTAAAAAAGGCCTTCTCTATAATATCTAAATTTAATAGTTCATTGAATCCTGCTCTGGATACCTACCAGAAATATGCTTTTTCTCTTTAAAAATATTCATCTTTTGCATATGCTTCAGACTAAGTTTTTACATAAAGAGTAATCAGAATTTTTAAATCTAAGGATGGTCTTTTAGAAGATTCTTTTGTATCAAAGCTTGATGCTCATAGAGTCCAAGATCTTGAATCATTCACTAAGTTTTTCTAATCTGATTTTCTTTTTTTGACAGAAAAAAATATTTACAGTAGCAGCTTCAACTCATACATTTCATAAATTCAAAATTCAGACTTATGTGAATAAAATTCTATATTTTCGAGCTTGTAAGTTTAACTGTGTTAAAAGGCTATGAACTCTGTTATGCGATAAGGTTTAAATGTAGTGATTAGTAAGATATCAGATGATGTAGGATAAAAGTAAATCAGTCAATGGAGTGATAAGCTCGTTATTGATAGCATTTAGTTACTTGAATATGAAAACTAGCTTCAAGTAATATAGTTAACATTCATAATTTTACTAGAAATATAATAAAAAATGCTAAGTGACATAAAAACCCTCATAAACTCATATACAACACAAATCATTTTGATTTATTCTCTAGGTGGTATTTTTTATGCCTTTGCTTTTGTAATTGTCTGCTTTTCAGTCTATAAGAACATTTATAGAAGATTTTTCCTGATTAAAAAAACAGTTCACTTAATGCCATATAAGCGCTTACAAGAAGATTAGACAACAATCAACCTCATAAAAAATGCTTTAGAAGGTTGATAAAAGAACAAAAAAATTTACTCGTATGAGGAATAAGAATGATAAACTAATAAATACAAATAAGATGAGCTTAAAAAAGAAAAAATAATAAAATAAACTAAAATACTAAATAAAAATATGTAAATTAAAAATATCTTTTTTTCCATAATTAATACAAAAATAAAACTTTTATAATTTTAATCAATGGAGATTATTATAAAAAATAAAATATTTAACTAAACAGAATGATTATTTAATGCTGAGAATTTAATATTAATTTATTGTAAATATTCATGTTTTCACAAATCAATTTGATGTTTGTAAGAATAGGATCAGTATATATCTATTACATTTTTATTTTCAGGATTTATATACCTTACTTTAAAATTTATAAACTATCAATTAAAGATTAAAAATTAGCAACCTAATTCCAATAAAACCAAAAAAGTTGATATTTTTCTTAAAGAAGCAACAGCTTATTAGTAAATAAGCCACAAAATCATAAATTAGTAAGAAGTATAAAAGAAAAGACCATAATGCACTAAAAAGAAGCTAAAAAAGACATCATAGCAAAGGTTTTGGTTATAGGAGAGTAAAAAGTTGGTAAAACATCTATTTTGACCAGATACACTGAAGGGTCATTTTAAGAAAGTATGATTCCTACATTAGGTAATCTTTTCATTTCAAATATTAACAAGAAAATAAGTTTTAGCAATAATAAACTATACAGATATAAGCGTTTTCATAGCATCATCTTAATAAAAAAAGTTTATACTTATCTTGATATAAAATAGGGATAGATTATAGATTTAAGAAATTATGTGTAAAAGGATAGGATATAAAGCTTTAAATTTGGGATACCGCTGGATAAGAGAGATTTAGAGCAATTACATAAAATTTTTATAAAGGAGCTATGGGAATTATTTTAGTTTTTGATTTAACTGATCCAAAAACTTTTAAAACACTCTCTAATTGGATTGAAAATATAAAATAATTCTCAGGATCAGAAGCATGTAGAATTCTCCTTGGAAATAAATGTGACATATCTTAAAATCAAATTCCTAAGCAAGAAATTTAAAATTTGGTGAAGGAAAATAATATTTAGTATTTTGAGACATCAGCTAAAAGTAATGAGGGTATTTAGCAAGCTTTTTAGCAAATAGCTGAGGATATAGTTAATAAATTCTTTAGTGATTTAGTTAATTTACAAACTGATTAAAAATAAGACTTGGATAATTCTATCATAAGGTCCCCTGATTAAATAAGAAGATAAGAGTAGCAATAAGCTCTTTAATTATAAGTATAAAAAAGCCCAAGAAACAAAACAGAGTCAGATAGTTGCTGCTCTTGAATCTTACGAAACATTGAAAAGACTTAGATAAATCTTAATAACATTAATTAGAATACTAAGTTAATCAATAAACTAAACTACTTTGAATTCTGGGTGGTTATTACTCACTCACTAACTAACTAAATAAATAATCTTATTAACAAAATTTCAGTTTTTAAAAATAAAAAACTTAAAAAACTCCACAAAAAAATTGATAAAAAATAATTTTGCAAAATTAAATTCTATGAAATATTTTCTTTATGAAATCATATATTATCAATATATATAAACAAAATTTAAAGACTACTCTGTAAATTGATTTCAATTTCAATACTTTTTTATTTTCAATTCTTGTGTTTGATTCATGTTTTAGTTAAAAAATTTTAAAATAAAAATAGATTTTCAAAAAATAAAAGCTATTTATTTTACTATTATTTCAGAGACATATTAATAAATGTAGAAATATATAAATATCTAAACAATTAATTGATAGTGTGTTGAAGTTAAAATTATTATTAATGAAATATTTATTATTATTAAAACTATCTTAAAAGAAATAAGGAATAAATTAATTTTTATTAAGATAATAAATATCAAATATTCTGTCTGCTATGAAATTAATATTTTATAATATTTATTTTTATGGAACTTTTTAAATTTTTCAATTATTTATTTGATTATTTTAAATTATGAAAAATTATTAATAAAAGAAGTTCCTAATTTTAGTAAAAATTAATTTTATCTCAAATTATTAAAAGTTTAAAAGTTACAATTATTTTAAAACTAATTTACACAAAGCAAATTCAACCAAATTTTGTTAGTATTTTTATGTAAACATTATTTATTAACCTTAATAAAATAATAAAAACTTTGATCTTTTTAAAATATTTCCATTCATATATAATTATGAGAAAATGTAAAATAATTATTTTAATTCTAGAAAGTTACTACATCTGAAATAGATAAACTGTGTAAAGAAATTCAATAAGCAGAATTTTAGATATCTATTTTTTCTGATAGCATCAAAAATGGATTTCAAAGGGATATAAAAGAAATTAATTTTTCGAATCCTAATTTGAATGAAATTGTATTATGATTAAAATATTAGGGGAAAAATAATAAAAAGGATTACAAATTTTTTTATTTAAATGCTAAAATTTTTCAATCATTTTCTTGAAAGATTTTTTTTGCAAAGTCAGTTATAAACTGAAGACTCGAAATAATTAATTTTAAACAAAAATAAATGCTTTATTTGGTGGTTAATGAATTAATCAGAACGTTAAGTCTTGTATTTTGAGAGTAACCATAATTGAAACCATTTTGAAAGCTTAGTTATATTTAAATAATTTTAACTTTTTTTCTATTTTGGGGACTGTACAAAACACTCATTGAAAATTCATTCTCAAAGATATTTTTAAAAACACAAAATCACATTAAATTAAATAATGTTGAGATTGTGCAAAATTTTTGTGGATCATTAATAAAAGAATTTCATGCTATTAAGAAAGATATTTATTCCTTTAGATCTTTTTTGATGTATCAAATATAACTTAACCAGAAATGTAATTTTAAAATAAAAATTCGACATGTATTTAAGTAGATAAATTGAATTTTTTATAAATTCATTGTCTATTCATTTGACAATCTAACTTTCTATTTAGAAGTTAATAAAAGAATTTTTTTCTATCTTTCATTAAAATAAAGAGACGCTTTGCCTGAGGTTCTATTGATCAAAATCTCTGACAAGACAAATGATTAAATTATTAATTGAAAATATCAATTGATTTTGTGAATAAACATTTATTTGAGTTAATAAAAGATTTAATTAGCCTTTTGAATGAAAATTAGAAGCTTAAAAGTTTTTGTTTATACTAATACCATATTTTCAAGATTAATTACTCATCATAAATTTCTCTTAAAAAGAATTTTACTTTCAGATTAATTAATTCACATCAATCAATGATATTTGTTTCTATTAAACAACTTTTTTAAATACATCTCATCAAACATACTTCAAATCAATTATTTGTAAATAGATTCAAAAATTATTAAAAAATACATTGAAATGAACAAACTCGTTTTAATCGCTTTGGTCACCCTTTTCGCTGGTGTCATGGCCGACAACTACGCCGTCTTGGTTGCTGGTTCTAATGGTTATGGCAACTACAGACATCAATCTGATGTTTGCCACGCTTATCACACTCTCTTAGCTAAGGGATATAGTGCTAACAATATCATCGTTTTCTCATACAATGATGTTGCTAACAACAGATCTAACCCCTTCAAGGGCACCCTCTTCAACAAGCCTACCTACAAAAACCCTGGTGTCAATGTTAACGAAGGTTGCGTTATCGATTACGAAGGCAAGGATGTTACCCCTGCTAACTATCTTGCTGTCATTAAGGGCTAAAAGGATAAAGTTAAAGGTGGAAACAAGAGAGTTCTTGAATCTGGTCCTGATGATCACGTAACAAATATTTATATTTTTATACAATTTTCTTAGACAAAATAAAACACTTGTCTTATTTAAAAATGACATAAATAATCTAAACTCTTTAATTTAAATAAAAGGTTTTCTTGTCTTTCTTCGATCACGGTGCCCCTGGTTTGATTGCTTTCCCCAGCTAATATCTCTATGCTAAGGATTTACAAGATGCTTTCGTCTTCATGTACAACAACCAAAAGTATGCTAGATTAGTCTACTACTTAGAAGCCTGTGAATCTGGTTCTATGTTCTAGAACTTACCTGCTAACCTCAACATCTATGCTGTCTCTGCTGCTAGTCCCGATGAGTCCTCTTGGGCTGCTTATTGGTAATTTATCTTTCAACTTCATTTAAATCTTTTTTTGACATAAATTGTAAACAAGGAATTAGTTTGTAAAACCAAATCTTTTAATTAATTAAAAGCTACTTTTGATTATTATTTAATAAATATTTTGAGTTTGGTGATTAATAATTTATTTTATAATAAAATAGTGGTAGCGATGCTGTTGTTAACAACAAGAACATCGGTTCATGCTTGGGTGATTTGTTCTCCGTCAACTGGTTGGAAGACACTGATGCTCACACTGATCTCTCTGACTACTCCCTCCAAGAATAATTCGCTGTTGTTAAGAACTTAACCACTTAATCTTAAGTTATGCAATGGGGTGACCTCGACTTCATCAGTGAACCTGTTGGTGACTACTTGAGTGGAAACACTACTCCCAAGAAGCTTAACAACTACCTTAGAGCTATCTTCTCTTACGGTAACTAAGAAAACATCTTCAACCAAACCAAGAAGGGTCTTCTTAACTCCAGAGAAGCTTCTCTTAACTACTTACTTAACAAGTTCCAATCTCAACCTACTGCTGAAAACTTTGCTGAACTCACTAATGCTCTTAAGTTAGTTGAAAAGTTCGCTAGAAAGTTCGTCTAATTCGCTGAAAAGTTCGTCTTAAGAGGTTAATCCAATGCTTTAACCACTAACTTCACTTGTTATGCTAACTTAATCGATTAATTCGAAACCACTTGCGGTAAGATCCCTGAATCCAAGTTAGGTGAATTAAAGTACTTCTACGAATTCTGCGGTCAAGAACGTTTCGCTGCCGTCAATACTCTCGGTTTCTTCTAATCAATCTGTTGAGTTGAGTATTTTGATTGATAATTAAAATTGAATTATTAGCTAATGCTTAAATAACTAATATAAATAAATTATATAAAAAATGCATTGCATTTATTAATTCATTTTTTATATTCGTATTTTTTAATATTGTTACAATAACAAGCAAAATTAAATATTTAATTATACGTATTTATTTATTTACTAGTCTGCTTACTTAGTTTATTGTTTCAGTAGATAAAAGCAATTAATCAAAAGTTTTTATTAGCTGAAGTAACACTTTTATAAACTTTTCAATAGTTTTGTGTTTGAATGAATAATTCTGAGATTAACTTTATTTGAATCATAATCATTAATTTAATCAAATTTTTAAAGTTAAATAAAAGTTTTTTTAAACAAAATTTAGTAAAAGCATTTATTTTTTTTAAATAAATAGGTTATTAGAATATAAAAGTAATTGTAAGCTAGCATCTTAAAGTTTATTTTTTATTTAAATTTTTTGATGGTTAGTGTGTTTTAATACACAATAAAAATAAGTAAAAGATTAATTAACCATTTAATGAGTAAAATTTTATCAATTGTACTTTTGCGGTTTATTAATAAAAGAATTTATTTAAATCACTAAATGGTGTTGATAATTTCAATTTATAATAGATGAATGAATATTAATACATCATTATCTTATAATAATTTCTGGAAAAATTCTATTTTCAAAACAATCTAAAGCTATTAGTAAGAAAGTTGACTCTTTTAAAAATCACCTATCCTTAAAATAATTTTTAATTTCAGAGTAACTCTCATTTGATACCTTTGATTCTGATACATCTTTGTTGATTCTTCTTCTAAATCTGATTCTACAGATTTTAATAAGAATTAGGCACTCAATTTTGTTACCAAAAAGTTATGTAATTCTGAGAATAAATCATTGTATGAAATTCTTCCAAAAGTTGAATTAATTTTAGAAATAATTATAAATCAAATAATTTCTTAATCAAAAAAATTATGAATAAATTAATCATTCTTGGCTTAGCCCTTTTGTCTTGCGCTTTTGCTGCAAACTATGCAGTTTTGGTTGCTGGATCAAACCAATACTATAACTATAGACATTAAGCTGATGTCTGCCATGCTTATCATACTCTTTTAAAGAAAGGATATGATGCCAAAAATATTATTGTTATGTCTTATAATGATGTTGCTAATGATTCTTCTAACCCTTTCCCTGGAAAGCTTTTCAATAAGCCTGATGTTAATGGTACTGGTATAGATTACAATGAAGGTTGTGTAATTGATTACTAAGGAGATGATGTTACCCCTTAAAATTACTTGGCTATTCTTGAAGGTAACAAGGATAAAGTTAAGGGAGGAAACGGAAGAGTTCTTGAATCAGGTTCTGAAGATCATGTAATTATTTTTACTTTTTTAATTAAAAAAATTAGAGAGAGATAAGCAATATTTTAATATAACTATTTCAAAAATTTAATAGGTATTCTTATCATTCTTTGATCATGGTGCCCCTGGTTTGATTGCTTTCCCTAATGATGAACTCTATGCTAATGATTTGTTAACCACCTTCGAAAATATGCATGCTAACAAAAAATACTAAAGATTAGTCTATTACTTGGAAGCATGTGAATCTGGTTCCATGTTTGTTGATCTTTCTAAAAATCTCAACATTTATGCCCTTTCTGCTGCTAGTCCTACTGAATCTTCTTGGGCTGCTTATTGGTAATTTAAAAAAAATAAAAATTTATTCAGATAATTCTAAAGCAAAGATCAAAAAATATTATTTTCTTCAAATCAAAACAGGACTGAGGAAAAATCAAAAAAAAGAATATTTCCAGAAATAATAATTTTTATCTAAAACTTTGTTTTAAAAAAATAAATAATTTTTTGGGCTTATAATTTTTTTAATTAAAAGTGGTACTGCTGCAGTTATTAATGGTGTTAACATCGGATCATGTTTGGGAGATTTATTCTCTGTTAATTGGATGGAAGACACTGATAATCACGAAAACATTTCTCATTACTCTCTTGAAAAGTAATTCTTAGTTGTGAAGAAATCAACTAATCTTTCTAAGGTTATGTAGTGGGGTAATAAAGCTCTTACATTCAAGTATGAACCTGTTGGTGATTACTTAAGTGGATAAACTCATAATTCATACTTCTATAATTTGATCTAGCCAATTTCTGATTTCTTCAAAAGAATATTTTTCATCTAAGTTTAAGAAGATCTTAAGAATGAATAAGCTCTTGAACACACAAAGTTAAATGTAATTGACTCAAGAGAAGTCTAATTGTAATACTTGTAGTAAAAGTACAAAAAAAATCCCACTGTAGAAAACTTAAATGCAATTACTAAAGTCTTAGAAAACAGCTAAAAATTCTAAAAATTATTCAACAGATTCGCTATAGATTTCTCTACTTTAGGTTTGAGCAACCATAAAACAACTAATTTCACTTGTTACAAATAATTGATTTCCCAATTCAGAGAAGTATTTGGAAGAGTTCCTGAAGAGAAATTAAGTGAATTAAAACACTTCTACGAGTATTGTGGTACAGAAAAGTACTATACAAATGTAGACTTTTTGAGTTACTTCAAAAGCATCTAATGAAAAAAAATTATTTTTCTTGAAAGAAATTTAGATAAAAATTACTATCAAACTATTATATAAATAAAAAATAACTCAATGTTTTTTAACAATATTATTAAATAATTTTTATTAAATCATTGTATTTAAGTATTAATTATCATCCAAACAAATCAAGAAATAAATTCCTAATTACCACTAACTTTTAAAAGATATCTAATTGAAGTTTAAAAAAATTTTCATTATTTATTTGAAAAAAGAATTTTTTAAAATATTTTGATTCCATAAAATATCAAAGAAATCAAGGTTTAAATTAAAATTCAATAAAAAAACTTACCATCGTTCAATATTAAAATGCTTCTTTTCAATTATTATTTGAAAATTTTGTTCATATTAATTATTTTTTGTTAACTCAAGGACCAGAAAATATTACTTGAATTAAATATCTTTAATAAAAAAGCACTTTGATTGACATTTTAATCATTTTATAAAATTTCTTTTAAGAAATTGAAAGGTATAAATTAAAAACTAATTAACCCTTAAAAAAAATTTCTTTCTATCCTTAGTTATCTGCTCATATTTAAATTTTATTCTTTATCGTATTTAAATATTTTTTAGATAAAATTAGATTACCAAATGATAGATAACACATTTAAATTGAAATTAATACTCTCAACTTATTAGTTTAGCAAATAAAAATGAATTACAAATTGAAAGAATAACTTTTAATTACAAACAATAGTATAAACATATACATATATTTAAAATTTATAAAACATATTCATATTTTACAAAATTATTTTACTTGAAGTTATTGGTTAATCCTTAAATATATTATTTGTGATTTTATGGTGCATGATACTATTTCATTATTATTTTAAGATATTATATATAAAGATTTTAATTAATTAGTATTTATATCAATATAATTTTATTTTTTTCCTTTTAATCACTCTTGCTTTGTCACATATCTAGTCGCTTTTGGATCATAAAAATATTTTATATGAGAATGAGGAGAAGTTCCATTTGCATGTTCTAAAAATATATGCATATAATCTTCATTATCAACAAGCACTTCATTTTCTATAACTCCGCCTTTTTCTAATGATTCTAATTCTATGATTTCTTTTTTATCATATTCTATCTTAAACACTTTTTATGATTCTTTTGAAAATTTAGTTAGACCTCCCAAAATGAGAGCACTATTATTTGAGACACGGACTACCATAAATCTTCTCAAGGGAATAGGGAGCTTGATATTTGTAACTTCAAATTTGTTTTCGTTGATTAGGTATCTTTCTATGGAGTCAAGTGTTCCTTTTTCTTTATTGTAACCACCAAATATGAGTATTTCATTGTCATTTATTCTGCATGCTGCAGCTTAACTTCTTGGAATAATTAGATCTCCAATTGCTTACCACTTATCTCCTTAAATGTTATAGCATTCACATGAAGATAGCTGTACTTTCTAGTTAGAATCATATCCTCCAAAAGTGTAGACTCGATGACTATAATAAACAGCTGGAAAGAAGTTCTTAATGATTGGCATAGGGTTTTTAGAAATAACCATTTTTCCATTGACAAAGGTTCTAAAATTAATATTATTTTGCCCTCCAAGCAAGAAATATCCTTTTTATTCAGGAATGTAAATAGTAGAAAAGTGATATGGGAAATTAGTTTTATCTGGATTTTAAGCTATTTTCCATTTTTATTTATGAATTGAAAATTTTCCAATAGAAGATCCTCCGAATTCAAACCAATAACAATTTTCATTAAGTATGAGGGTTGACTCTTTGTAAAATTATCCATAGTTTTCCTTATTAATGGCTGGCTTAGTACTTGTAGAATTACCATTTGCATTAGCTTCCCCATTAATATTTTAGTTTTCTTTATTGCTTTACTTTGACAAGTTATTATTTTATTGCTATTAAATTAGTTGATTAGATTTAGATAATTATTAACTACCAATAGGTTAGGATTTCAGTAGAGTGTTGAATTATTGGTTATACATGCGAATGTATTCATTTAGTTTACGCTTTTTAGGTTCTTTTAAGTTTGCAGTTTCACGAGCTTAGTTCTCATGCTCAATAAATAATTACTCAATTTCCACAAAACTTGGACGACCGCTTTCTTCAAAAATTAGCATAAGGGCAATAATATTTACAAATTAGTTTGAGTATTTCTTTTCTAACTCAATGAGTGCTTACTTAATTAATTATTCTCCATCCGTTTATGGAGTCTTATTATTGAAACCTGTTACTTCTTCAATAGCGGCAAGCTAGTAGATAAGCAATCCACTGGAAAAAACATCTGATTTGTATATGTTGTGCTCAACATAACGAGAATTACCATCAACAACATGTGCCTTCCATAATATAGGAGAGAGATATTGAGGAGTTCCTCTAATTGTAGCCATCTATAGAAATAGTAAAATATAATTAATAAGTATTAATTAACAGAATGTTTTGAAAATTTAATTGAATCTATTTTTGGAATCAATCAATCATCTTTTAATTTTGCAAAATTAGCTAAAAATGTTTAAACATTTAATTATTAACGGATTACTATTAATTTAATCATTTATTCATAATAACCCTTTGATAATAATTATATGTTGCTACATTTTATTATTTTACAACTATTTATTTAAATCAAGCATATTTACAGTGTAAGTATTTTTCGATTCATCTTCAGGATCATAGAAATAATCTTTACTCTCACCAAAGTCTATAAGTTTTACTTCTCCATTCTCCATTATAAATATATTTGCAGGCTTAATATCTCTGTGGCAAATGCCTATGATATTTAATTTTCAAATTTAAGCAAAAAAAAAATTCATAATATTATTTAACAAGCTTACCTTTTTACTAAAGGAGTGAACATACAGATATTAGAGAGAACATGGCAGTAACAAGCTCTGATTCTTTCCATTAAATTCCTAATTTTTTACGCTTTCTGTATATCATTTCTAAATTAGTGTTGTGATCCATAAATTCTGTAATAATTCCCAAGCGAAATGTTTAATATTAAGTTTCTGAAAAGTAGTATCCATGAAATTTGATAACGTTGTTGCAATTTTAAACTTTTGACAATTAGACTGCCTCTTCTTTATACTCATTCAACTTGTCCAAAGTTTTAGCTTCTATTTCCTTTAAAGCGTATATCTTGCCTGTTTACATATGCTAGACTTTGAAAATCTTTGTATGCTTTTTACCAGATCCTAAAAGATCTAGTTTCTTAAAATCTTATTTTCTAAACATAAAAATGAAGATAAATAAGATAAATTCTTTAATATTTCAGCTATTCACAAGGAGTTCCTTTAATGAAATTGTAAGTTTTCAACTAAGATTTTTTTATTAACTATTCTAAATTCAAACTTATTTTCTTTTTTGCAAAGCGAAAAATTAATATTAGTTAAATTTTCTTAACATTCAGATTTTAACTTTGAATTTAGTCAAAAAGCTGGTATTTAATCAAATTAAGGTTTTTATAATCATTCAATTTCTATTTACCAATGAATTATCAATCAATATTAATTATATCATGTATGATTGATAGATAGATTATTAAATCTTTGAATTACCTTTAAATATCTAATTTGTATTTAATTCAATCATTATTTGAATAATTCAACTTAGAGCTTTCCAAATTATAACGAATATTTTATTACCACTATTTTTATTGTGCATATCATTTACTCAATTAATCATTTAATTACCATTTTTTAAAAGGATAAAAATTAATAATCAAAAATAAAATAGAATGATTAATAAGAAGTAGAATAAGATAGAAGGTTGATTTATAATTTTAATTTTAATTGGATTTAATAAATGTTTTTAGTCTACTAATTTTTATGATTTTAAAATTTATAACCTCTTCTTTTACATTTTCAAAAATAAATTAAAAATATCTTAATTATTTGTTATTTTTACAAATTAAATAAATTTGCTAGAATTAAAGTAATTAGGTAGAAAAATATATGATTACTATCTCCAATTCTGTCTATTTCTGTAAGTTATTTCACCTCTGAATTAGATAGTCTTTGTTTTAGCACAAAAGAGAAAAAGAGAGTCTAAAATTTGAATAATGTCTTATCTAAATAAATATCTAATTTTTTACTCCTAATATTTAATTTATGATTCTCAATTTTAAAATTTTTATTAATTTATTTTAAAGAAATAAAACTAAATAAATTCAAACTAAATCTTTTGAGAGCAGACTTAAAACAACTTGTATTGCTTCTATAAGATTTTTATTTAAGAAATGTTTACATAATATTTAATTTCTATGATTTTTAATAAAATATATTAAAAAGATAAGAGCTATGAGAAAGAAACAAACTTATCTTTTATATCTATCATAATAATTCTTTTTTTTATGCTTCTACTATTTATACATGAGCATTTATTTGAGAGTTTTTAAAAGTTGAGATAACTTAACTGAGAAAGTCGATATGAATGAGAATAGAAAAAAGTAAATTATTTTTCAATATTTAATATAGAATAGAAAACAAAAATATCATGCTCATATTGTATGTAATATTTAAATTTAAGAGAATAGATTTGATCATACAACTATTCTATATATAGTCATAAATTTGAGAAACCAAATGGATTAGACAATTTATTAAAGATAAGAGTCAAATAAAAAATGAAGTAGACAGAAGACACTGCAAAGCAAATATAAGTAAAAAAGAATAATCTTTTTGATTTTGTTTGATTCTTGAATTCGAGTTATGTTTTTATCGTTTTAAAATAATTTCTTATTTCATTTTAATATTTGAGATGAAGATATTTAGAAAATTCTTTAAAATATTTTACTAGGGATAAATTATTTGTTGATTTTATATTTTTAACTCATTGATAAATTATAAATTTATTAAGCATATTTATTTCTTTGGGAAATAAATGATCTAAAAAAGGATGGTAAAAGCTCCCAATAATTTATAATGTAAGATGAAATTATCTAATAAATGTTTAAATTTACTTAATTTTATTATTTCATAGAACCATCAACATTGAATTGTTATTTAAGTTGAGATTAGTCATCTTACTTCCTACTTTTAAATTACGATTTTAGAAGCTTTAAAGAGAAATTAAATTGAGTTGAATACAATAATCTTTTTTTAGTTACAATTTCTTAGTAGCTATCATATATAATTTACATCTAAAAAAAAATAACAAATAATTGGGTGATTAAAAAAAGTGAATTTTTATTCATCATTTAATTTAAAAATACTTCATGGGAAGTCTTTACTGTTTGCTTGTCTGAATAAATAAATAATCAAGATAAAAAAAAAGAAAGAATCATGCTAACAAATAAATAAAAAATTTCATGAATACTTCTCTTTTCCCAACTTTTAATTGTAAGCCTCAAGGCTATCAAAAAATTTATTACATATTAAAAAGTAAAAAAAATTAAAAAAGAATCAAAGCAAAAACTAAATCATTTAATACATAAATACAGTCTTATTCTAAAACATCTGAAATATATAGATAGAGTCAAGATGGGTCAAAGCAAATCTCAAAATAGAAAATAACTTGATGAACAAAGAATTATTTACATGTGTACTCTCATTAAAATTAAGCTCAGTGAATACAATTGTAGTCGTCTTGCAATCATTTAGCAAAAAGAAAAAGATTTATTATCTGATATTTAAAACAGCTAGTAGAAGACCAGAGTTTAGTAATAAGAGATCCTTCAACTCTCTATTATCATTGAGAATATACTCAATGTTCGTGCTGCAGAATCAATAATAAGAAAATGTGATGTCGTAAAGGACCATGCCCAAGTAATAAGTTAATCCAATGGACGTTTATAATTGATTAAGGATCTTTCTCCTTTTATTGAAAATATCTGTTGGTCTAATTTGATCTTTGGAATGGAATGCATTCGTTAATTTAAAGATGAAATGCTTAGTTTTTATGGGGAAGAATTAGAAAATAATATTTATGCTTCAATAAATATTGATGATAGAGTCAGAAAAGCTCTTGCCCCAGCCATTATTGCATCTTATGACGATCTTTGTGGTTATGTCAATATGTTTTGCTGCAAATATAATCTGGCTATACCTTAATTTAATGAAAATATTCACAACTTTGTTTATGTTTAAAATGTTCTCAATAGTGCATTTGGTAACTAAGATATTTGCAATCAAAACATATACTCCTAATGTAATACATCTCAAAGCATGTAACACTATCTCAATGGATTCTAGCCTTAAAACCATTATGAAAATACTCTGATTGCTTAAAATAAGCTTCAAAATGGGTTTCTTCGTTCCTCTTCAAAGCAAATAAAGAAGAGTAAGCTATTGTTCTGCTATTGAATAGATTAAAATGGCAAAACAAAACAAAACAAAACAAAACAGAAAAGAAATTATATTAAAATATATAAAGACATGATAACAAAATAACCAAACAATTTAAAATATTTATCAAACAACCAACTCACTCTTTCAAATTTAAATAAAACCTAACCTATTCACTCAAATAATATTTAATCTTGTAAGTAAAATAACTTGTTTAAAAACAAACAAAATTCTTAGCAATAGTAACAAATAATGGTAGCTTAGGGCCAAGTTTAAAATTATTAAACTGAGATGAAAGAAAAAGAAATAATTTATTTACAAAACTCTCTAACAAATTATAAAATTAATATAAATAATTCTGTATAACAAATAACAAATATCAATATTTATTAAATGTTTCAATCTTATTTTTTCTATCAAAATTTTAATGATTTAAATTACATCTTTCTTTTACAAATTCTTAGTTTAAGGTGTTTTCTATCCTTTTATTGCTTTCATTAATATTTATTTCTATTACTTAAAAGTCTATCTAATAATTCTACTAGATATTAATACTAGTTGTTAATTAAACTGGTAATAAACAAATACATTTCTCATTATCAACATTTTTTTTTTCCGACCCGAAAAAAAAGTTCAATCTAAATTAATTAAATAATTAAAATTAAAAGAAAGATGTTTTATTTAATTAAGAAGAGTATTAGTAACTTGTTTGAATTAATTAACCCTCTATTTTATTTTTCCTCTCATTTAATTTTCCCCAATTTCTTGAGTTCAGGATACATTTTGAAATTAAATAATAATTCAGAAATCTATGTATTTTGTTACATTTTTCTACTAATTTATTTTTTTAAATCAACATATTTTGGTTCTATTTCAATTTTGTTAATTTTTTATGTAATTTTAGCTTCTAGCTTAAATAATTGTAAATTCAGATACATTTTTATATGCTTATATTATGATATAAAAATATTTATCTGGTATTTTTATCATGCCTTAATATAGCCATCATTTCTCTGAATAGATAAATAGATTAGAGAGATGCATTTTTGAATTTTTACCACACTTTTCGGAATTTCTTTCGAATTACCCAATAAAATTTTCTATGATTATTTAGTTTTTATTTTATAGACCTATCTAAATATCCATAATAATATTGTATTTGCCTATTCGATCAAGAATTGAATGTTACAATCAAAAATATAAAATTAAACTAAAGAGAAGATAAAAATATCTTGAATGATCATAAAATGTGTATTTGAATATCAAGATTTTTTGACATTACATTTTTTCAAGATAAGTTGACAATTTCCCTTTTGAATTTACTTATCAAATTTAAATGAATTTAACTTACCCCCATCCATAAAACAAGTAGTAATTGTTTAGTTAAAATGCTTAATAAATTTTAGAAAATATAATACATAAATAGATCCTAATTGAGAAGACTTTGAAAATATCTTTCTTTTTAAATAAGGGAATTTCTGAATTTAATTTAAAAGTTATTTAAATTATGATAAAATTTCATCAAAGCTTTAAAGAAAAGATTAGAATATACCCAATATATACATCACACATTATAAAAAGGATTTGTAAATAACATATTAATATTCTTGATTTCAGAAATAAATCTTTTATCAAAAATTTGTTGGCTGATCTCCAAATAATAATGAGAAATTTACATATATATATATTTTATATTTTTAGAGTTGTTTTGATTTTTTAAAAGTTATTTCATAATTTCTCCATTTTGTACCAGAATAAAATATTTGTTAGCAAGCAAAACCTTTTACTTTGTTTATTTAAAAAACTTTGAAATTGTTTTCATAAAGACAATAAACTTATTATTTAAATATTTACTATTTAATATATAATTTGATAATTCTTTTATCTTTAACTTCATATTAAATAAATGCTTGATCTTCAATTTATTTTCAAAAATAAGGTTTCAAGAAGAATTTACAAAAAGATATTTGAATGAAACTAATATCAAACAAAAATTTAATATTTTATTAGAAATCAGTAAAAAATTGATAAAATATATTATAAAATTGCATTTATAAAAAAAATTTAATTTAAACATAAATCAATAAATAACTAAAATTAGTCATTTAATTAAATGTGATGTAAATTACTATATCAAATCAATATCTTTATTTTCAAATAATCTATCCTAAGCTAATTATCTCCAATTAACTAAGGCTGGATTTGTATAATTTTAAATTTGGTTGATAAGAAAACTATAATTGATAATTTCTTTTTTCTTTTAAGTGGATGATCCATGAAAATAAATATTGTCTAAATTTATTTGTTGTAATGCTTTTTATAAGTTAGGTTTAAAAGTATAATAAAGTAGTTTAGATCTTTCAATATGATAATCAGAAGTTATCAAATGCATCTCAAAATCCTAAAAAGATTTTTATTAATTATAAAGTTTCCATATTAAGAAGTAAGAAAAAATAATATTTTCTACTGTATTCATTGAATTATTTTCTTGTATTATTGATTTATCGTCTCTAATTTTAGTTTCCAGATAGGAAGCCATCACTTAAGATTCTGTTTTTTATCCTCTACCTCTACCACTTACAATAAATAGTGCTGGTAGACTCTTCCTTTTTTAAAGATCAAAGTATATTTTTGAAGTGTGATTTATTCTTTCTATAAGATCATTATGCATAAACTAGCCTCCCTCAAGTTTTAAGCCTAAAGTTAAAAATATTCTAATTTTTTAATTTGTAATCAAAACCATTTCGAAGTGATAATTCCTAATCTCTTAGAATTAAAAAACTGTTTATATGTAATTTTTTATAAACTTCAATCAAATCTTTTAATTTATCAGAAATACAAAAACTTAAAAATTAAATTCATTTAGAAAATATATTTTAACATAAATAAGTATTATTATTGGATAATAAGAATAATCTAATAAAATTATTTAAATTTTTTTCAACAAATTGACTTATTTTAGGATTAAGTAGCAAGTAAAATGAAAAATTAATAATATTTCCCAACAAATTTTGTTAATATTATTGATTTGAATAAAAATATTTTAAAATCTATCTAAATTTTAATTGTTAGATCTAAAAACTTGTTTACTTTTTGTTGATACTAACTATATAAAATTAAAAAATTACATTAATTTCTAATTTAATTAAGAATAAGAATAAGAGATATATTTATTTTAAGATGTATTTAACACTTTTAATGATGATGAAATATGTTGTTTGTCAATTCTATTATGCAAATTTTTAGATATTATTGCAGAAAATTTCAAATAAAAAAAATAATTTATGAATAAAACCTAAAAATAATTCATGTTTAAAATATAATCTAAAGATAAATTAATTCTAAAATTATATTAAATATCTAACTAATCATAATAAATAATTATATTTTTGTCTTTTTATGGATGATGGTAAGTAAACTTTTAAATTTATTTTGATGTAGTATAAAAAAAAAAATATTTTTGGAATTAATCAAATATTTTATGATTTATTTTATAGAAAACTAATATAAAATTAACATGCTAATTGAATAATTGACCTCTAAATATGATTAAAGTAAATTGTTTTTATTTTTGAACTTAAAAATATATTTTTGGCATTTTGAATTTCATTTTAATTTTTGATAATGAGGAGGGGAATCTATTTTCTAATTTTGATATTTTTTTCTGTTAATTTTGCTGAAAACATAAGCCATGAAAATTATAAGCTACTTTTACATATCTGATAAAACACCGAATGCTGAAGATCCTTAGAATGATTTGCATGTAACATATTCAATCATCATTTTAGTGAAATAAACAGTAATAGACTCAAATGCAATTTTCTCTCCCAGACAAAGTATAGCTTGCTTTTTGGAGGTAGTAATATTGTAAATATTAGCAGAATCAACTAATCTGTTTTTATTTATTTTAAAATAGAATTTAAATATTTCTATTAAATTCAAATTAATTACCTTCTTAAAGAAGTATCATTTTTTTCTGTTTTAATAATATTTTAAGCAGCAAACAACCCTTAGATACTAGCATTATAACTCATTTTGGGTTCATCATTAGGAGTAATACAAGCATCACCTATGCAGTATATATGTTTGTGATTTTCTAATCTCATGAATTAATCAACGACTATTCTCCCTTTAGAATCAATATCTATAAAATGATCACAAAAGAGAGTTAATAATATTTTTCTAGAAATTTAGTTTACATTATTTGAATTGATCGTTCATCATAAAATTAGGAGAGTAAATATTGCCTCTACAATCAAAAATGTAGTCAAATTCTAATTTTAAATAATTTGTAATAGCATCATTTTTCAAATTAAAATTTACATGATTCTGGTAATTTATCTAAAATCTTTCCATATTCAATCTTAATTCCTAATTTTGTAAGGGCTTTATCTGCTAATTTTCTAGCTCTTTTTGGAAATTAAGGTAGTAATTCTTAAGGCTTAGTCCATAACTCTACTTTCAAGTGTTTGAATTAATCCTAAACCAAACCAGCAATTTCTACTCCAACAGCACCTCTTTTTTATTCAAAAAAAAGTATTTAAAAAATTTTTAAAATAAATGTTAATTATTTTGACTGAAATAATTAGAATATTTATTAAGAATCAATAATAATATTATTATATCTAATAAAAATTGTTAATTACCCTCCAATAATCAGTACTTTATCACTACTAATAAGTTTATTAATAATATTTTTAATTTATTCTTTTCTTTAGTCAAGAGTTTAAATCTCTTCTGTAGACTTAATGGATGAAGCATAGTTAGAACCAGTTGCTATTATGCAGTAATCAAATAAGACAGTTTAAAAGCTCTCTTTAGATTCTTAAAGAGTTGCCTAATTAGAATCCAATTTGGTAACAGTGGCTCTAATAAATTTGAATTTTTTTTAATTTGCATAATTTTATATATCTGCAGTAATATTATCTATATAATCAGGATTCTAAAGAGCATAATGGAAGGAAGGAGTAAACTTGTTATTGAAAAGAATTATTAGATTATTCATTTTTTATTTTTATCTTCATATTTTTTGTTTTTAGAATATTATTACTTCAAAGAATGATTTTTTGTCTACTAAAATTACATTAAATTTTTTTGCCAAATATTCAGCAGCAGTTAAACCACCAAAGCTGCCTCCGATCTAAAATAATATGATAAATTCATTATTAAATATAAAAGCCATAATATAATTTACAATAAGCACAGTCTTTTTGGTAGAATTGGATTGTCCCATAATAATTCTGTTTATTTATTTGCTTTTGATCTCTAGTTAGTTTTTGGATCTTAAAATAAATATTGATTGATTGAACAAAGTATAATAATTGATTTTTAATGTCTTAAAAATTGATAAAGATATGAAAAACTGAGACCGAAATAATCAGGTATTAAAAATAACAAAGACTGTATTACAAATTGTAATGATTTTTTTAATCTAAATCAGAATTTCTAAATAATTTATCAGTACTTTATAAAATTTTAGTGCTTGCTTATATTTCTCATTTTAAAAATTTTAAAGTATTTGGGTATAAGTATGATTCTTACTTATGCCATTAACTCAAGTTTATTTTAGCTGCTTCTTTAAATGGCTATTTTATAAACCAATTCAATTAAAGAGAAAAAGGAAAATTATTTTATCTGAAATATGTAAAATGTTGGTACATCAATTTATTACAATCATAATAAATTATTTGAGAGATTTTAGAAAAAAATGTGAAGAAAAAAGTATAAATGTTTTAATTAATATTTAATACTTATAGATATTAATTTTTATTTATTTTGAATGTAACTTATGTCATACTTATTTCATTCACCTTATTTATTTTATTATGGTTACTTTATTTTGTAATAGACAGATACATTACCAATACTCTTCTTTAGAAAGGTGATGCAAGTTATAAAAAATAACAACCTAAAAACCATTTGATAGTTTCTTTAACTTTGTAAATATCATTTGAGGTCTGTTGGTTTGATATAAAGATTTTAAAACAAATTTATTTTAGCTGCTTTTTTAAATGGTAATTTTATAAAATAATTCAATTAAAGAGAAAAAGGGAAATTATTTTATCAGAATATGTGAAATGTTGATACATCAATTTGCTAATTAGATAATGAAAAAGTGCAAATATTTCAATAAATTAATATTGAATGCTGATGTATTTTTTTTATTTTGAATATAATTAATATCATAATTATTTCACTCACCTTATTTTTTTTATTATGGTTATCCATTACATACCTTAAAATAAACCTTAAGCTCTGATAATAAATCTTATAAAATAATATTTATTTAACTTATTTATGAAAATAAAAATTATTAAGTTTTAGTATTTCTTTCTTCTTTCTTTATTTTTTAATAAATAGATATCATTGCCATTACTTCTTTGGAAACTTGATGCAAGTTTTAAAAAATAATATCCTAAAAATGACTTGATAGTTTGTTTAACTTTGTAAAGAAGCTTGTTTGTTGTTTGTCTGTAGGTTTGATATAAAGACTTTAAAATCAATTTATTTTAACTTCTTCTTTAAATGGCTATTTTATAAACTAATTCATAGAAAGAGAAAAAGGGAAATGATTTTCTCAGAAATATGTGAGAAAAGCATAGATATATTTCTTAGAATCAGAATAAAATTAAAAATTATTAGAAATATTGAATAAAAAATATAAAGTGTAAAATATAATACAAGTTTTAATTAATATTTAATGCAAATAGATATTTTTATTCAAATTATAATTCGTTTTCATGGTATATTTTGATTATTTTTATTTTGTTCTGGCTACTTTCTTTTTTTACAACCAGATATCATTACTATCAATCTTCTTGAGAGACTAGCTATTAACGAGTAAAAAAAAGATCCTTTAAGAGATTTGATTGTTTTATTTTAATAAGATATTTTGGTGTCCGTAGATTTGATAGAAACACTGTCTCCAAAGCATTAAATAGAAGTTTTTTAATTTATTAATATAAGAAACATGTTAGCATCTCCCTCTAATCTTTGAAAATTAAAAATATAATTTTAATTAATTTTTAAAAATAAAATGATTTACTTCTTTAAGGAATTCTTTTTTTTATCTATGCTTATGATATTTTCAGCAGCATATTGGCCTTAGATGGCTGCATTATAGGACATCTTACACTCATTGTTAGGTGTTAAGGCAGCATCTCCAATGCAAATTATATTTTAGTGATTTTTTAATCTACAGTACTCATCCACTACTATCAATCCTTGAGGATTAATATCTTTTTTTAATATTATTAAAATTTGTGTAATTATAATATCATTTTTAATATTTAAAATTTTGAAAAGGGGTGGTTACATTATTAGAATTCATCTATCATAAAGCTAGGAGCATATATATTTCCTCTGCAATCAAATATTTGGTCAAATTCTATTTAATGATAAAATTTAATATAAAAAGTTAAATAATTAAAAATTTACCTTAAACTGGTAATAGAGTAACTTCTTTATTATACACAATATTAACACCTTGTTTTCTTAGCATTTCATCAACTTAAGTTTTTGCTTTTTAAGGTTATAATGAGAGTAGTTCTGGGGACCTATTCCATAAATGAACTTTAAGATTTTTGAATTGTTCTGATAATATTCCTGCCATTTCAACTCCTACAGGTCCTCTATTATAAAAAATAAATGAGAATGAATAATAATTACTCAAAATTATTTTACCCTCCAATGACTAAAACTTTTTTAAATCTTGAAAGGTTTTCAATTTATTATTTAATTTGTTCTTTTCTCTATTCAATTGTAACTATTTCTTTTTCAGGTTTTATCGAAGAAGCGTAAGAAGAGCCAGTAGAAATTATACAATAATCAAAGGAAATATCTAGTGTTTGTTGATCATTTTATTTGATCTAAGCCTTATCCTTGAATAGTTAAAGTAATGTTCCTTAAATAAATTAGCATTTGTGAGTTTTAGCAAAATCTTATAGAGAAAGGGTCATTCCATCTATAAAGTTAGGATCCACCAATGCTAAAGGATAGTTTGGTGTATACTTTATTTTAAAAATACATTTTTAATTAAATAAACTCTATATTTTTCTTGATAAAAAATTACCTCAAAAAATGATTTTCTATCAACCAAAATCACATTAAAGTTATTATCTAAAGATTAGATAGCAATTAGACCTCCAAAGCCACCTCCAACCTACAAAGCATTAAATATAATATTTTTACTCAAAATAAAAATTTACTATAAGGACAGTCTTTTTAGGAGTCACAGAAGATTTGAACATTTTCTTAATTTGATCTCTTGTTTTTTATATTTTATTTTATTAGTTTATTATTTTATTATTATTACTATGTAGACAGTTGGCCAGTTTTTATAGCAAGAGAGTCACTAAAAATATAAAGCATATTTAGTTATATTTTATTATCTCATTTGTATTCTTACTTTGAAAATGTCTTTTTTTGTAAATGCAATCATCTCAAATTTAAATTTACAACATTTGTTTACAAAAACACAAACACAAAAATAAATCTTGAACAAAAAGTATCAGATACTTACTTTCTTAATTTACAGATAAGAAATTAATAATAAATAAAAAATTATATTGTTTCCTGATTTTTTCTCAGTAAACCTTCTATTAAATTTCTTTTATTTTTCTATATTTTTATCTTTCATAATCAAAAATATTAATTTTAGTAGAAAAAAATTCAAATTTCCTTAAAGAAAAAATATTGAAATATCAAAAAAGCTTTTGAATGACATATAAAACTTACTTGATGAAGATAATAGGTAGTCACTCTCATCTTAATCAATATTTGATATTTATTATCTACACTTTGGAATTTTCAAAGTGAATTTCTAAATTAATTTACTTTTCATATTTTTAAATAATATACACTTAACTTTTAATATCTTTAAATAATTTCTACTTAACTTTTAACATTTTTAAAAAGTTACTTACTCTAAAAAAATATTTTATTTGAATAAAAAACAAATAATTAAAAAAATCAACAAAAGATAATACAGAAATTAAAAATTTTATTAAAGTTTTTATTATAATCATAAGAAAGGCAATTCTCCAATCTTGATAGCAGAAAAATCTGTAAATACTTTATTTGTTAGCAGTGCTCTCAGAATATCAAAAGGGAAGGTCTCAAGTTAACTCTGAAGAAAATCAAAATAGTTTATCAATAATTAACTATAAAACATACAATCATACTAAGTCACTAGTAAAAATCTTAACTTTTAAATAAATAATTCATTTGCTGATCAAATATTGAACTCAAAAACATATTTGAGTTTGAGCCTTCAAATTTTTGACCAAATATCAAATATTCTCAAATATTTTTCTGAATACTATGAATTTGAAAGGAACATTTTAATACAAATTTATTTGAGCTGCTTCTTTAAATGGCTATTTTATAATTAATTTAATTAAAGAGAAAAAGGGAAATTGTTTTATGAGAAATATTTAAGACATGAATGCATTTATTAATTTCTTGGAATCAATACAATTTAAGAATTATTTGATTGAATGAATAAAAAATATTAAGTGTAAAATATAAATGCTCTAATTAGTTAATATTTTATGCAAATAGATATTTTTATTCAAATTATCATTTGTTTGTTTATTTTCTGAGTTAATAATGTCAAACTTTATTTTCTTGGTCTTATTTTTTTTATTCTGGCTACTTTCTTTTTTTGCAACCAGATATCATTATAATCATTTTTCTTGAGAAACTAGATACTAATGAGTAATAAAAAGACCCTTAAAAAGATTTGACTATCTTATTCTGATAAGATTGTTTGGTGTTAGTAGATTCGATAGAAACACTGTCTCCAAAGCATTAAATGGAAGATTTTTAATTTACTATAATAAGGAACACATTAGCATCTCCCTCTAATCTTTGAATATAAAACAAATAACTTTAATTAGTTCATTTAAACAAAGCAATTTACTTCTTTAAGGATTTCTTTTTATTATCTATGCTTATGATGTTTTCTCCAGTATACTAGCCTTAAATTGCTGCATTATAGCCCATCTTAGACTCGTTGTTAGGTGTTAAAGCAGCATCTCCAACACAAAATACATTTTAATGGTATTTTAATCTATAATACTCATCAACTACTATCAATCCTTGATTATTAACATCTTTTTTTATTTTTATTTAAATTAAATACCTTCAATTAAAATGTGTGTAATCATTATTATTTTTTGAATCTTTAAAAAAGAAAAGAGATTGTTACATTATTAGAATTCATCAATCATAAAGCTAGGGGCATAAGTATTTCCTCTACAATCAAATACTTGGTCAAATTCTATTTAATTACAAAAATTTAATCTAACAACTTAAATATTTAAAAATTTACCTGCAACTGGTAATTGAGTAACTTCTTTATTATACACAATATTAACACCTTGTTTTCTTAGTATTTCATCAGCTATTGTTCTTGCTTTTTAAGGGAATTATGAGAGTAATTCTGGAGACCTATTCCATAAATGAACTTAAAGATTTTTGAATTTTTCTGATATTATTCCTGCCATTTCAATACCTACAGGTCCTCTTTTAAAAAACATTAATGAGAATGAATAATTACTAAAAATTATGTTACCCTCCAATAACTAAGACTTTTTTAAATCTTTAAAGGTTTTCAATTTATTATTTAATTTGCTCTCTTCTCTATTCGATAGTAGCTATTTCTTTTTCAGGCCTGATAGAAGAAGCATAAGAAGAACCAGTAGAAATAATACAATAATCAAAAGAGATATCAAGTGTTTGTTAATTATTTTACTTAATTTAAGCCTTATTCTTGAATAGTTAAAGTAATGTTCCTTAAATAAATTAGCATTTGTGAGTTTTAGCAAAATCTTATAAAGAAAGGGTCATTCCATTTACGTTGTTAGGATCAAGTAATGCTAAAGAATAGTTTGGTGTATACTTTATTCCAAAAATATTTTTTTAATTTAATAAACTATTTTTTTTATAAAAAATTACCTCAAAAAATGATTTTCTATCAACCAAAATCACATTAAACTTATTATCTAAATATTCGATAGCCGTTAGACCTCCAAAACTGCCTCCAATCTATCAAATAGTAAAGTTAATACATTTACAGAAAATTAAAAAATTTACAATAAGGACTGTCTTTTTAGGAGTCACAGAAGATTTGAACATTTTTTTAATTTTGATCTTTATGTATTAATTTAATTATAATTATACAAATTTTAGGATAGTGTTAAGAGCGGCTTAATATATATTGCACAATAATCTAAAATTTAAAATTTATTTACAAAAGTATAAACAAAAAATAAATTTTTAACCAAAATTTATCAGGCACTTATTTTTTTGATTTATAAAAAAGAAATTAAAAAGAAATAAAAGATTAGATTACTTCGCTATTATTCTCTGTAAAGCTTCTATTAAATTTCTTTTATTTTTCTATCTTCCTATTTCTTTCTTTAAATAGTTTTTTATTTTTTGTGGAAAAAAAATTCAAATTGTTAGGTGAACTTCAAATTTAATTTATTTTTAATTTCTTTAAATAGTTTACACTTTAGTCATTGTATTTTTAAATAATTCACACTTAACTTTTAATATTTTTAAAAAAGTTACTCACTCTATAAAAATATTTTACTTGAATGAAAAATAAATAATTAAAAAAATCAACTCAACATAAATTATCAAAGTAATATGAAAGATAATAAATAATGAAAATATTATTAAATAATTTATTAAAGTTTTTATTATAGTCATAAGAAAGGTAATTCATCAATCTTGATAGCAGAAGAATCTGTAAATACTTATTTGCTAGTAGTGCTCTATTATAATTATTATTATTACTGCTATTATTATTGTTATTATGTTTATTTTAGAATTAAGTTTTGATTTATTTATTCATTTTAAGCAGGTTTATTAATTTAAATATTTTCTTCCAAATTTTTTTCTTGTTTTTATTCTTGTTCTTCTTCACTATCATCAAGATCTATTTCATCTTTATTCTTTACCACAAAATGACTATTATAGTTTATTTTTACATTTTGAGAAGATATCTAAGAAGGTTTTTCTTTTATTTTATAAAATTGAAATAAATATTAGAGTTATAGATATGTAAAAATATAAATATACCATTATCATAAAACAATAAATCTCTTAATCTTTCATAACTCACACCTAAAAGATTTAAATAATCTTTAGCTTAGTTATTTATTTCTAATTTATCTGGGAGGAATGCTTTTTTATATGAAATTTTAATATTTATTTATTAATATAAAACAATTTTACTTTAGTCAGATGGACCAGAATATGGAGTGCATGTTACTTAAAAGTTATGAGGAAGTTTTAGACTTTTATTTTGGAAAAAATTTTTATTCTTTTGGATTTGATCTTAAACTTTCTTCTCAAAATCAGTGTCTTTTAATGTAATTTAGCTATTAGAAGTTAACAATATTTAAATTATTCATTTATTTTTTAAATTTCTTGCTTACTTATTTTATAAATTAAAGAAATCTTATTTTTAGTGATAGTTAAATGTTTCATAAACACTTTTTTAAATCACCAACCATTCTTCATCATAAAATAACTCTATGTCTTAATTCACATCATCATTTTCTTCTTGATTATTTTAATTGTTTTCTCCTTGTAAATCCCAGGAATTTTTGCAAAAAGGAATCACTTGTAAAAAATCTCTGTTTGGTAGACATTTATCTAAAGCCAAAAAGTGAGTCACATCTTCTTTTGAATCTTTTGAATGAGGAAAAACAGCTGAATATTTGACATGCAAATGTCCACTGATCCAATATTTTCTTTTTTTGAGTAAAAAACATTATTAACGATATATCAATTAGAATTTATGTTACGGTTTGATAGATTTTAGAAGATAATTTAATGGAATTGAACCTAAGCAGTTATTTTTAACATCATTTGTAAAAAATTTCTTTTTTCTAAGCAAATCAGATACATTACCATGACTAACTACATCTGTAGGCCAGTCATGGCTCAAAAAAACATCCATTTTTTGTGTAGGGTTGTTGAGACCAATTTAACTAAGCTTTAAAACATCTATTTATTTTTAGTGAAAGCAAGAAACTATACTATTGCTATCAAAAGGGAAGGACTCAAGTTAACTTTTAAGAAAATCATATTACTTATAAATTCCAGAAATGCCACCTAAACGAATTTACTGATTACCTTTTTTAAGAACTATTACATTAGAAGCACCCATAAAATAAATATTAGGGGCAGCCCAGCCACCAAAATACCTTTTGAAAAGATTTACTTATAATTTAAAATATCACAAAATCACAAATTTACAATTCTCTATTATGATTAGAAGCTTCATGATTTCCTCCTACAAAAATGGTTAAATAAGGAGCCTTTTTAGAGCCTGTATAATATTCATGAAAATTTCCTATTTCAAGATATTTTTCTTTGCATTTCATAGAATACATGTCTGCCTTATTTCTAATTGCCTAAAAATCTCCACAGCTAATTAAGGCATCAATCTTAATATTATGCTACTACTCGATATACATCATAGTTTTATAAACCTATTCTAGGTTACCATGAAAGCACCCTTCAAAAGCTATCTACAATATTTTAAACATAATTTGTCAGTAATGCACTAAATCCATAATAAATTACATTCATTTTCTACTTGAATTACCTAAACTAAAAAAAACAAAGGATATTATTGCTACTTTTTTAAGATATATAAATATATTGCAAATACAAGGCAGATTTAGTTAAATAGACAGCCAATCTTTAATTATAAGTCAAATTTTGTTTATAAACAATATGTGAAGTAGCGCAATTAAATTTTATTAAAACTAACTAAATAATATTGAATGACAGAAATGATTTTTAAAATATTCTTTTGATTTAATTCCAAAATTTAAACTAATAAATTATTATCAAAAAAATAGAATTAATAATAAATAAAAAAGAAAATATAAGTAAATTAAATAGTACTTAAAAATATAAATCTTTTTAGCATAGAAATTTTTAAATAATTTTTAAACATAAATCATATATAAAACCAATTTATTTAGATTAAAAATTTGTGAAATAATTACTAAAATAGAAATTTTTTAGCTTTTAAAATTAAAAAAATAAAGAATATTTTACTCAATTTACCTTATTTCTTTAATTTAATTTAAGAAAATTAATTTAAAAAAAATTGTTCATTCCGAGGGTCGAACTCGGGACCTTTCCCGTGTGAAGGGAACGTGATAACCACTACACTAAACGAACACTGTAGTAATTAACCAATAAAAAATTAATACTACATATAGTGGATAGTTAATCTAAGTTTTCAAGCAATTTAGTAATTTGAAAAAAAATAATGTCTTATGTTTTTTTGTAAAAAATAAAAATGTAAAATGTTTAATTTCTTAATAGTAAAAATCTAAATACTAAAAAAAGCTGAATAAAAAACACAATTTAAGTAATAAAATAAAATAATTTTGAATCATTAATTTTCAAAGTTAAGATCAGCCAGGTTCTTTAATGATAAATTATGGCTAACATACACATCTAATATTTCAATTTTGAGAGAAATTTTTCAAAGATAAAAAAATGTTCATTCCGAGGGTCGAACTCGGGACCTTTCCCGTGTGAAGGGAACGTGATAACCACTACACTAAACGAACCAATTATGAAATATAAATTTTTTTAGTAGACATCAAAAAGCAAAGAAAAAAGAACTTAAAATGATAAAACTACAAAGAAAATTAAAAAAATTGAATGAAAAAATAAATGATAAAGTTAATATCAATATTAATTAAATAAGAAAATTATTTCTTTATTTAAATTATAAAAAGGAGTAATATTTTGCTTTTAATTATCAATAAACATGTTTCGGCTATTAAATTGAGAATATTCAAAAGTATGATTTTTTAATTATTAATTTATGATTGAAAAGCTCACTAACTTTCTTTTTAATCACCAAATTTTAAAAGAAAATGAAAGAATTTTAATAAAATTTATTTATTTTTTCTTTTATTTTTCAGATGATTTTCTTTACTTACTATTCTTTTATGAGTTAAATACAATTTAAACTACAGCAATAACTTTTCTTCAATGTGTATTCATTCTAAAATAAAGAGTTTTGAATGATTAGTCTCAAATTTAAAACAAAAAGACATTTAAAATGAATCATTTTTGAAATGAACTAACATCGATTTAATAATGATATAGAAGGTACAGGATTTTACTTACATTCATAGCATTTATTTTTTTCTTTGTCATGCTTTTATTGAATTAATAGTAAATATTTTTGAATGTTTAATATATTTTTATCTTTCTACTCTTCTTCATAAAGATAAAGTATTCAGAAATATCTAGTTAAATCTTAAACCAGACTTTAAAGTACTGAAAAAAGTAAATTATTTCTGAGCATAAAATATTCCAGATTTATTCTGTTCGTTAGATTCGATATATTAAATAGCATAATTTTAGCTAAATTAACTAAATACAGTAAATATTTACAGTAAAATAAAGTTTTAATAATTAATGAAGTAATTTATCATTATTTTTATTATTTTTTGAAATTAAAGAGGAGATTTTTTATTCAAACCTTTTTTCTATCTCGTAATAGAGAAAAAATTTAATTTATCTTAATTAAAACTTGTAAATTTAGAGTGTATCAAGCAAGAATCAATCTTATAAGAATAACTGGATCATTTACATTTGTTCATTACAATAAAAAAAATTATATATGAATAAACAAAGTAATTAACATCTATAAGATTAATAAATCTATCTGTTATCAGAATATTCGATTTTCTGTTATCAAATCTACCTATTCCCTATTGTCAGAAATTTACTATCAATTCAAATAATTGATTTCAGATGGAAGTTTGTAAGAAATATTTGAGATAGATGCAGTAGATATTGCATTTTTCTTTACCTTACATAAATTTTAGTCATAAAGTTGAATTATAAATTTTTGAATAGTAATTAAGCTTACTTCTATTTCTGTTTTTAGTTTAGCAATATTTTGAGAGAATGTTTCTCCATTAAGCTTAATCTATTCTTCCAGTGCATTCACTCTATAAAAAAACATAAAAATAGTAAGATTTTAGAAGAAATAGTAAATCTGTTTAAATTATTAAAAGGAATAGCTGATAATTACTTTGTCTAGACTCCTCTTAATTCTATCTAAAGTTTTTAATATTGAGACCCTAGGTCACTCTATTTTTGCTCTCTATTCATAAAATTAATCTAATTCTATTGCTATTTGCATATTCTATCTAATTTTCTACATAAATCCTACAAATAATATAATTCTTCTATTTGCTTTGGTTATTCACCATACAGTTTTTTTCTAATATTTGATTGTATTGTTAGCACATCTCCTCTCATATCTATAAATTCCTTCTCTAAATATTCATTATTTTAATACCTTAGCAAAACATTTTCCATACTTTTACTGAGTTTATCTATAAAATTATTTTGCCTTTCTATCTTTTGTTTGTAATAATCTTTCTTTTATATTTCGTGCTCTATTATTTTTCTAACATAAATGCTATCTTTGTATCCTTCTTTGCTATTTTCCTTCATTAATAACAATTAACCAAAGTTTTCAATTAAAGCTTTTGAGTTGAGCAAAAAATTCTCAATGTCAGCATTTAGTTTTTACCAATAAAGAATTTTATTGAGGATAATACTCATCTATGAGAAAATTTCTCTTTCATTCATAAACCGTATCTTTTGGTCTATATAAACAGAAAAGTCAACATGATGCTCACCCCAAAGTCTATTCCTAAAAAATTAAGAATAGATAGATAAAATGATAGTGATATTGTGCTGTTTTTTTTGAAATTAATTGACTAAAAATAAAAAATTAATTTTAGACAATGAAATGGTATATTTTTTGATTGATTCACTGGTTACAAATTATTAAATTAAAAAGCATATAATAATACTTGTTAAAATTATAAAGCTGCTTTAAGAGTCTGTTTCCTTTAACGTAATCTGTTTTTATTACTTATTAAGCTCTCATCATTCTTTCGTGTTGCTCTAGGATTTATTTATATTGATTTATGGTTTGCTATCTTTCTTTTAAGGTCTATGAATAGATTTTCCACTTTTCTTTGTAATTAGTTGGATCTAATAAATCCATGTTTTTTTCAGATATGATCTTTCTAAGATACTCTTTTTCATATAAAGGGTTTTCTACTCCTTCTAAAAAGCTCCTAGCGAGTAATTGATTCAAGTAATTCTACTCACTTTAGTCTTCGCATAAGTAATTACCTTCTGTATCTCTCTATGTTAAAAATTTGATTAAATAAAGAATATCAGACAATTACATTTATCATGCTTATGTAAGTATTCAGAATAAATATATAAATCTGATCAAATTAATATTTTTAAATGGTAAGTTTCCCACCAAAGTATGTAAAAAAATAATAGAGGAGTATTTTTTAAGTTAAGTTAAAACTATTACAGAATACTATAAATTTAGTTATAGCTGACCAACTATTACTTCCTTTCTTTTTTATATTGTCGTTATGAGCAAGTATTTATTCGAGCCTTTGGTTGAATATAAATACTGACTTGGGTAAATAACTGCTCTCCCTAAAAGAGTATGGACGTTTTCATCTACAATAAAAACCTCAAACTAATATGTTAAAAAAGTCTCTTCAATTTAGTTAATTATTGTGTTATATTATTATTACAGTCAATAAATCACCTACTGAAACAGAATTTCCTTGAAGGGGAATATAAAAGGAGTTAGGAACAAAAGTAGGTTATGAAACGCAGTCGCTAATATTAGTTTTTATCTGATAATATTTTAAAATATTTAAGTATTTTCACCGTTATTTATGGAAATAAAACTTTTTAATTCAATTATGTGTTTTTTTATGATTAGCATTCATTAATACCTATAATTTGTTTATATTCTAATCAATTTAAATCATGTTAATTATGAAAATAAAGAATAAGTTATTAGTGATATAGGGACAATATTTTTGTGTAAAATAATAGATGAATACTTTCATGCCATAGCTTTTCAAGAAAATAGTGATGATATATTATTGCGGCTCAAAAAATTAGACATTATCAATGTGAATTTTTAAAAAAAGTGATTAATTTTTGTCATTTTAATATGATTAGATTTAGCTCATAACGAAAATACAGTAGATACAAAAAAATCATCTATTTTATTGTGAGTTAGTATAGCATCAGATTATTACAAATTTTCTCTTTTTAGTTATATCAATTTGTATTTAAGTATTACCGTATTTTAAGGAAATTTAAATATTAACTACAATAATTTTATCAAATTCAAGGTTAAAGAAAAAATTATAATGATCTATCATTTTGAAAATAAGTTATATTTTTCATTTATCAAAATAAATGAATTAATATGACTATAACAAGCAACTTCGAGGCTTTAGAAATTTATTAATTTTTTGAGGTTAGTTATGTAATTATCCTCCATCAGGGAATGCACAAAAAATTTAATCAAAATTGGAAAATTAAATGCTATTTTGAATCAATAATGGATTTTACATGAATCTCTTTTGAAATAGATAATCAAATTTGTATATTTTTGATAAATAATGAAAGGAAATATGTTATTTATCTCTCAGGATTTATCGAATTTAACATTGCCAAAATCTAATTTACATTTCGCTCATTGGTATTTTTAATTTAAAATAATTGTCTATTTCTTACTTAAATTAAAATTTTGATAAAATAGTAGATTATGCTTTTATTTCTAAAATAGATCTAAAGCATGGCTTAGATGATTATTATTGAGAACTCTTTAAATTTAATGGAAAATTTATTTTAGTTGAGTTAATTTTAAGCAAACCAAACAAATTTGATAGGGTAGTAGTTTTTAGAAATTAGAACGAACGAGGGCACAGGGTACAATTATTACTTTTTTAGTGCTTTTAATTTATTACTGATTTATTATCATAAAATTAATCGATTAACTTTCCTTGTTTATTTGAATTCAATATTTTTGTAAGTTTTGCTCGCTTGAGCTATAAAACCTAATTAAATTTGTGATATGATGAAAAATAAAAATTTCCAGAAAAATTTATCAAATTAGTTTAATAAGCAAAGCTAAGAATTTCTTTATTATTAAATGAAGTAAACTAATTATTTAACTCATAAAATATGATACTAAATATGTCTTTAATTCAAAAATCACAATTTATATTTGGTATTATCAGAAATAGTTATTATTTAATGTTATTATTTGTTTCTTTGATGGTGGATAGATAAAAATAAGCCTTTATGCTTTGAAGCTTTCTAGATTGACAGATTTAAAAATAAATGTAAATTTTATGAGTAAAATTTACTTCTGTTTGCAAAGTTGTCACGAAATCTTAAATCTTTTACAGCGTCTTTGTGTTATATTTCTTAATTACTCGACAATCTTTGTTTTCGATCTTTAATCTATTTAATATTTTTGGTATTATTATATGAATTAATTTTTCGCTTCTTTGGAACTATTCACTCTATTAATTCCTTTAATCTAAAATCTTTATCTGGGAAACGATTGAACTAAAAATTTAATAAAAAATTAATTAAAAAAAGAAGAAATCAAACATTGAAAAATAACCTTTAAAAAGCAAACAAAATCAATCCACTACCAGGCAAGCAAATAGCCAAAGGAAAACAAATAAAACTAAGCAAAAACAAATTAAAAAACAAAGGACAGACAAATACAGTATAGAGAAAATATGTCAAAAATTGTAAATATTTTTAATAATTTATTAGTAGATAATCTAAAGTTCATTAGTTATTTAACATGAAAATAATATTTTTTTCATTTTAATCAATAGTCTAGCTCTTCCGAAGACCTCCCTGCTGTCGACTTCGACCATTTAAAGACTTTCGAAACCAGAGTAATTACATTTTCAATATATAAAAAAGACACTTATTTATTCTGCTTGAATTGATTTTTTCTATTTTTGTTAATTTTTTATTCTACATACAAATCAATCAATCAAATCAAGCTTGAAAATAAGTAAGTAAAAAACGCTTAATAAAACTCAATTTAAAATGAATATAAATAGATCAATTCAGCCATTGCCGAATTTGAATTAAAGTAATGCACAGGCCATAGCTACCAAGTTATAAAAAATATTTAATCAGAAGTTGATTAATACTTCTTGATGAATGAAAAACCTGACGTAATATTTTACTTTTATTTTTGTTTAGAGTAGCCTAACTAATCAAAATAATTAATAAAAAAGTCCAAAGAATTCATTGATTTGATGACATAGATATGTACTAAATTAAATGAAAATCCTATTGTAGACTCCATCAATGAATAGTTCTAGAGAAAGCCATCTTAAAAATATGGCAGCTACACTAATTACATCAATTAGCCTTCTCAAGAAGATGTTGACGAAGACTTATATGTAAACAATTTAAAAATCCTTAAAATTACTTGGAAATCTAAATTTGATTTCACTTTTTTATGTTTAAATAATTTTTAAATGCAAAGTTATCTTTAAATTCGAATTTTAGAATTCATTTTAAATTTTTTTTATAAATAGATTGAAAGTTTTGTTCAATATAAGAACCATTAAGTTAGATACTAAGATCTCGATAATCTAAATGAAATAAATTTGGCTAAATCTCACAGCAGTAGATCAAATAATTTACAATAGAAATTATAATAGCTCAATGGCAATTCAGTAAATATCAATACTCCCGCTGCTATTGATCCTGTTATTTCCAAAAGTGATTTTGAAATTCACATGGAAAATGCAAATAATTATATTAAGGAAATAGAAGTACTCTTAGAAGCCAGAAAAATTCTTGCAGTAAAATATTAATTAAATAGAAATTCTACTTCATAAAGACATTTTCAATAAAAGGATTCTCTATCAAATGCAAAGATAGAAAAGTTCTATTCTTGATTATCTCTTAAAAATCCATTTTTATTATCCAAAATCACTAATTTTATTTAAATAAAATAGGCTAATAGAAAGGTGCTTAAAATTGAATAGATTCTCAGTGAATGTGATGAACTTGACCTTCCTTATGAATAAAAAAAGGTAATTTATTATTCTTTAAAGTGTATTAATTAATCAGTGTAAACATAAAATTTAAATTCCAGAATTATTAGATATCAATCAAATCTAATTTTTCTAATTTTTGAATTAATTTTAACTAACCAAAGAAGAATAATGAGAATATTAATACAATTTTCTTAATGAATTTCATTTTTAATCTAATCAATTTTATTAACATAGACTATTGCAGAATTCAAAGAAAAGAATTTCAAACTTATAGAACTTATCAAGGATGAAACAGACCTTATAAACTACAATATAGAAGTTCTTCAAGTTGAAGAGGTAATTTATAAATTGATCATTTGATTAAATTAAAATCCAAAAAAGAGATAAATATCTTTTTTAAATTTAAATTAATTATCTATTTTTAATTACTTACTAACTTATTTACATTAATTAAAAAGGGATGGATTACTGAAAAAGAAAAAGGAAAAATTAAAATTTCTTATTAATACCCTGACTCTAACTCTTTGAGTCTTAGAATGGAAAGTGAACTTGATATCCCACTTAGAAATCTTCTTTGTTTGGGTAATGAATTTGAATATTTCTAGGATTATGTTCCATTTGTTGAAGAAGGCAAATTAGTGAAGGATATAAGTAGAGCTCGTAAAGTTGGATATGCTTGTATGGATGTTCCTATGGTTTCAAAGAGAGAATGCTATTTCTATGGTGCTGGTTACAATTTACTTGATGAAATCGGTAGTATCCCTCTTGTTTCAAAATCAATACATAGTGATCCTGAATTTTGCCGTAAAATCGACTTATAAATCCCCAATAAAACCAAATATGTTAGACTCGAATATAAATACTATGTATTTAATATCATTCCTTTGGGTCCTAACAAATGTTATGTTAAGATTGTATTAAATGTTGACTATAAAATTCCTCTTGTACCTAAATCTATTTAAAATTGGTGTGCTCGTAAGTTCGCCTTCTACTTTTTCGAAAAAATTATCAAAAAAGCTACTAATTTCCAAGGTACTAATTGGGAAAAAGCTATGATTAAAAACAAAGATTTTTATGACTGGCTTGAAGTTTAAATATAAGAATTTTTAAAAAACAGTGACCTAACAGATAATTCTAATACTTTGTAACAAGCAAAAGAAAAAATTGCAATATACCTATAAAAGAAAAAATAAGAACAATAAAATGAAGTTTGATTTAAATTCGAATGAAATGAAGACAAATTAAAATCAAAATTTTCCACTATTCGAAAGAAAACAGAATCAATCACTCACTATCTTAATAAACTTAAATATTTCTTCTATTTTCTTGACTTAAACTCAACTAACACCAAAAAAATGAATTAACTATATTACCATTGATAATTAAAATTATCAAAGGACGACCTACTAAAAATAAAAAAAATAAATATATATATATATATACATCAACACTAAATTATGATAACTACCAATGAGTTAAGATTTTAAAATTTGTAAATTAATTTATTTTATATCTAACATAGATCTTTCTATGTTTTTATCTTTTTATTCTAAGGTTTAAAATTCTTTTAAAAAATTACATGATCATTACACTCTCTCTGCTATACACTTTTAGTTTTTATATCAACATTTTTACATTCAAAAATTAATCAGTTACTTTGATCTATTTCTGATCAAAGAAATCCTCAAATCTTTCGAAAAAAAATGGTCTCTAAAAAACAATTAAAAACAGAAATATATTCAATCAATGAATAAAATATTTTAAAAAATAAAATTGAATGATTGAAACAAGATCATTTTCTTTTTCATCTCAAATTAATAGTTACCATTAATTACAAATTTAGTAAAAAATCTTTAAATTTAAATTTTTGTAAATTAATTTATTTAACTTATCAAATCACTCTTCTATCAAATATTCTTTTAATATTCATGTAGAGTAGTTGTAGTAGAACAGACAGAATTCACTTAAATCTGACATAAAAGCATTATGTAGAATATAATGAAATTCTTTCAAAAAAATAAAAAAAATGAAAATATTTAATAGATTATTTAAAATAATATGTAAAATTGTGATTTCTTAAAAGTTATTTGTTTTATAGATTAAAGCCAGAAAGGAAAATATTTAATTTATTTCAAAATGGATATGGTTCTTTTTCTAAAATTTAGAGTTTTTAATATTGACTTACAAATTACAGAATTGTATTGTAATTTATTTTATCTAAAATAAGTGATTAAAATTAAAAATATCTAATTTAATCAAAATATCTCTCCCATCTCACAATATAATAAATTGGTATTAATTTATACAAGAAAAAAAATAGACCATTAATTTTATTAAATACATAATAAGTAAGTTAAGCTGAAAATAAATGTTAAATATTTTAAGGACATTTTAAAATTTCATTACAAATTTATTGGATCATACAAAAATATTTAAATTCTCTTCATTTGATCATTGCCAAATCTATTTTAGCACAAAGACCTTGCCATTTTTTATTTACCTAAATTTAATTAGAACTCATATTAAATTCAAATTAATATGGAAGTTTATGAATGAAATGATTGAATCCATTGAAGTTAAAGATTGGTAAGCTAAAACTGATTTTGAATTAATTTACTTTTTTCTTCTTTTAAAAATTAAATTGAGAAGAATTACTTTTATTTTAAAATAAAAAAGGATTTGATAAAAAATTGGATGAATATCAACAAATTGAAACTAGTGATAAGGTTTTATAGGGTCTATTTTGTTAGTAGTACAGCAAATTTAGTTGAAAATAAATTAAGGTAATTTTTGAATTTGATTGTCATTAGAAAAGTATCTTTTAGGAGTGGTGGAGATTAACTTGAATATATTATCAACTTTTTAATTAAATTTACATATTTTCACAAATAATAGTCAATCAAACGTTTAATAATAATCTCATAATTTGGTTAATATCATCAAACAAACACTCTCATAGAAGTAATTAGATTAATGTAATTCCTATTTTATTTGAATACCAAAAAGATACTTTTGTTTGCTTGTTTGTTTGGATTCAAAAAACATTTATTTCTAAAGATTGATTTTAAAGAATGTTTTCAAATCAAGAAATAAACAAGCAAACAAATACATTTTTAAAAATAATTAATCAAAAATTAAATAAAAAAAAGTAATTAACAATAAAGAGTATAAACAAGGCAAATAAACACCTACAACTTTTAGGGGTCACAAGATTAAAAAAAAAATTAGAATTTATATATTTTTAATGTCTGCATAAAAAAAGCATTTACTCTCTAAGCTTAGAGGACAATCCATTTTAGTTATTGATACCTAAAAATATACATATTAATATTTGAGTGACTTGTTTGAGCCCTCTGTGAAAGTTTTATTTTCTGATGACTAGAATGATTCTATATCAATCATTTAAGACAAAAAGCCAAATTTAGTTTTTATTAATTGCGACTCTTCAATAAGCGCTCACACTCGCTTTGATGGCTATGAGATAAGCTAAGCAATAAAATAACTTGAGGCATTTTCTCTCATTCCTTCAATCCCCGTAGTACTTTATGCAAAGGGTAACTCTATTCTTAATAAAGAGAAATTTAGAATGAGCTCTGCTGATTCCCTTATGATAACTCCATTCAACGAATAAATAATTATTGAAAATTTATCTCAATTACCTATGTACAAATTCTTATCAGAGCAATGAAAAAGTAATATATAAATCTAAAAATGAAAACGCTATTTCAAATGAAAATTTACTTAATTTTAACGCAGCAATATTACTGTATTCTTTTCTTATCTTGAATAAAGATAGGAATTACTACCCTCCTTACTAACAAATAAAAATTCAAATATCAATATCAATAACAACAACAACATCGAAATTAGCTGATTAAATATCAAAGTCTATGAAAAATCAATCAAACACAAAAACAAACAAGAAAACAAAGAGTTATCAATTTATAATAGATTGATAGCAAAATAATTAACATGTATACTTATATATAAATAATATTTAAAACGAGAATCAGGAAATAATGTAACAAATATATTTTTTAAGACTTTGTATTTAATTAGTGAATATATCAATAAATAATTGAATTATATTAAAATATTTATTTTATGATATTATTCTTTGATTTTTAAATAATTATTCTAGTTAACGAGAATCTTTTGAAAGCATTAAGATTGTATAAACATTTAATAGTAATTTAGACATTTCTATTAAAAGTAAAATGAAATTCAAATTATTAAAATAATCAGTAAAATAAATAAATCCAAAAACTTATTAGAATTAAAAAAATTAATGATAGTATTATCTTAACCATCACAAAATTCAATAAAATTTTTGATTCAATTAGGAAACATGTTAAATTCATTTTAATTACAAAGAAAAACTCTGTTCGTAAGTATGTTTCTGAACCTGTTAAGATGTGTGGAATTAAAAATTTTTCTATTTAACAATAAATTTTGAGCCCTATCAAATTTATTTGAATTTTAAATTAAAAAAAATAATCTTTTTAAATGAGAATACAAAATTAATACTTCTAATTCCACAATATCCAAAATAGCTAGCAACCTTAACTACCAATGAATTAAAGCTATTACTAAAAGCCATTCAACTCTCTTACATTTTAAAATCATAAAAGTATTATTTTTTATTTTAATTAAGAGGATGATCTTTTGTTGCTACTTAGAATTTGATGAGGAAATATTTTATCTAAAATTCATACTTTTCTTTGTAAAAATTTGAATATTATTTATTAATAGGTTAAGATTTTTGCTAAACTTAAAAACTAAACAACTATTCTAAAAATATTTCTTTCCTGAATAAATTAATAATAAAAAGGATACTGATTTTTATCAATAGAAATTTTATGAGGAAATTTCTTATCTAAAATTGTTGCTTTAATAAGGTTTTAAAAAGCTTGTAATATTTTTATTCATAATTTAAGACTCTTGCTCAATACTTATTAACTACAATAGATAAAAATTACAAAAATCTTCCCTTCTATAATAATAAAGGTTCTTCTTATCTTTAATAGTTGATTTGATGGAAAATATTCTTCAAATTGATTATTTAAATTAGGTTTTTTAATAAATCTCTAGGGCACCAAAAAAATAAGATTGTTACTATGGCTAAATAATAATAATTAAAAAGTTAATGTTAATTAATATAGGTTTATAGTTGGTATATATAAATTTTCTTTTTATCACAAATTCTTTTATAAATAAAAAAATAGTAAAAATAATTGCAATTGATAAATCCTAAAGATTTTCATATTTTATTATTAGAATCTTTTCATGCATTTTACAATGGATTCTAAATTTGCATCAATTAAAATAAGAAATTTTAAACAAATTAATTAGAAAAGAAAAAAGAAAAACTTTAAGGATGAAATAAAAAGAAAATCTTTTCTTTTTAAGTTTATTATTGCTTTGCTTAGTAATATCAAAAAGTGAGCCCATTAATGTTTCTCTCAATCTCCAATAGAGTGAGTACAAAGAAATAGATTTGTCACAATATTTTGGAATCACATAAAAACCATTTTATTTAGACACAATTGACAATATTAATGGAGTGAAATTAGTTAATCCATTAATTTTTGAACCATAAAAAGTAGAAGCAGACTCTTTCTAAAAATTAGATTCATCTGTCATATTGTAATAGAGTTCAACATTTTCAAATAGAGTAGGTGCATACTTGAATTGGGATGAGCCTTTTGATCTTTTCTGTACTGTAGTCTATGAGGAAATTTAAAATATACAAAGATTTATAACAATTAAATAAGTAAGAATTTGGAAAATTACTTTGTCATAATCAACTTTATATACTAATGGAAAACTCTAAGTGTTAAAAATAGATACAAACTAAGCATTAGTGTTCATTCAATTAAATGAAAATAATATCATTTATTAAACAAATGTTTCTAATTAAAAATCTTTTAACGTAGGCTATGACTCAGAATTATATTTTTATTTTTATCTTCAAAATTAGCAAGAATATAATGATATTAATACATACTATTTTTTAGGAATTGGTGATATTTAATAAATTGTTCTATCACTATTACAGGACTCTACTCTTAAATATATTAGCTCAATATATAATCCTTGTGGTACTTATTCTAAAGATATGGAATATATGGAAAATGATGCTTTTTATTTAGTAAAGTGCACTATGTAAGATGGAAGCTTTTACTTTGGTGTAGCTTACATGTAAGATACAAGTTCAAATCCTATTTTTGTTGCTGGAGGTGATTCTTTTCCAAATTAAATTGAAGATCGAAGCAAGTTAAAATATATCACTAAGTATATTAATTAAAATCTTGTTTACTTTCTAGAAACTTAGTAAGATTAGGCTATTAATCAGATGACACTCTACATAGTTACTTTCTATTAAGATAGTAACACTTTGAATGTAGAAATAGTTCAATTTAATTCTAATTTAAGTCTAAATTTTGATTTTGGAGTCTATTTCATTTCAAACGATTTGATTGCTGCTGTAACTAAGAACTATGTTCTTGGTTTTTCTATTTCATAAGGTAAGCTTATTTATGAATTCTAACTAGATCCTATCTAAGGTTTAACTTTGATTGATGTGAGCTAGGTTTTTAGCACTTTATTATTTACATATGCTAAATAATCTGAATAAGTTAAATATGAGACATATCAAGTTACTTTGTCTTTGCCTTTGATGACCATAGACATGACTTAAATTAAAGATTCTAAATTTAATTTTAGTGTGAGAGAATAAGAAGAAAACCTATTTTCCTAAATAGTGAATTTCTAAATTTAAACTTTGAGCTAAACTGAGCCAACAATAAGCATCATTCAAAATCAATACAATATTTATTAAATTATCTAATAAAGTAAGGGTAATTTCGTAATAAAAAACATAGAAAAATATATTATTGGTTCAGACTTGAATCTTAATATTAATCAAAAAAAATCTAATGATTTCTAGATAAATTACCAAGTATCCAAGCAAATAAATTCCATTCAAAGTGTTCAGCTTGAAATTAAAAATTTAATGTATTTTTCTGATACTTATATTGAGAATTTATTTTTAGCAGTCTATACAGTAGAAGCTCAATAAACATAAAAAACAGTATTTGAGATTTAGCTACTCTAGCTATCTATTGACTCAAATAATAACTATTCTTATTCTATTTTGGATAAATAATAGACTTACATAAGTAATGTAATCTACACTCAAATCAGACAAATTGCTTGTGTTTATGACAATTAGATTTTTTAAATCTATCTGCCGATAATTTAGGCAAAAAATTATATTTTAGGAATGATTTAATTAGATGCATATGATAATTTTATTAACTGTCTCATAGATCCTATCAATCAAAATGTATTTTATGCTCATAATAAATCCATTAAAATTATTTAATATTATGCAAATATTATTGATAAAACTACCAAACTTCTTTCTCACAGATAGTTAACTAATTTAGATATTAGTGAAAATGAAACAGTTATGTCATATAATCCAGTAAATAATATTTTATTTTTTATAGATAAAAATGTCATTAAATCATATGACTATATTAATTAATTCTATTCCTAATCAATAAATATACCTGATGGAATCAAGTAAGAATCATCAAGATAAATCATTTTACTCTTCAATAAATTTGTTGTGATTAGATCATATACAGACAATACTTCAGAAATTAAACTATATAGCTATAATGATTAAATTAGCTTTATCAATGTTCCTATTGATCCTTAATACTTAAGGTCTCTTTATGGATTAGGTTACACTCTATAAGTTGCTGACTCATCTTTAATCCAAAGATCTGCCAACGTTTTAAACATGCAAGAATACTTAGTCATCCCAGGTACTAATTAAAATAATGAGTAAGTCTTATTAATCTTCAGAATGAATTAAGTAAATTCTTAAAATTAACTTTTGTGCTCTATCCTAGTCGATGTGAAATCTTTTGACATATCTTTCTTTGGAAGTAGTCTAATTGGCTTCATCAGTACAAAAACTGATGCTACTTCAATTAAATTTTTCTCTATTTCTTATTCAATCTAAATTTCAATGGACTATCAAATACCCGATGAGAGATACAGTTCTGACTATAATTTCCCCTCATAAGCATCAGTTTAAATAGCAAATAGTCTTAAGAATAGCTTAAAATCATCTTAAGAAAATCAACAAATGACTTTGAATATTAATCTCTAAAAAGATTTATCTTCATAAAATGGATATATCAATAGGGAATCTAATGGAGTAAAATAGCTACTAAACTACTTTGACTCATAAGACTTAAAAGCCAATGATCTCTACTCCTTCAGTGATAGTAATATTTATTATGGAAATTTCTTTGGATGGCAAATTGCTTACAGCTCTTAAATTATGGACTTAAGAATTTATCTCCAAAACAGTTTGGTTGATACATTAACAAATGGAATGAATGCTTATGATACCATATTATTTGGAGATATTGTTGGAACAACTTACTCAAATAAACTCATTTTCTAAAATATTTTGAGCATAACCTTAGGTGACAACTTAGATTATTGCTATTTACAAACAGATGAATCCTCAATTTCAATAACATTAGATGCTGCTACCAATAAAAATACTATCAAGCAAACATTCTTTACTCTTTGCTAAAACAAATAAAATCCTTAGACTTAATAATTTAATAGGATAACTGTGCTTCAATAGCCTTAACTATATAGCTAAACTCCTGAAATTAAACTAATTAAGAATGAGTCATGGGTTTCTGTTACAAATTAATTTGATAAAATCACCTAGACTTTACAAAAAATATCTTATGATCCTCAATTAGGTCTTATTGCAACAATCCAAAATTCTGTCAAATATTCTGTTTGCTCAATCATACTAACAGGAGGGAATAAAGGACCATTCTCAATTGATTGCTCTGCTTATGAAAATTTGAATCGTTTAAATATTGTTTACTTTATGTGGAGTAATGAATGCTAATCTAATATCTTCTTTTCTGAAAATGGATTTGCATACTACTAAATTGAGAAAAATTTTGACAAATTTTAGAAAATAGACATTAAAAATATTCTAATTAATTTGAATTAAAATTTAGATAATCAAAGTTTTGTGACAAAAGTATACAGCATAATATAGAATGGCTAAACCAAATTCATCATTAGTTTAGATAACTCTTCTTTGTTTGAAATTTAACTCAAATTTAACTAAGACAAGAAATTTGAAAAATTAGATTGTTACTAATATTTTAATGAGCCCAACTATTAGTTTTTAGGATTTGCAAGTTAGTCACTTGATACATAGTAAACAATACTAGTTATGCAAAATTTTTAAGCTCCACAAATCATTATATTTTTCTACTACTAAACCAAGCAACAACCTTTCACAATAAAAAGCTCTTTTGAATATTAGCTGATAGATTCAATTTCTCTAAGTGGTTAAATGAAAATATTTTTTGCTAACTAAAATTGTTACTATTTTATGAATAGAAAGGATGACAAAGTAGGAAGTGTTGGATAATTAAATTACATCAGTACAAGTTAATTGATAGTGAGTAGCTTTAATTCCTCAACAAGTTTCGATTCAGTAGGATTTTACTTAACACCAATTGGAGTCTATTCTAACTAAAAAACGACTTTACCTGTTTAGGTCAAAATAACTCCAGTTTAATAAACACTCTCAAATAAGATAGAATTTTTATTCTTATTAATTTTAATATTTTTCATTTTGTGAAAGAAATTTCAAAATTAATTTTCGTAACAAAAATGTTTTTTTTTAAAATAAAAATTTGTAATGATTTTAAATAATTTTTTATTTGTGTTATTTTTAGGGATATTTTGGAAAATTTGCTTTTAAATAACTTAATTTCTTTGTTTATGATTGATTATTTGTTTTTTTTTTCATTTAATTTTATTATTAAACTTTTAAAATAATATGAAAGTAACATTTGTATTCTTAGAATTTTTTTTGAAGAATAAAAAATATTTTTAATGAATAACTAAGTATTTTATATTCATTTTCTTACAAAAATTTAATTATTAAATTAGAAAGACTAAGATAAAAGAAAGAAAAGAGCAAGAGCATTAATATGTAAAACAGTTACATTGGCCATTTCTAAACATATTATCAATTTGCAGAATTTCTTAATTTAAAACATGAACTTGAATCTCTCCAAAAAAAAAAATGAAATCTAAGGTCTAAAAACAACAAATTGAAAATACAAGAAAAGAAATAGAATAATTGAAATTTAACATATTTTACCTGATAGTATTTCTTCTTATCAATAAGCTCAAAAAATAATATTTCTTTCAATTAATAGGAGCATGAAATTAACAATGATTCTTTCAATTTATCTTTTTAAAATACCATAAATCCTCTTTAATTATAACCAAACAGCTCTCCAAACTCATGAGGACTAAATGTCGATCATCAAGATTTTAAAAAATCTAAATATTTTGGTGATAATTGTGATATCAAGAAATTTTTGATGTAAAATAACAGAAAATACGATAAAAAATGATAAATGAAAGAAAAATTATTGCTTATTGTTTCTTAGTATTATATTTTCTTATTTTTCAACAGTGATAAAGTTCATATTTATTATTTAATAAAGTATGAACAATAAAATTCTTGATTTAAGTATGAATGTATAAATTTAATTTATATGAAATTATTATTATTTTATTGCTTTCGTTTGTTTATTTAGGGTAAATAAAAAGTAAATTAATAATTATAACAATTGCAACAAAATTTCTAATTCAATGGACAATTTGCAATTTTAATTTATGATTGGTGGTATCCTGATGTTATAAAATTACTAGGATATAAAATTTTTGAAGGTAGACTTATACCATTAAATAAAAAATGGCAAAATATTCCTCAACAACATGAATTTTGCCAATAATAATCTTTTTAGATACAGTTATAAATAGTTTGAAATTAGATTTCTACCTAAATTATAAACTGATTTATCAGAAAAATTAGATGTAAATCAAATAGGATACATATAAAACTGTTAAACTTAACTTAATATTCTCTCATTAATTCTAGAAATGAAAAAATATAAAAAAAAAGACATGCAAATAGTACTCTTTATTGATCTAAAGAGTACTTATAATACAATTAATAGGTAATTAATTTATAGTATCTTAGGAAATAAAAATATTCTAACACAGAATCAAGTAACTTTCCTAAAACTACTCCAATATAATATAAACTTTAAGAATGATAATTACCAATATCAATTTTTAAATGGGGTACACTAAGGCTCTCGCTTCAGCCCAGCACTATTTAACATATACATTGAAGAAGTTTTCTCCAAAATAAAATAAGACTTCTTCTATAGACTCTATGCTGAATATATAGTGATTATTATGAAAGCAAAAAATCTATAAAATTTGTATTAAAAATATTCAAGTCATACAATTTAATTTTAAATCCATCTAAATCTGGTGTAATGAAAATTAATGATTTTGAATACAACTTTAACAACGAAATGACTTTTGGGATCCCAATCATAAAGGAATACACTTTTTTAGGAGTTAAAATAAATAATTTTGCTAAGCTAGACCCACATATAGACTTCACCAAAATAGTACTTTATAAAATTTTATTGATACTATTAAATCTGAAATAAAATAACCAATAAAAAAATAAAAGTAAATAAAGTTTTTATCTAATTAAAAATACATTTAAAATTTGAATTTTCAAACTCCTTAACTTAATTAAATTAAATTTAAATTTTATTCGATATAAATAACTAGATTTGCACGTACCGTATTATTCGATATTATATATAAACAAACAGGTCTTGCCAAAAATAATGTTCC
>JH720312.1:456253-466377 GCA_000231825.2 Tetrahymena elliotti 4EA | reverse complement strand
ATATTTTTATTTTGTATATTTATGCATTGTGTTTTTTAAAAATAATTTGGTTGTGATAGTAGTATGTAAAAAATTTTAGTAAAAGAGAAAATAAAAATTTTTTTTCATTTTATTTTTGAATATTTTGATCGAATAATAAATTTATTATTGAAAAAATGGAATAAGAAATTATACACATTTATTAATAAAGCTTTTCAATACATGAGTCATTTATAAAAAGTTAAACATAAAATACACAATTAAATAAATAAAAGATGTGTTGAAAAGTTTAATTTTTTATTCAAAATTTAAGACGCTTGCTAAATATTAATTAAAGAAAATAGATAAAAATTATAAAAATCTTTCCCTTTTATAATAATAAGGATTCTCCTTTTGTTTAATAATTGATTTGATAAAATATATTCTGGAAATTGACTATTTAAATTTGGTTTTTTAAGAAATATCTAAATTATATAAGAAATAAGATTGTTACTATCACTAAATAATAATTGAAAAGTTAATTATAATAAATAGAGGTTATTGCTGTAATATATAAATCTTTTTTTCATTAGAAATTCTTTTATTAATAAAAAAATAGTAAAAACTATTTGCTATTAATAAATCCAAAAAGAGTCTGACTTTTTATTTTTAGAATCTTTTCATGCTTTTTACAGGGGATTCTGAATTTACATAAATTAAAATAAGAAATTTTAAACAAATAAATTAGAAAAGAAAAAAGAAGAACGAACTTTGAGATGAAATAAAAAGGAAAACACTCTCTTTTCTTTATAGGTTTATTATTACTTTGTTTAGTAATATCAAAAAGTGAGCCCATTAATGTTTCTCTCAATCTCCAATAGAGTGAGTACAAAGAAATAGATTTGTCACAATATTTTGGAATCACATAAAAACCATTTTATTTAGACACAATTGACAATATTAATGGAGTGAAATTAGTTAATCCATTAATTTTTGAACCATAAAAAGTAGAAGCAGACTCTTTCTAAAAATTAGATTCATCTGTCATATTGTAATAGAGTTCAACATTTTCAAATAGAGTAGGTGCATACTTGAATTGGGATGAGCCTTTTGATCTTTTCTGTACTGTAGTCTATGAGGAAATTTAAAATATACAAAGATTTATAACAATTAAATAAGTAAGAATTTGGAAAATTACTTTGTCATAATCAACTTTATATACTAATGGAAAACTCTAAGTGTTAAAAATAGATACAAACTAAGCATTAGTGTTCATTCAATTAAATGAAAATAATATCATTTATTAAACAAATGTTTCTAATTAAAAATCTTTTAACGTAGGCTATGACTCAGAATTATATTTTTATTTTTATCTTCAAAATTAGCAAGAATATAATGATATTAATACATACTATTTTTTAGGAATTGGTGATATTTAATAAATTGTTCTATCACTATTACAGGACTCTACTCTTAAATATATTAGCTCAATATATAATCCTTGTGGTACTTATTCTAAAGATATGGAATATATGGAAAATGATGCTTTTTATTTAGTAAAGTGCACTATGTAAGATGGAAGCTTTTACTTTGGTGTAGCTTACATGTAAGATACAAGTTCAAATCCTATTTTTGTTGCTGGAGGTGATTCTTTTCCAAATTAAATTGAAGATCGAAGCAAGTTAAAATATATCACTTAATAAATTAATTAAAATCTTGTTTATGTTCTAGAAACTTAGTAAGATTAGGCTATTAATCAGATGACACTCTACAAAGTTACTTTCTATTAAGATAGTAACACTTTGAATGTAGAAACAGTTCAATTTAATTCTAATTTAAGTCTAAATTTTGATTTTGGAGTCTATTTCATTTCAAACGATTTGATTGCTGCTGTAACTAAGAACTATGTTCTTGGTTTTTCTATTTCATAAGGTAAGCTTATTTATGAATTCTAACTAGATCCTATCTAAGGTTTAACTTTGATTGATGTGAGCTAGGTTTTTAGCACTTTATTATTTACATATGCTAAATAATCTGAATAAGTTAAATATGAGACATATCAAGTTACTTTGTCTTTGCCTTTGATGACCATAGACATGACTTAAATTAAAGATTCTAAATTTAATTTTAGTGTGAGAGAATAAGAAGAAAACCTATTTTCCTAAATAGTGAATTTCTAAATTTAAACTTTGAGCTAAACTGAGCCAACAATAAGCATCATTCAAAATCAATACAATATTTATTAAATTATCTAATAAAGTAAGGGTAATTTCGTAATAAAAAACATAGAAAAATATATTATTGGTTCAGACTTGAATCTTATTATTAATCAAAAAAAATCTAATGATTTCTAGATAAATTACCAAGTATCCAAGCAAATAAATTCCATTCAAAGTGTTCAGCTTGAAATTAAAAATTTAATGTATTTTTCTGATACTTATATTGAGAATTTATTTTTAGCAGTCTATACAGTAGAAGCTCAATAAACATAAAAAACAGTATTTGAGATTTAGCTACTCTAGCTATCTATTGACTCAAATAATAACTATTCTTATTCTATTTTGGATAAATAATAGACTTACATAAGTAATGTAATCTACACTCAAATCAGACAAATTGCTTGTGTTTATGACAATTAGATTTTTTAAATCTATCTGCCGATAATTTAGGCAAAACATTATATTTTAGGAATGCTTTAGTTTGATGCGTCTGATAATTTTGTTAATTGTCTCATAGATCCTATTAATCAATATTTATTTTTTGCTTCTAATAAATGCATTACAATTATTTAATATTATTCAAATATTTTTGATCCAACTACCAAACTTCTTTCTCACAGATAGTTAACTAATTTAGATATTAGTGAAAATGAAACAGTTATGTCATATGATCCAGAAAATAATATTTTATTTTTTATAGATAAAAATGTCATTAAATCATATGACTATATTAATTAATTCTATTCCTAATCAATAAATATACCTGATGGAATCAAGTAAGAGTCTTCAAGATAAATCATTTTACTCTTCAATAAATTTGTTGTGATTAGATCATATACAGACAATACTTCAGAAATTAAACTATATAGCTATAATGATTAAATTAGCTTTATCAATGTTCCTATTGATCCTTAATACTTAAGGTCTCTTTATGGATTAGGTTACACTCTATAAGTTGCTGACTCATCTTTAATCCAAAGATCTGCCAACGTTTTAAACATGCAAGAATACTTAGTCATCCCAGGTACTAATTAAAATAATGAGTAAGTCTTATTAATCTTCAGAATGAATTAAGTAAATTCTTAAAATTAACTTTTGTGCTCTATCCTAGTCGATGTGAAATCTTTTGACATATCTTTCTTTGGAAGTAGTCTAATTGGCTTCATCAGTACAAAAACTGATGCTACTTCAATTAAATTTTTCTCTATTTCTTATTCAATCTAAATTTCAATGGACTATCAAATATCCGATGAGAGATACAGTTCTGACTATAATTTCCCCTCATAAGCATCAGTTTAAATAGCAAATAGTCTTAAGAATAGCTTAAAATCATCTTAAGAAAATCAACAAATGACTTTGAATATTAATCTCTAAAAAGATTTATCTTCATAAAATGGATATATCAATAGGGAATCTAATGGAGTAAAATAGCTACTAAACTACTTTGACTCATAAGACTTAAAAGCCAATGATCTCTACTCCTTCAGTGATAGTAATATTTATTATGGAAATTTCTTTGGATGGCAAATTGCTTACAGCTCATAAATTATGGACTTAAGAATTTATCTCCAAAACAGTTTGGTTGATACATTAACAAATGGAATGAATGCTTATGATACCATATTATTTGGAGATATTGTTGGAACAACTTACTCAAATAAACTCATTTTCTAAAATATTTTGAGCATAACCTTAGGTGACAACTTAGATTATTGCTATTTACAAACAGATGAATCCTCAATTTCAATAACATTAGATGCTGCTACCAATAAAAATACTATCAAGCAAACATTCTTTACTCTTTGCTAAAACAAATAAAATCCTTAGACTTAATAATTTAATAGGATAACTGTGCTTCAATAGCCTTAACTATATAGCTAAACTCCTGAAATTAAACTAATTAAGAATGAGTCATGGGTTTCTGTTACAAATTAATTTGATAAAATCACCTAGACTTTACAAAAAATATCTTATGATCCTCAATTAGGTCTTATTGCAACAATCCAAAATTCTGTCAAATATTCTGTTTGCTCAATCATACTAACAGGAGGGAATAAAGGATCATTCTCAATTGATTGCTCTGCTTATGAAAATTTGAATCGTTTAAATATTGTTTACTTTATGTGGAGTAATGAATGCTAATCTAATATCTTCTTTTCTGAAAATGGATTTGCATACTACTAAATTGAGAAAAATTTTGACAAATTTTAGAAAATAGACATTAAAAATATTCTAATTAATTTGAATTAAAATTTAGATAATCAAAGTTTTGTGACAAAAGTATACAGCATAATATAGAATGGCTAAACCAAATTCATCATTAGTTTAGATAACTCTTCTTTGTTTGAAATTTAACTTAAATTTAACTAAGACAAGAAATTTGAAAAATTAGATTGTTACTAATATTTTAATGAGCCCAACTATTAGTTTTTAGGATTTGCAAGTTAGTCACTTGATACATAGTAAACAATACTAGTTATGCAAAATTTTTAAGCTCCACAAATCATTATATTTTTCTACTACTAAACCAAGCAACAACCTTTCACAATAAAAAGCTCTTTTGAATATTAGCTGATAGATTCAATTTCTCTAAGTGGTTAAATGAAAATATTTTTTGCTAACTAAAATTGTTACTATTTTATGAATAGAAAGGATGACAAAGTAGGAAGTGTTGGATAATTAAATTACATCAGTACAAGTTAATTGATAGTGAGTAGCTTTAATTCCTCAACAAGTTTCGATTCAGTAGGATTTTACTTAACACCAATTGGAGTCTATTCTAACTAAAAAACAACTTTACCTGTTTAGGTCAAAATAACTCCAGTTTAATAAACACTCTCAAATAAGATAGAATTTTTATTCTTATTAATTTTAATATTTTTCATTTTGTGAAAGAAATTTCAAAATTATTTTTATATTTTTTTAAAATAAAAATTTGTAATGATTTTAAATAATTTTTTATTTGTATTATTTTTAGAGATATTTTGGAAAAATTACTTTTAAATAACTTAATTTTTTTGTTTATGTGATATGTTGGATTAATATTTTTTTTTTCATGTAAATTTGATTATTAACCTTTTAAAATAATTTTTGAATTCAACTTTTAATTCTTCGAATTTTTTTTATTATGAAAAAATATTTTAATCACTTACAGTAAATTAATTGAATTAGAATTTTATTTTTTGTTCACTAGAAAAATTACTGTCATAAGTAAGTAATAAAAAATTAAAAAAAATTAATAATTGAAGAATTCGTATCAATTTAAATTAAAACATTTTAGAAAATAAATACATATCTACTTTTCATTTAAATAAGGAAGAAATAATTCTAGAACTATTTATCTAAATAAGTAGATTTTATAAATTATAAAAATTTATTATGAACCTACACTTAAAAAGTAACAATTTAACTTTAATATTTTGACAGCTAATCTGTTTTATTTAGAATTTCTTTGCTTGGATCATAACTTACAGAACAACCTATCAACTTGATAGTTGCCAACTATTCTTAAGTTAATAAAATCATAATTGCCTTCTTCAAAAATAGCAAATCTTTGTAAAGCTCAAAATATATTTAAACTTTTATTCACTTAATATTCAATTTAGCTTTTAATTGATTTTTACTCTCCGTTTTAAGGTTTTTTTGAAAAAAGTCTTGATTAAAAGTAAATTAAAAAAATTAGAATTAAAAATTTTAAAAAAATTACTTCTGATTAAAAAGAATTTGTTTTATTTTCATTAAAACATTTTTATCTTAAAATTGTTTGAGTCTATCAAGTTAGTATTTATTTATCTGAGCTTAATTTTTTGAGTCCTTATGATTGTTAAAAATTTTCTGCCTTTGTATCTCTACTGGATAAATTAGCAATCAAAGGATTTTCAGTTTGAATTACTTAAGAAAATGTCCTTTTTAAGGTGTATTTTCTTTTAAGTTTAATTTTTGTTGCTATCCATTAGTAATTGCTGATTTATTCCCATTAAAACAGTATTTTTAAAATACAGATAACTCTTTTAAATAATTTTTTTTCAAATTCACTTTTTTTAAGTAAAATAAAGATTTAGATGTTTCTTCATTAATTGACTCTTTTTCTTAATCTTCTAAATCATTTGGAGTGACTTTACTTTGGCATATTGAATTTCTATCATCAACCTGTAATTTTGATTTAGCTAAAATAGATGGTATAGATATTGAATCTTTTTATTTTTTTTCTTAAATTTTTTGGGTAATTCAATTTAAGCTGGTTTTATTGAACCCTCAAAAAAATTTACTTCTTGTGTATTAAAAAGGTTATTAATTCTTAGAATTGTTTCATATGAATTTAAGGAGAAGTTTTGTAAAAAAAGTAAAAAAAATTTTATTTTATTAATTTTTGAGCTAAATATCTACCAATAAACCCTAAAACCATTAGAATAGAAAAAGCTGTGTTAACAAGTTCTAACACTCCAGTAAAAGTAGGATATTAAATCTAGATATATTATACAGCATCTCCTAGTTTCAGTGCCAGTTATCCCGAAGGAATTTGACCAGTTGAAATATTAAGATACTAAGTTTTTAAATCATAGGAACTAAGTGAAAAGCATTAAGTGGATGATTAGAAAAATACACCTTAGTTAACTGTTGTTTAATATTTTTATGCAGATAAAGTAGTTAAAGAGCTCATTTATGGACTAAGAAATTAAAATTTATCAATATAATTGATTTCATTTTACTTTGAAGTGATATTAAACTGTGATACTTGAGCCTTAACACGTATTTTCGAGGTCCATTTTCTAATTACAAAATTTAATTCTGTTTAATTAGCTCAGTTATTTGGTTTATTTTTACTGTAACTATCTGAGAAACATGCAAAAGTTAGGATAATAATTTAAGAAACAGTGCTTTAGTTATTATTTAATATTAAAGATTAATTTGAGATAATAGAGGTATCTGTGCATATGTAACCTTAAAGTAAAGGACCTGAACACTCAAATAACTTCAATTTAGTTAGAGTTTGATTAGTGACATTTTAAAATCTGAATATTGTATAATGATTAAGATATGTTTTATTTCTTTGTTACTCTAAATTTCTTATAACCTAATTCAAATCATATTCGAACCTAGAGGCAATCGGATTTTAAGCCAGTGGAAAATCTTTTCTCTATGAACTTACAAAACTCTAGGATCTATACTTAGGATCTATTTAATTTGTAAAATACTAATGTGATAAGAAAACAAAATAAGTAGAAAAATGTAGCTAAAGTTAAAATAAATCCTGTTGTTGTTGCCTTTCTTCTGTCTGTATTTCCTATATTAAATAGGAAATGAGAAGAAAATATATCAAATTTCACTAAGTTCATTCTTTAATCTTTTATTTATTTATTTCAGAATTTTGAGGGTTACTTAATATTTATTAATTAATTTATTTTTTATTTTTTAGTTCATCTTTAAACAAAATTATAAGCTAATCTAATGTATGTCTCATTTGGAGATGATTTAAACCACTTAATGACAAAACAATTCAATTTAGAGATCAATTGTTCAATCAAATAAAAAAATGTATAGTTTATTAAAACAATGCAAAATAATAAATAAATAAATAAATTAAAACTCTTCAGAAATAAAGTAGTGATTTTAAAAAATAGCAAAAAGAAAAACATAAATATATTTCTAGTTTACCAAATTAAAAATATAGACAACTTATCGACTTTAGAAACTTATTTTTATTGAATTTTTGAGAGGTTAGATCAAGCAGTGCTAAATAGAAATAAATAACTCATAAATGAATTTGATAAATCATAGTAAACACAAATTAAATTAAAATACAGTAGAATTAAAAAATGAAATAAGAATTGCTAAACAAACATAGCTCTAAAAGATAATTATCTTTTTTTGATTGCTTAGGAATTATTTGTCAATGAATAATATTATTATTATTAAAAAAAGGAACATCAGTTTTGATAACTCACTTTAATATGATTTTTTATTTTTACAATTAATCAATCACTATGAAAAGTTTAAACATTGATGCTTTGTAAAAATTATTTTACCTATTTCTTTTTTTACTAACTTATTACAAGTTATTCTTATTTGAAAAAAAATAATTTAAATTTAAAAAGATAGATGCAATGAATCGTCTTATTAAAATAAGAATAATTTCTATGATTTTTTTAAAAAAGAATAATATTTTATTTCTAAACCGATTAAATTTTAAAAGAATTTTATAAAAGAAAATTACATAAATATTTTGTTTTGTGTGTCATGAAGTATTTATTGAATTTAATATTTACATTCATTTATTTTAAGATAAATATAAAGATTTGATATTAATTATATTGATTTGAATTTGTTTATTAATTTAGAAGGATAATAAATGAATATTCATAAAATTAAATTTATTATATTCCTAATGGCTATAATAAAGGAATAAATATGCTAGGAGATAAGGGTATCATTAAATTTGTAATAGGAGGAATACAAACTGATAGACTTATCAGACTATTTTGATGTTTCTTAGAATAATTATCAAATCTAAAGTTAATTTGATCAATAAGGAATTAAATTAATAAATCCTTTAAACATTATGTCTGAAACAACCACATAAGAAGATTTAAAGCTTGTAGACTCTTATGTGATCAATTATATTAATGATAAGAATTGCTTGAGAGTAAGCGTAATAATAAATAATGACTTTTCTTCACGAGAAGTTTTTAATTTAGTATTTGATGAGATATAATTAATTGAAAATACGATTAACATTAAATAAGCAATAAAATACACAATTAATAATGATGTAAGGCCATATTTAGGTAGAATTAAGTCACAAACTATTTAATTTAAATATGGAACATAATGGTTAACCTTTATAATTATTACTTCGATTCAACAAACTTTAGTTTATTAAGTAAATTTAGGCTTATCTTGGCAATAAATTTAGCAAGTTAATCTAAATTAAAACCTGTAAAGGATATCTTAGGTATAATTTTAACTTTCGTATTAATATTTCATTGGAATCTCAGATAATCAAATTGTCTCTTTTCACTATTCAAGTACCTATTTGTAACTTTAGAGTAGCTTTTATGATTAAAATATTTTGGGCATGTAGTATTTAGATAATGACTTGTTTTATCTTGTTAAATGCAATATATCAAGTGAACAGTAATAATTTTTTTCTGTTTTCTTTGTTTAAAGCAATGGATACTTAAGTCAAATAAAAAGTTCATTTATTTAAAAGGCTTTCTCATCTAAAATCAAATATAACACTATATCTTCTTCTATAAATTCTTATGAAGTATATGCCTTAGATTATTATGAAAGTTAATAAATAGCTTATTTAATACTTTACAAAATCAAATTTTACTAAAATATTTTATCATTTGAAACTCAATCTATCAATTATCATAATATTTCTATCTAGTAGATAATTTCTGGAGGAGCTTTCTTTTATTTAAATAATCAAATTATTATTGTGACACCAAACTATATTTTAGGTTTTTCTACTAATAAATTGAAACTCATTTACAAATTTTCTATCCAACCAAAAGAGAAATTTGATTTAATTTAAAGTAGTTAAGTTTTTAACTCCATACTTCTTACATACTTAGGATAAAACAGCCTTAGCCTTTAATAAATTAGCTAAATTAATTTATGTTTACCTGTATTAATAATAGATATGTCCTAAATTCAAGTTTTCCCATTATTGTTTAGCATAAAAGAGAAAGAAAATCCTTTTAGTAAAATAGTAAATTTCAATATATAGGTATTGAAATCAACTGAACCTACTTTGAGTTTATTATCAAATGAATATTTCTCTTATGAAATAATTTAAAAAAGTTAAGGTTAGTTTATTGTCAGTAACATAGAAAGGCTATTTATTGGATCTGATTTAAAACCAGACATTATAAAATAAACTGCTGATGATTTTCAAGCAAATTATTAAATTACTAAGCAAATAAATTAGATTTAAAGTAA
>JH720312.1:157928-448423 GCA_000231825.2 Tetrahymena elliotti 4EA | reverse complement strand
TTAACAAAAAAATTTTGATTCTGTAGGATTTTATTTAACTCCAATAGGAGTATCTTCAAATAAATAAGCAACTTTACCTGTTCAAGTAAAAGTTACAGTAATTACTGTTTTCTCCATAAAAAGAGAATTTATTAAATTTCTATTAATATTTATTTTTATTTGGTGATTAAAATTTTACCCTAAATGAAGTAATATTTTTTATTTTTAAAGATTAAAAGTTATTCTAAATTATATTAATAGTCTAAGTATTAATATCATGTATCATCAGAAACAAAACATTAACTCTTCAGAAACAAAAATTTCTCATAAAATATCTTCTTAAATAATTTTATTTTTGTTTTTAAATTAGTTAAGCAAATAATAATTTATGGATAAATATTTTTTTACTTTGAATAAGATAACTTATCTAATTTGTAAATACATTACTTTTGTTTTAATGGATAATTTTAAAAGAAAAATAAAAAGACAATTTAACTAACTAGTAATAGGTAAAAAAATTTTAATGAAATATCAAATTTAAGAAAGGAATTTTACTAATTTTCTTAATTTTAAGTGATGATAGATTTTTATAAAAAATATTTATTCGTATTTTTTTTAGTAGTTCTAGAAAAATTGTAATATTTGATAAAAATACAAATTCAATTTTAATAGAGCAATTTTTTTATTCTATGAAGTAATAATAGTTGATGTAAAAAAATATAAATTTATTATTAAAATTTAAGAAAATAACTTTTTTCACCCCTTAGTTGAGTAGATTATTTATGAATTTTCTTTACATAGTCATTTTTCTGTTTTGAATAATTGAAATAATTTGAAAAATATTTAATTTGTTGCTAAATACTCTTTTATCAATAGATGTTTAGATTTTTATTAAAATATATGTTTACATTAAATTGATTATTAGTAAGTGTTTGTATTTTCTATCTCAACTAACATTTTAGTAATAGTAGTGAATTAGAAAAAATCATTTGAATTTAAATTCGTATGTCTCGCCAAATTTTCACTTTACAAATTTTAGAGAATTCATGAATTCATAGTAAAGGTTAGTAAGGTTAGATTTATTATTTAATAATTTTTTTATATCTTGTTTAGTTTTTTCTTGAGGACTTAATTCTCTGTGAAACTTTTCTGGAGATTATATTTTTTTCACCCTATATTTTTTCTATCTTATTGGTGAGTGACTATTGAGTTTACTTAACCCTTAGTAGTCTTTTGAACTTAACATTTCAATATCTTAAACTTCTTAATATATTTACTATTTATCTAGCAAATCGTCATCTTTTAACTTTTATAAAATCATTTTTTACATTATTTCTTATTGTTCTATCATAACTTTTGAAATTTTCCTAGAATTATTTTTGAAAAGATTATCTGGATAGTATTTATTACTGGCGTTACTCAAATTAATGGACTGATAATTATCATTATTATTTTATATTTGCTTACTATTTTTATCAAATATCTTTGGTAATACAAGGTCTTATTTTAATTATGATCTATTTCTTAAAGCAATAACTCTATTGTAATTATCAAATTTTTCTTTTAAACTATATACTTTACTTTCACTATCACATCTATAGCTTTTAATAGCATCATCTTTCAGAATATTTTGTTAATAATATCTTTATTAGTTAATATTGATTCTACTGCTATCTTTTTCACTTTTCTAATATTAAATAGAATCAAAATCTTTACTAAATGATCTTCTACTAACTATTGATGTATTTCTCTCAACACTAGTTGGAATAGTAGATAAATACTCTCCATATCTAATAATACATATTTTATAATTAACAAAATTAAATTTGTTGTAATATATTTTAATTATTATTTACCTTACATTAAGAGTTGTTGACTAAGAACGAATTTAATGTTTACTTTTAACTCGCATTTTCTTAAATGTTTTTTGAAGGTTTTTCTCTTGCTCTAAAAACAAAGGATTTTCTTCTTACTTTAAATCATTTCTAATCAAAGGAATGTTTCCTATCTGCTCTATTGAATATTGCCATCTCTAAGGTTAATTACATATCATTATACCTCTGAACTTATTCAATTAGTGATCAGCTTCTAAATTTTTTAATTGAAGATAATACCTTGTTTAAAAATATATAAAATGGTACCTTGATAAATAGAATTATCATCTGATTAATTATCCTGAATATAATAACTGGTCATATTATTTTCTTTATTTGCAGTAAAACTTACAAAAAAATAACTAAAATCGCAAATAATTATGTGTTTTGTGTATTTCTTCTTTTCTGATATTTATAAAAATAATTAATATTATTATCTATCTAAAATCTTCTTGATATAATTGACTCTTTTTTTGATTATGTAAATTAAATATGTATTACATTAATAAATTATTTATGGTAAAAAAAATTACTTTCAAAAAAATATAAAATTATTCAGTAATCATTTACAAAATAATGTATCATATTTAAGTATGTAAATATTTCAATATTTTTCCACCACATAAATAAAATACCCAACATTTAAAAAATTCAAATGTAACGAATATAGTTTATTGTTTTAATTTAAAAAGATTTATTCATTTTGATTTTGAAATACTTAAATTCAGTAGGCTGGCTATTTTGTAAACAAAAGAAACAAAAATTAATCTATTTTATTCTAAAAGTGCTGGTCTGTATTAATTTAAAACATTTAAAAAAGATGATTCAAAAACAAAAATTTTAAATTCTTAATTAACATCAAAATGAAAGTAAGACCATATCTTAGCTAAATCTTAGCTGATATTGTATTGAAGAAATAAATAATTTGCTATATTGTTTGAATTTATCACAAAAATTTTTAAAAACAAACATAGAAATATTATTTAGATAAAAACTGCTTCAATAAATTAAAAAAATATTTTTTAAAAAGAAATACAAAACCTAAATTAATTGTGCTAAAATGAATTTAAATTTAAGATGTTAAATTTTAATATTAATTTAAACTGATATATGCACTAAATAATTTAAATAAAAAAAAATGTTTTTTATTTTTATTATTAATTTGAAAAGATGGAGATCTATCTTTAAAATCAAAATTTCTTTTGAAGTAATAAATCTATTTAAAATTTAGAATCAGTTAATGGGTTTATATTATTTATTTGTTTATCAGAAATGATTTAAATTTTTTAAATCAGTGGCTGATTGATTAAGCATCAATAATACAAAAAAATTATAATTTTACAAAATCTAATTAAAGTTTTTAAAATTTAAAAAATTTAATCAATAAATGGAATAAGAGTTTTTGAAAGACTTTTTAAAAAATTTGTAATAAAATGCAATTTAAAAGGCGCTATAAATTGTAGATAACAAACCAAAAATAGATTAGAAGGTTGCTTAAAATGATTAAGAGTAGAATTGTGTGATGGATTTCTCAAAATTATTCAAGAAAAACCATAGTAAAAAGCCAGAATTAGGCAAAAACAGATAGAAAAAGGGTGCTGAATAAAAAATAAATAATGAAAATAAAGAAAACATAGATTAAAATGCAAAGAATATCTAAGTAATATAGCCAGAAGTTAAGTTAAAAAATGAAATTCCAAAGAATTTGACAATTACACAAGAAGAAATGTAGTAAAGGAAATTTTTAGATTAGAGAAGATGGTAAATGAATTTAATTTTTAAATATTTAAAAATAATGATTCTTTTACTATCTAATAAATAGGTTTTGTCTCTCTAGGCCTCAATATTAACGTTCTTGTGGCATCAGTAGTTTGGTAAATTTGGATGGCAAGCATCATTTATTATAACATTTACTTTAATAATTAGATGTCTAATTGGAATTATTTATTCTCTTGGCTTGGTGTTGGTACTTTACCACCTGTTTCGGTTGAAGAGGCTTTACAAATTTTAGGTGTAGAAAAAGAAGGAAAGCTTTTTTAGGATACTGATTTTGGAACCTTCACTGGAAATGGAACATTAATTAAATGGTTTAAGCTTCTATGTAAATATTTCAAAGTTGATGGTACTGCTTATATTTTTTGGAAAATGTGTGGAGATAATCGTACTCCTGGAATAGATGAAAAAGAAGCTTTAGAAAGATTAGAAGAAGTAAGTATTACATATGTTAAACAAATTCTTTATAGGTACTTTAATTATTAATAGGGACTAAGAAATGAAAATATGACATTCATATACCATGCACATGACCACTATTTCTGCCCTGTGGGATATGAAATTGTTCCTCGTAGACCTCCTGATGCTTATAAAAAATTAGAAGTAAAATTTACTAGTAATTTATAATGATAGCTAATTATAATATTAAAAAAGGACATAGACCCTAATGAAATTGACCATTGGATATTTATTGGAGAACCAAGTAAAAGGTATCCTGCTTTCCATATAAGGTAATGGTCTGAAATAGCCAAAGATATCTCTCTAGGGAACCCTTAATACTATGATATAAGACACCCAGAAAAAGGAGTGATGGAAAGAAAAGGTGAGTATTTTAGAACAACTAAAGCTGGCACAAGTATTCACTGTATTATGGCATTCTAAAAAATAATTAAGAAAAAGAAGTAAGTAACTGGAATCCCTAAATAAATCGGATAAAATGAATAAGCAGAATAATTGAAGGACTAAACTACAAATCCCTAGGTATATGAAGAAGATATAATAGAACCTGTTTAAGCAAATGAAGTAAATGAAGTCGCTGAAGAGCCTGATAATCTCAACTCAGATTCTGGAGAAGAGCTTGATTGAAAGAGATTTTAAATGAAAAATAAGAACAATCGCATAATTAATTAATATTTATTTTATTAAAAATTTTCTAGAAAAAGAAAGATATTATTTATTTTATTAGCATTCATATTATTAAAGTGTAATTATTTATTTTGGATTATTAAATAAATATTTCTCTCCAATATTATTTAAAGCAATATTTCCTATTTATTTATTTTACGAAGCAAAAATTTTTATAAGCTTTACTGCTTAATTTCCTAAGATAAAACAATTAGAAAAATTTGATTTGCTTCTAACTAGAGACTTTTTTTTTGCCATATTTGAATAAATAAGTATTTTGTCTCAAAATTCAATGAAAATATCTAAAAACCTGTTTTGCAAAAATAAATTTTTTGAAGATAAAATTGATAAAATATATTAAAAAAAAATAATTACGATTTAATTTACTGTAAACTTATGTTACTATAATGAATTATTAATCAAGCTCAGGCCTGTATTTCTATTTTGAAATTACATGATACTGATATAATAATTGGGCAGAAAGAATGAATGGTCATAAATTACATGATAGATATAAATAAAATTTAAGTATTCTAAAAAAGATTTAAAAAAATAAATGATTGAATTATTTTGGATTTTATAAGCTAAATAATGTTATTAATATCTTATTTTTTAGATAAAAGATGAGGTTATCTTTTGGAAATAATAAAAAAATTAATAGTAAAAAAAAAACAGATAGTTTCTTGTTTGTATTTAATGCATTGCATTGTTATTGTTTGTTAACGTGATTGTTAATATTTAGATTGTTTGGAAATCAAAGCAAAGTTTATATGTAAGTAATTTAAAATTAATAAATTCATTGAATATCATTTGAGAATTAATATTTCTTTCTGTCTTTGAATACTAACAAAAAAGTAAAGAAAAAAATTAACTAATTTTAAGTGATATTACTTACATATAAAATACATACACACTAACAGATTAAAAAAATATTTTTTAGATTCATTTTTTAGCAATTTTGAAATCTGTTTTCGACATTATTTTTTTGCTTTTTGAAAAATTAAGAGGTGAATATTAAGCAAAATGAAGAACTCTACTTTTACTAATTTCAGCTATAACTCGCCTGTTAAGCCATCTAAAGAAGATTATTAATAGCAAAGCAACTATCAAAACTAGGAATGCGGAAAGAATATATCAATGACACCTATAATAAAATCAGATAAAATTACTAATAAAAAGGGAGAGTCTTAAACAGATAGCAAATTGAATAAAAATGAAGATCATTTTAAAACTTAAAGAATGTAAATAAATATGAAATAAAATTCATTATATTAAGAAGATGATTAGATAACCAAACCTGGATATCTAAGACATACAAACACTTCTGAGGCTGGACTACTAACACAAGGACACAGTAATTTATTCTAAATAATTTATTTTATTTAACTTTTTAAAATAAAACTATGAAGACCAATAGTTTAATGTTAAATAGAGCTCAAATGTTATAACTGAAACTCCCTTTAAGCCTCGCTCCAAGAAAACTTCTTAAAATGTAAATGCATCTTGTTTACCAAATATCTTTTCAGACTAAGATGAATACATTTTTATGCGTTAACAGCAGTAGGCTAATGTGGAGGGATTAGTAATCGACTCGAAACTTCATCCTAATGGGGGTATTAACAAGAATTACTAATCCTCTAGAATCACTCTTTACAACTAAATTAATGAGTAATCTAAAAAGAAAAACCAAATTCGTATAAGGTCTTCTTAGAATTAGGATAGTTAGAAGTATATACTTGGAGAAGAATAACAAATAGTTGGTAGTAAACCTATCCATTATAGAGTAGAAAGATAGACTAAGAGTAATGACTAAAGGTATACTAATAATGTAAAAAAAGCAATTAGAGTTTAGTTAAACAAAAATCCAGCATTAGCTGCTTCTTTAGAAATATATACTAATGGAAACTAGTAATCTCTTCAATAAATAACCAAGGGAGTATAGCCTTATATAATCAATTAATTCTTGCAAAAAAGAAAGAATATGCTTCAAAAAAAAGTAAATAGCACTAACCATTCTGCTAATAATAGGAGAGGTTAGAATAATTCTTTATAGTAGAGAAATGATGCTATAATCTACTAGAACATTAAAAATGGCTACAGTAATAACTCTTTTAACAGTTTTCTTAATAAAAGTTAAATTTTGGATGAAAATTAAGCAATTAACACCACAAGTTACTCATAAACTCAAAAGTTGACTTAAGCTAAATACTAAAATCAAATCAAATAGAATAACATACAAGCAAACAATATTGTCATCAATAATTAAACTAATACAACAAATCTAAATGCTTTACTCAGCGAATACAGAAACAATAGTGGGTAGCAACGTTTACTCCTTTAAGATTTTTATAATCAGTAAGGAATTAAGGATCCTGAATTTAGTTAGAAATAATAATCTTTGATTGACTAATATAACCCTTCCAAGTAAACTTTAAATGAAAAAACTAGAAGCGATAGTCCTAAGAGATTAACACCCTCAAATACAAATAATTAATAATTTGTTTTAGGATAATCAGCAAAAGAAGTGAAGAATAATCAAAATAAAACAATTGAGAAGGATCAAGACAGATATGAAGAATCTTTTTCTAATATTTCTTATGTTTAAAATTTCATGGACAATGCATATGGAGGATTCCAAGAAAATGAAATTCAAGGTTAAAGCAACAATAGTTTTTTAACTTAATCTATCTCCTCAAATAGAAAGTTAAATAACAATTCAAACTCAAAAGCTTCTTTACTCTAAAAGAACACAAGTTAATAAACCAAAGAAGCCACAGATACTACAAACATGGATTAAAATGCAGATTAACAAACAAAAAATTAGAAGTAAAAAAATCAAGTAATGATTTAAAACCCTTCAGGAGAAGGAGAAAGAACACAGCAGCACATAAATTTAAATGGATCACCACATAGCAAACGAAATGCAAACTCTAGCAATTAAAACTCTCCAATAATTGATTTTTAAAATATAAATAGCAGTAATAATAATAAGAGTGCTGACCAAACATTATCACCAATAAAAAATTCAAAAGGTGATAAAAATTAATCATCTTTAATTTAATAACGAATAGTGTTACAGCAATAAAAAAGAAGAGGAAATTCTTTTAACTAAGCAAAAGGAGGTACTTTCAGTTTAACAGGAAGTGGAGATGCTTCATTTGATTTAAATTTAATTTGTGGTGGCGATAAAAATAACAATATTTCAAACAATAATGCCTAACATAATACAAGCAACACGAGATAGTTTGATTTCTATGAGAATAAGTCTTATTATTAATAGAATATGTTCTCTCCACCAAGAATTCATAAAACAAAAGCTGTTTATGTTCACAGTAATACTTTGTCTAATCAAACTGATATTAATAAGTTTACAAATTTAGAAGAGTATAATTTTTTAAATGAAGATTAATGTGAAAAAAGAGCTTAATCTAATCCTAGAGCTGTAATTTCTTCTATTCCAAATGATTAAGTTTTACTCATAAAATCACAAGTTCCTGAACCTCAACAGTAAAATTTTGATATAAAAGCAAATGCAGTTACTTCAGTTTATACAGCATAACAGAAACTACCTGATGGTATTTATACTTGTTACTTTTAAAGAGGTAATAATAGTGGGTTAGTTAGAAGAGTTCTTCTAACTCGTTCTAACTGGAGAGAATCTCCAGTTTATTCAAGTAATCTAAATTTTAGATGGCACCCTTTTTCTAAAGGAATCAAGTAATTACTTAAAATAATTGGCTCATTTTTAAATAATGTTAAATATTTAGGTTTGAAAGCTTGAGTTTGCATAAAAAGAGAATAGTCAACCATTTCGAATATCATGCTGAAATTACTACCAAAAATGGAATTATCAAAAACATTGGGAGGTAAAATAAAATTTTTTTTAATATTTCAAATTGCTTAAAATCAATAAAATGTTTTCTAAATAAAAAAAGATACTGTAGCGAGAGAGGATTGAATATTTTTGATTTCACTCCAACTACCTTTTTGTTTTCTTTGAAAGAGAAATTTTGGGATTTAGATTTGATAAGATTTTGTGATTTCTTTTATAAAAATTTGCCAGAGCCATTAAAAAATTAGAATGAATATAAAAAGAATTATATTGAAATAAAGAGTAAATTTAGATAAATCTAAATTCGTACTAATAATCAAAAGTCAAACAAGAAGAAATAGATAGGGATAGTGGCTCCACCTGGACTTGATAAGTATGGAGAAATGAAAATCCATAATACTTTTTTGGGAGATTCATAGAGTAGCTATATTTGGTTGCTCAAACCAACTAATCTAAATAGAGGTAGAGGAATTGAATTATTCTCCAATCTTTTCTAACTTGAAACACTTTTGAATAGTTATTTTGATGGCTTTTATGAATAGCCTATCTAAAATAAAGTCTAACCAAATGAAGAAAAGTAGGCTGTTTAATAATAGCAAGATGTGTTGTTAAATATAGCTATGGCCTAAAGTATTGCAAACTAGGAGAACAAATAAGATGATGATTAAAAATAAAAAGAAGAACCTATTCTTAAAAATTTGTTTGATAAAAGCTTATATGTTACTCCCAATAATATGGAAAAAGAAGAAGAAAAAGGCAAAAAAATTGATCAAATCAAAAAAAGCTCAAATAAAAATAATGATAATGAAAAAAATTTGGAAAACAAGTAATTATTAAATAAGAATAGTGACTCAAAAGATGAAAAAGAGATTGAGGCTACTCCTAATTAATTGTAATCAGATGCTTAAAATTAGGTTGATTAAATAGAAAACGAATAAACAAAAGAATAAGATAGTCCTAAAAAGAACGAAGAAAGTGAAACAGAAAATAAGGCAAAAAAACAAAAAATTAAAAAAAATAAAGCTAGCAACAGCAATCAAAATGTAAATTATAACAATAATATTCATATTTCTCGTTTAAAAGATTTATCTCTCCCTAAAAAACCTATAATAATCACCTCTGCAACTACTAATAGTAACACAAATAGTTCTAATAATCAAAACAAGCAACCTAATTCTCCTGAAAAAAAGAATAATAAGAATAGCAATGGAATATCTGCAGAATTTGGAGGTTATTTAATGAAAGAACATTCATTTGTTATATAAAAATATATTGAAAAACCCTTCCTTATTAATGAAAGAAAATTTGATATTCGTATGTGGGTTTTAGTTAATTAAAATATGGATGTCTATTTATTCAAAGAAGGGTATATTCGTACTAGCAGTAAAAAATATGATGTATCTGATTAAGATGATATTTTTATTCATTTAACTAATAATGCAATCTAAAAGTATTCTGATTCATATGGGCAATACGAAAATGGTAATTAGCTTAGCTTAAATAATTTTGATGAATACTTAAAGATAAAAGGTTACAAATAAACCTTTAGAGGTGATATAATGCCTAGAATAAAGGAAATTATTACTATATCCATGCTAAGTGTCAAGAATAAGCTAAATGCTAATGATAGAAAATTCTCATTTGAGCTTTTTGGATATGATTTCTTTATTGATTAACAATTTAATGTTTGGTTAATAGAAATCAACACAAATCCATGCATAGAAGAATCTAGTCCTCTTCTTGAAATGCTAATCCCTAGAATGATCGATGATGCTCTTAAACTATCAGTTGATCTAATTTTCCCACCACAATATAGTGAAGATCTAATCTAAAAGTAAATTCAAAAGTATAGCTCAAACTCCAAAGAAAAGAAAAATTAAAATTTTGACAATAATAATCATAGTTAAAATGGAGGAGAAATCTAATCTTCTAATTGCAGAAAAGGTTTAATTGAGTCTCTTTTCCCAGTAACTGGATACTCAAGCTAAGAAAATATGTTCTAATTCCTTGTCAATTTATATAAATCTAACTGAAGAATTTTATTTGAAATTCTAACCATTCATTCATAAATTTTTTTCTTTCTATTTATCAATCAATATATATATATAAATATCTTCATCAATATATATAATTTTCATATTGTGTGTAAATGAAAAAAATGTTTCAGCTTAAAAGTCTTAATCAACTTTCTAAAAAGCAACAAAAAAAAAAGTGAAATTATATGAAAAGGTGAAATATCCAGTAACTGGAGACTTAACTAGAAAATATTTTTAAATTCCTATTCAATTAAAAAACTTTATTCAAGAATTTTATTTTAAATTCTTAAGATTAATTCATTAAAGTCTCTATCTTCTCATAAAAAAATATTCATTTACATATCTCCATACGATTTTGTGTAAATTAAAATATGTTTGTTTGCACTTCAAAATTTCTTCAAATATTTCTTTTTAGTATTAGGTAGTTTAAATTTCAACAACCTTAGAACTAAATAAAAAAAAAGAAGAGAAAATTAATCCTTTTAATCTTAAAACTATTTGATAAAGTTACATTTCCCTGTATTTGGATACTGAAGAAAAGGAAATATTTTCAAATTCCTTGCTAATTTATATAAATCTAATTGAAATATTATTAATTATTTTCTGAATCTCTATATTTTTGTTTATTAAAAATCTCATATTATTTTGTGTAAATTAAAAATTTTTGAGCTTAAACAATTTTATCTAATTTCTAAAAATACTTTAAATGTTAAATTTTATTTGTTAGTATTTTTTAGTTTTTATTTATAATAATAAACTAAGTACTATTAGTGGCGATTATTAAATTTTAATTTAGTAAGTTAAAAAAAATACTTACTGATAAAAACTATATTTATAAGATGAGATGTGATATTTTTATAACTCAAAATAGTGATGGTTAATCTTCCGCAACGCAATAATAATCTAAAAAAGCCTTTTAATATTTTTACATTCAAAATGCAAATTGTGGTTATACAATTTTTACTTCAATAAATTTGTTTAGTTAGTTAGTGATTTAATTAATTAAATCAATTAGTGATTGGTTTGTTTCTTTGAAAGTATGAGTGAATTGGAAATCTACATATAGGAATAATCTGAAAATGATAAAAATCTAAAAGAAATATAAATTTAAAGGTCTAAAGATGATGAATAGTAAACATCTAACTAGGATAATAATAAAGTGTAGTTGTTTTTGTAAAAAATGAATCTTAAATCTTTAGATTCTAATCTATTAATACCTGGTAGTGGCAATTAAAGTTCTAAAAATAAAAACCAGAGCAATAATATGAATTTTACAACAAAATCATAAGAGTTTTTATAGCCTTCTACACCTCAGCAAAATAACGCATAGTAAACAGCAACAACAAATGAAAGCAAAAGAATAAAAACAAGCATTGCTATGTAACGTAGTTAAGATATTTAAACAAGTTTTTGGCAGAATTAAGCTTTAATTTATGAATCTTCTGAATATGAATTATGCAAAAATATTCTTAAAAAGCCTAAAGCTGAAAGAAACGATAAAGACTTGAGTGTCCTTTAAATTACTTTGGGAAATAATTTAGAATTCTTGTAAAAATATAAAACATTTTTACCAATGAAAAGTTTCAAAGATTTGTTATTTTAATTTGAGTACTAAGAGTGTATGCCTTTTGAATAGATATTGAATATAGAGTCGAAATCGAATAAAATATTCTTTCTGTTAAAAGGTGAGTTGGCTATATTTATTCCTCGTATTGAAAAATTAGAATGCAAAGATGATGATAATAATTTAACTTAAATACCTAATGATAAAAATTAGTAAGTGTTGAATAAAGTAAACCTTAGAAAGTCATAGACTCAAATTGACTTAAAGCCCTTAATTAAAATTAACGAGTAATGCCAAAATACTTAGTAAATCTCATAAAATTTAGATACAAAAAAAAGATCAATCTCTAATTAAGGAAATGTGATTAATCCCAAATATTCTTCTTAAAGTGTGATAAATATTTTGGATGATTAAGAAAATAACAAAGAAAATGATATTAATAAAATTAAGCTTAATTTTTAGAAAGATATGGAAGATAAATTTTAAAACTTCATGCTTTTAAAATTTGCTAAAGTAGGTGATATGTTTGGAGAGTCATCCTTAGAGTATCGTAACCCAGAGCTATTCTCTGTGGTATGTGTTACCAAATGCGAATTTGCAGTAATTTAGCCACCTTCATATTATAAGTATTTTGCACATAAATTTTTTTTACTGCATCTTGAAAGTGATAAAATGTTCAGAAAAACTCAGTTATTATATAATTGGCCTTAATATTGCATTTATGAATTTAGTAAAATCTCATAGAGACATGAATATAAAATTCATGATAAAATATTTAATATTGGAGATGATATAAATAGAATTTACTTTCTTTGTCAAGGGATGATTCATAAATTACAACCTCTTTATTCAAACCAAGATATTTAAAGCTCTGCAATTAAATAAAATAAGTATTTTTATTTTCGATATTTTTAGTTAAATTAATTGTTTCTTTTTCTTATTTAAATAGCCAAAAAACTAGAAAGTAATAATAAGGAACTAAAATTGAAGTTATTAATAGGTAAATTTTTAATTCAAAATTATTTAATTCTAACTGATATATTTTATCAGTTTATTTTTCTTATGTTCATTGATGACTTTATTTAGAAGACTAATAAATTTAAACTTAATTTATTTCCAACAAACAACAAAGAATAAAGTTTAGTTTATTAGAATATTTTTTAAATAAAATATTTAAAATAAAAAGTGCCTGTATTTTTGGTGAAGAAGGAATCTTAGATTAAGCGTAAGGAATTGTAACAAATAAGAGAACTTATTAGGTTGTTTGTAAGAAAGATGAGACTATTGTTTACAGTATAGAAAAGAAATTATTTTAATTGATTTACAACTATTTTGCTGTCAAAGAAGGATTAGACAGCTATGAACAATAGCAAGAAAAGAAAAAGAGAAAATTTTTAGATAGTATTTATAGAAGCATAAGGTAGATGGAAAGAATACAAATTTTAGAAAAAACAATAGATGAAATCAAAAGATAAAAAATGAAAGAAACCAGAAGAAAACAACTGTAGAGAGAATAAATATTAAATGAAAATTAAATTCTTTATGCTGTAACAAATGATGAATTAGATCATATTTAGCTAAATCACTACTTAAAGCATTAATTGGAAGACTAGATTGGTGATAAGATTGGAAATAATTAAATTAAAGATAAAAAGAGAAGCTATTCCTAAACTAACAAGAGATAGAATTAGACTTTTTACAATGTAACAAATTTTCACTTTACAGAAAAAGAGCTTAGAAAATATAAATAGCTGCAGATTGATAAGATAGATAAGACATTAAATCAGGAAATGCAGAGTAGCAAAGATGAAAATAACACAAATTAAATTGTTATTGTTAAAGATGATTTAATTTAAAATCCATAAAATATAATTGGTGAAAATTTGCAGTAGTAAATTAACTTACAAAATAATTAAAATCCATCATAGAAATTAGAATAAATAAAGTATAATGTAATTGCTCAGCATCTTTATCAGTTTGACATAAGTAAACCTTAAAATAATAATAATAACTCAATATTTGCTTCAAATAGTAAAAACTCATCATTTGTTTTAGGTCCTAAAAAGGCTAAATTTTAAAATGGAGACAAGTACAACATACAAAAATTCCCAGTGTAATAATAAAATTTAATGGAAAGAAATCCAAGCAAAAATGAGCTTAATTAGCCAAATTTAAAAGAGTAAGAGCCTATTCCTAATAAAACTGTAGATTTTTCTGTTGGAGACAAACACGAAATTCAATTGAATGAGCTGAGTAAAGCAGAGTAACAAAACAATATTTAAAATAAGACAACAAGGCTACTAAAAGTAAACTATGACAACTACAAATACATAGTTTAGAATGTTAATAAAAGCTAAAAGATTAATAATTTTTATGATGAAAACAAAAATGAATCTGAACTATTTAAAAATACCTCTGTGTTCTTTGAAAAAAATGATAATGACAGCACTCAAGTTATTCAGAGCAGTGCAATCAAAAGCAGAAATCAAAGCTAAGAAAAAAAAGATAATTAAAATTATCCATTTTAGCCATAATTAAGAAAGACTCCTTTCTAAAAATATAAAGATAATTCTGATGAAGTTAAAAAAATAATTCGTATGAGAAGGAGTTAGAGTGAAAAGAAATATGAATTCTAAATTAAAACAAAAGGCTTTGAAATTCCAAGCATCAATATAGTTAGTTAATAATCAAGCTAGTAAAATTTTCATTTACAGTCATAATCATAATAGTAAGCCAACAACACTTCTTTACAAAGTACTAGTTTTGCTGGTGCTAGCCAAGAATAAATTCATAAAAACAATATGTCTGCTTTATCCGCTTTGATTAATATAAAATTGATGAATCAGCAAGTTTCAAACTCAAATAATTAAGAATAAATAGACTAACATAATTAGTATTCTTCATCTGAATAAATTGAAAAATCTTTAGATAATTTTTATAGGAAAGCTTCTTCGCCTTTACCTTAATTTAAATAAAACAAAGCCCAGTCGATGCATTAAACTATAGATGAATTTAATTTTAAAAAGATTTTAAACTCTCCTAAATTACACTAAATTGATTTAACGATGAATGCTTAATCAATAAATAAAGTATTTAAAAATACATTAAAGCTTAAATCATGGCATAATTCTAAAATTAAGAATAATAAAAGCGTAAATCAAGGTAATCAAACTGATTTAAAATACCCATCTTAATTACCTTAACAGTCATAAAGTAGTAATGATTAAATGAAATCAAAATCCAATCATATATAAAATTTAGAATTTTATTCAAAATGCAAAAGTAATAATCCTTATAATATTTATGATGGAGACGTTTTCTAAGATATAATTTCTAGGCCAGCAACTGCAGCTGCAGCATAAAATATTATTTCCAAAAAAACCTTAATAAAGGATCTAATGAAACAAACATAAATAAAATAATACATGGCTTTTTAACAAAAGAATGCAAATAATTAAATTCAACTATGATAATATTTTTACAAATAAATTTATTCATATTTTCCAAGTCAATGCTGTTTTATAAAGGTCTAATTCTACATATAAAAATTGTTAAATTAATCCTAAAATTATTTAATTCTTTCTATCTCATAAAATTTATAAAAACTAAATTTTTTGTAAGTAATCTAAATTCAATTAAAAATCTTTCTATTTAAATTTACGTCAACAAAATAAAAAATGTGTTTTTAACTGAAGCTATTAAAACTTAAGAATTCTATTAATGCTAATGAACCAAATCAACTTTAAATAAAAAATTGAATTTAAAGTTTTAAATATTTTCAATTAAATTTACACTTTATTTATTTTAAAGATAATTACTCTCAAAAAGAATTGCTAATTTTATTTGAAAAAGAGGAAGTGGAATTAGGTTTTTTCAAAAATTATATTTAGATATGCAAATTTTTTTCGTATTTTATTTAAATTTATATTTTTGATATACTAATTATTAAAATTTTAATTGGTTAATAAAAATACAAGTATGTATTTAATATTTTAGAAAACAAATAAAAGGATAGATAAAATAATAGTTATATTTAACTAGTAAGTAGAAGGAAGTTAGCATAATATACACTTATAAAAATTGTAGAAGATGATTATATTACTAGTTTAGAGATTTAAACTACTTTGTTGAATTAAATTTATATTTGATTTATTTGCATATCTTTCATTTGTAGAAATTAAATTCTCTTTCTGATTTTCTAATGACTATCTTATAAGCTTTATCGAAATCTTTTTATGTTACAACGTATCTATTTTTATAATTTACATGACTATTAATAACTTTTTATTTTTAAAATTAATAAATACCTGTTTTTTCTTACTGCTTGCATACCAGCTTCTTAGCATATAGCAGATATATCTGCACAACAAATTTTATCAGGTCTGCTAACATCTAAATTATTATTATTAATATTAATATTATTAGAGGTTATTTTATCTAATTAATTTGTTTACATGATTCAAGATCAACATCTTCAGATAAATTCATCTTTGCAGTTACTGTTTAGAAAATTAAACGCTTTTGTCTTCTATCTGGGAGAGGGAATTCGACCTTTCTATCAAGTCTACCAGGACGAAGAAGGGCAGGATCAAGAGTATCAGATCTATTAGTAGCCATAATAACTTTGACATTAGTAGTTTGATCGAAACCATCCATTTAGTTAAGCATTTCAATCAAAACTCTTTAGACTTCTCTATAATTTTAAATAAAATTTATGAGTTTCTTGAATATTCGAATATAATTTTTAATTACCTATCAGCACCAGTTTGGGCATCAAAACGCTTGGTTGCGATAGCATCGACTTCATCAATAAAAATAATAGAAGGAGCATTTTCTCTAGCAAGTTTAAAGACATCTCTGACCATTCTAGGACCCTCACCAAGATACTTTTATACGAATTCAGAACCAACAACTCTTATAAATGAAGCAGTTGTATGGTGAGCAACAGCCTTAGCCATCATAGTCTTACCAGTACCAGGAGGACCATACATCAAAACACCTCTAGGAGGGTCAATACCAATTTATTGATACAATTCAGGATATGTCAAAGGAAGTTCTACTGCTTCCTTCATTTCTTATTTTTATTGATCTAAACCACCAATATCCTAATAAGAAACATCAGGTTTTTCTATTTATTAAAAAAATTATTGAATATTCTATTTAATTTCTCAAATAATTAATTAAGATTCCTATTTAAATTTTAAAACATTTCTAAGTTTTGATTTGGATGAATTGATTTGAAATTTTTTTGTTGTTGCTTAGTTACTATTTTAAACGAATCTATTCTGAAGACAATAGAGAGTTATTTATTTATTTATTTATTTATTTATTTGTATATCAAAAGAAATATTAATTTAAAAAATATCTTAGTTTTTAATTTTCTTTTATTTTTTGTTTGCTTGTTAATTTATTTATTTTGTTTCTATTCATTATTCAATAGGTAGACTTCAGTCATATTCATCATAAATTAATTATCAAAATATTTCATCAATATTGTCATATTTTGCAAACAGATTTTATACAAATTAAAATGTATTATTTTATGTTGATTATCTTGTTTCCAATTCTAAACTTATTCTATGTGGATCTTAACAATTATTAAATGCTAACTTTGCTTTTATTAGTTTAAAATTATGAGTTTTGATTTATGCTTACCAGTAACTTTCATCATCTAGATTGAAGAATCTGATTCACTAGGAAGGATATCTACAACAGAGTGAGAATGACGATGAAGAGCAATACTTGTGGAAGGCTTTAATTATTCTCTATCTAAAGTTGAGAGTACTCTAACGTAATAAGTAGAACCACCAGAAGATGAAACTAATGCGTGCAATTCGTCAATCATTTCAATGAAGTGACCAATAACTAAAGGGGTAGATTGTATTCTCTTTAATTCTTCCTTTGAACGAACCAATTCTCTCTTTAACTTCTTTTAATCATCCTTAATGAATTCTTCTTAGATATCAAGGAATTCTAATTCCTTTTCTAATTCTTTCATTTTTTGATATAAATCTTGCTCACTTAAATCCTATATCATTTTATATTAAAAACTTTTACATCTCATAATTATTGAATACTTCATATAAATATTGTATATCAAGTTAAAATCATTTTTTATTTTTCAAACATTTCTTTATTTCCCATAATCTATAAATCCAAGTTATTGATAGCTTAATACTTATAATTCCAAATTTTTTATTAATTTACATTGAGATTAGTAGGAGCAGCAGCTTATCCAGTCTTTTCAACTTCCATTCCTAATTATTTGCTTATTTTTTTCTTTTTAGTTTTATTTTCGTTTTTACTAAAAGCAATAATTTATATAATAAATATCAATCAATCTATTAATATATATCTAATAATGAAAGACTCTATATTTCTTAAATTATTATCGATTCATAAAAAAACAATTCAATTTTATTTAAAAATGAAATCTTTTGATTTTTATTGATGATTTATGATTCTATTCATCTTCTATCTATTATCATAGCTCTTATGAAAAGCCCAAACATCTTCAGAACATTAGAAATCTGCTCTTAAAATCAGCAAACGACATTCTGTTTATAATTATTATTTAAAGTCATAGTCTTATATTTTATAAATTAATTGAATATATTGCTCAAATAATTTTAAATATTCATTTGATATATTTTAAAATATTTTAATTATAATTTTTTTAATAATTTCATATTACTTTGAATTAGTTTTTTATTATTTCAACTTTTTTCAAAATTGATTTATTTTGATAAAAATTTTTATTTGAAATTAAATATGTTAAAAATAAATTTATGAAAATTCTGAATTAAGTAAGCATCAACAAAATTCTACTAAAAATAAAACACTTATTTGAAGTTTTCTTGCAATAATGTTTTACAAAAATGATATGATTTTAATTTCAAATATTTGTTTTTTTATGTTTAAATTTTAAACTTTTATTTAGTCTTATTTCTTAGTTTAAATAAAATATAATTTTCATAACTTAAAAGTTTAAAAAAATTTTAAAGTTAAAATGATATTCAACAATGTTTACAAAATTATTTAAAAGTTAAGTTAATTAAATAAGCTGCTGATTTATTGAAATGAAATGAAAATGAAAAGAATAATTTTTATTTTGATTGAAAAATAAATAAATTTAATTTAAATTTGTGAATGTTTTAGGTAAAAATGTAGATTAAAGTAGAATAAATACTAAAGTTTGAATATTAAAAAAACTAATTTTATTTCAAATTATTTATTAAGGTATTGATTAATACATAATATCAAATCTAAATAAATAAATAAAGTCTTATTTCAATTAATTTAATTATTTTTCTTTTTAAAGAAGGAAAAAAAAAAAGATTTTTGATTTTAATAAAAAAAATGTATGGAAACTTAAAGGGAAAATAAAATAATGGATTTCAGCTTAGCTGATTAATATGAATTATGTTTGCTTGCATTGATTTAGTATGAAAATTGTAATTAAAAGAAGTTTTTACTTGAATTAATTTGGATTTATTAAGGAATTGAATGCTTTATTCATTAATCGATGAAAAAATAAAGGAAAAGTAAAAGTAATCAAAGAATATTTATTATTTATTGAATAGAGGAAAAAAGAAATAAATAAAGAAGATAAATTAAGAAAAAAGAAATGAGCTAGGATCCTAAGATTGTTAATCCCCAACTCTGGCCCAATCCCAACAAGTTGAGATTCGCTGATCTCTACAAGTACCAAGGTGTTGAAATGAGAAAGATCAACGATTCCATTAAGAATTATAAAGCTTCTAGATTCTACATTGGTAAATCTTGAAATTTCCAATTATTGATGTTCATATGCAAATAAAAATAGCAGCCATATTATCAAAAATAAACGAATTTACTATTTAACTTTTTTTAAATATAAAAAGCTGGTATTTTGGGAGGTTGCTTAGTTTTCAAGTTTTTCATCGATGCTGCTGTTGATAAATACATTTTTGGTGAAAATGGTAATGCCTTATTAAGGATTTAAGTGATATCATAATCAGAATTTTATCTTAACATAATAGCAGATTTTTTAATATCATGCATATCTTTTAAATTGTTAATAAAATGAAATTATCTCATTAAGCAAAAAGCATAGTTATACTTGGATAAGGATTAGTTAGATTATAAAACGTATTATAGATAAATAGAAAATGAGAAATTAAACTTTTTTGTTTATAAGGAAAATAAAACTATAAATAAATTCATAGAAATAGGATTGAAATTCAAAATGTGATATCATTTTAACAAATTTTTTTGGTTAAGTTAAAGCAAAATAGAGTTAATTTTTAATTTTATTATGAAATTAGGTAATGGTGGTAAATTCTTGGAAATGCAAACCATTAACAGCAATTACGATTACTACTATAACAGATAATTCCAAAGAATGAGATACTTAACTGAAGATCCCGCTGGTGATGATCCTTTACAAAAGACCAAGGATGAACACTTAGTCGATTTAGGTTTTATCCCTAAGGTTTTCGGCGCTAACGTCGATGTTAGAAAGAGAGCTCCTCACGATAAATATTTGTGAGAAACTAAAATAATTTAATAAATCTAAAAGATAGCTAGCTAACATGTTTGTAAGCTTTACAATCAAAAATAAAGTTTTTTCTAAAATGCAGTGTATTACTACCTCAAATAAAGCTATTTTAGTAGTAGTGTATATCTTATTAGTTAAACGAAGTCATGAATGTATCTATTAGATTAGTTAAGTATTAATTGCAAAATATATAAACTCTTATTAATTTAATACTATTCAGTATTCTAATGCGCATGCTTCATATCCAATCGTTCATGCTGCATCTAAATAAATTCTTCTTTGTATTGTTGTAATAAGCTGCAAGCATTTCTTTTCAAAGAATACCTTCTTTCAATTTATCTTTTGAAATAATAAATCAATAAATTTTTAATTTAAATCATAAAATATTTTTTCATTTTGAGAAATATTGTAAGAATTTAAGTTATTTTAATATCTTTTAAAATTTCAAAGAATATCTACTTTAAACTTATATTCTGTCAATAATTAAGTAATTTTTATTTAAAATTAAAATAATTTATTGAGTTGAGCAGAAAAATAATTTCAAGCTTTCTTCAATTATTTTAAAAGGAAATTCAAAATATACCTTGAAAAAAAAGGTTTAATTTTGATTTATTGTTAAAAATACGATTTCAATTTTACCAATTGAAAATCAAGAAAATAGAATTATTCTTAAATTTTATCTTAAAAATCACTGTAATAATATTTTAAATAAATTTTTCTAAAGTTTATTAATCGTAATTTGTTAACTAAATTATTAAATTAAAATAAAGAATTTAATTTTATTTACTATTTGGTTTAAAAATATTTTTTTCTATTTTTATGAAGCAGATAGGTTCAACAATGTCTAAAAAATTTTATTAAGAAATTTAAAGTTGATTTTGTGAATAATTTCAGTTTTAATTAAATATGACTGAGTAAAACTAAAAATTATTTTAATTAATTTATTTGTTTGTTTGTAAATTTGAAGAGTAATTTAATTTTTAGTAAAAAATTTGTAAAAATGGAAAAATTGGAGATCTTTCTTGAAATATCTTAGGCTTTTCTTGTAATTTAATGAATATCTTTTAATTTAAAAATAAGTTGGAGATAAAGATAATATTGATTGATTATGAATGAGGAAATTTCTTATGATGTTAATAATTGTATGTAGAAAATTTCATCTATACTTAAATTTTTTATTTTTCGTTAAAAGATACAAATAAACTTTGTCAGCTTGAATTTTTATTAATATGATTTGATGATTTTGTATCTATAAAATTACTTTGAATTTATTAAGGTTATGAAGGTGAGGTAGGTACTTGATAAAGAAAAATTCATTTAGCATTAAATCTTGTATCACAATTGTCTTTTAATTGTGAAATGTAATTAAATTAGATAGGATCACCTTAACAAATTTCTATTGAAATTTTAAAAGAAATGTTTTTAAATCTTGTATCTCTAGTAAGTTAGTAGGGTAATTGATTAGCGCTTAAGGAGATAGTCACAAATCTATAAATTAATAAGTGTTTGTTTGCAAAATTAAGCTTGATAGGACAGATGCAGGAGTAATAATAAATCAGAGAATAGACCTCTAAAGATGAGAGTGACAAGCAGTGAGATATTCTTCATTCAAGATAGAAGAAAAGAAGAAAAATAAAAAATAAATAAAAATAATTATTAAATAAAAAGGAAGAGGAGATTCTTAAGGAATTAAAGAAAAAACTAATTAAAAAAATCATAAATTATTTATTATAAAATAAACAAAAACAAAAATAAAAAGTAAATAAAGAGAATGTTGTCAAAGACTATTTCCAATTTCTTCAGCTCTACCAAGCCCCACGTTTGGATTAACAAGCACACTAAGGTTATTTGTCAAGGTATCACTGGTAACCAAGTAAGAATTGATATCAATTTCTACATTTTTAGCTATTTTCATTTGTTCTCCTATCAGTTTGCTTTTGGATTTCTGCAAATGCTTGCTCTCCTTTTCCTTCATTTTCTCTATTTGTTAGTCATTTTAAATGAACTAATTCATCTTCAAATCTAAATATTCTCTCTCTTTGAAGCTTACAAGCAAATAGACCTTAAAAAATAAATTAGCAATAAAAACAAAAATGATGTTTAGAGTTATCAATTCAAAATTAAGCCAACGAATTATTAAAAGTCAAAGTATCCAAATCCAAATTCAAAATTACAGCAATAGTCTTAAAATTGTAGATAAGGAAGGGAGCAATAAACTTCAAAAATAATGCTACTATTAATATAAACAAATCAGTAGCCTTATTTAAAATAAACATCATAGCAGAAGAGAAAATTTATCAAAGTTTGATTTGAAATAGCAGAAATAAAAGATGGAAATATACAAGCAAGTCGTATTTCCAGAGAAACAGATATATCCATCTTGTTTGTTAATTTTAAGCGAGAGAATAAATTAGAAAAGTTAAGAGATATTTATTTATTAAAACTACTTTTCTTATAATAAAGGGTACTTTACACACTCAACAAGCTCTTGAATACGGTACTAAGATGGTTGGTGGTGTCAATCCTGCTAAGGCTGGCCAAACTCACTTGGGTTTACCTGTTTTCAAGAACTGCCAAGAAGCTAAGAAGGTTACCGGATGTGATGCTTCCGTTATCTACGTTCCTCCTCCTCATGCTGCCAAGGCCATTATGGAAGCTATTGAAGCTGAAATTCCCTTGGTCGTTGTCATTACCGATGGTATCCCATAACACGACATGGTTAAGGTTAAGCACGCTCTTAGACAACAAAAGATTACCAGAATTATTGGTCCCAACTGCCCTGGTATCATTAAGCCCAACGAATGTAAGATCGGTATTATGCCTGGTTACATCCACAAGCCTGGTAAAATCGGTAAGCAATTATCCTTTAATATAGCAAGAACATTTTAAATCATTATTCAGTTTGCACTTTGAATGTAAAAAAAGAGAAAGCCTAGAAGTTTCCTCCATAAAAAAAGTTGGCATTTTTTATTAATTTAAATATTGTTGTGAATATTCTGTCTTAATTTTATTAGATTAATTGGGCAAATAGCTTAAATAGATTAAATTGCTAAATAAAAAGTATCTTAAAAAAGACTATATCGTTTTTCTTATTTTACTTTAGATGTGCGTCAAATCAAAAGAACTATTAATATCTTAAAAAGAATATAAAAGAACATTAATTTTTAGTTTAATTAAATATGTAAAATATAATTGCAAGCAAGCAAATAGACAGGCGTTTCTTACATACTTCATTTACATAAAGTGCAAACAGATTATTAATGAAACTATTTCACTTTTATTCTATTCTATTATATTAATATATTATTTTCTAACAACTTAGGTATTGTTTCCAGATCTGGTACTTTGACCTATGAAGCCGTTGACTAAACCACTAAGGCTGGTTTGGGTCAATCCACCGTCGTTGGTATTGGTGGTGATCCTTTCAATGGTACCAATTTCATCGATGTCCTCGAAAGATTCGTTGAAGATCCTGAAACCGAAGGTAAAAATTTATAGAATGATAAATTATGTTAAATATAGCATCAGAATTTGATAAATATTTAAAAACAGCAAAATTTAAATTAGAAGTTATTTTGTTGATTTTCAAATAAAAAATATTGAAATTCAAGAAATTAAAATGAATTATTTTATCTAAAAGGTATTTTATTAATTGGTGAAATCGGTGGTGAAGCTGAAGAACAAGCTGCTGCCTGGTTGAAGGCTCACAATAAAACCAACAAGCCCGTCGTTTCTTTCATTGCTGGTGTTACCGCTCCTCCTGAGAGAAGAATGGGTCACGCTGGTGCTATCGTTTCTGGTGGTAAGGGTTCTGCTACTGAAAAGATTAAGGCCTTAGAATCTGCTGGCATTAAGGTTAGCAGATCTCCTGCCACTTTGGGTCAAGAAATGCTCAACCTCATGAAGGTCCATAAGAACTGATTGACATTTACTTGAAAGATTGTTGCTACTTACAAATTAAGACTTGTTCATTCAATATCAATTTAATAATAAATTTAAATAAAACTGCTTTAATTTGTATCATGAAAGAGTTTTGATATTTGTAATTTATTATCTTCTTTTAGTTTTGATATGAACTAAGTCTATTGTTTAATATTTTTTTTCCATATTAATTTATCTCCAATATTTTTAAGATTTTCCTTCTTATATTTTAATATAATTTTATGATTTATGTGAATTAGTCTAAATAAATATCAAAGAAATGCTAAAATGAATAAAAGTGAAAGATTAAATTAAAACAATAAAAAATAAATTAAATTAAAACAATAAAAAATAAATTAAATTAAAACAATAAAAAATAAATTAAATTAAAGAAAGTTTAATTGAAGATGTATCTTTTTTATGAGTAAAATTAAAAAAAATATTGGAAATTTTTTTTAGAAAATCAAATAATTTTATCTAAAATCCGAAAAAGTAAAATTGAAATTAAATTTTTTAATCTTTTTAATTAAAATCAAACAAGTAAACAAACTAACTAACAGATAAATAAATAAATTTTAGAACAGTTAGTTCTCAAATTTATTTACAAAAAATTTAAAGATTTAAATAGAAAAGAATCTGATTTATTCAATCATCATCTAAACTTATAACTTTATTTACATCATCTTCATTATTTTTATTATAATTATTAATATCTTATTGTTATTCATCTTCAAGAATATCTTAAAGGATATTATCCTAAGGTAGCTAATCTTATTAAATGCTTTCATTTTTATCAGTTTCTGTTACTATTTTAGAATTTGATTGTAAATTGCTTTAGTGATCTATCTCATCTTAATTTAAGCTTCCAAAATCTTCTCCTTTTTCCTATCCTAACTCTTCAATATAAGCTTTGTCTAATTCTTAGTTGGAAGCAAATTCTTCTTACTTTTCAGGTAATTAGATTTCACTTCCTTAAGGAGTTAAAATATTATTATTGGCCAAATTATCTCCTAATAGAATTTCTTTTTAGATATTTTCATTATTACCTTCAATTGTACTTTTTTTAGCACCAAAGTTAGCTTACATTAATGGATTTGCATTTAATTTAGCTTCAGTTTTTTTTCTTATTTATTATGATATTTCTTCGGCAGTTTATTTTTCTTAATTTTTATGATTATGAGGAATTACTTCTTCATCTTCATTATCATTTAAAGCCTTCAGTTAAGCTTCTAGTTCTTCTATTTTTTTGTGTAATAGTTTGTTTTCTTCTCTAAATTACTCATATCTCATTTATGAAGATCTCTTCAAGACATACATATTATCCCTTTTTTTAAATAACTTAGAATTTCAATCAAAGCAAAAAAAAATTTTTACTCAGAAAAATTACACTCAGTGTAAATCTTGTAAGCATCACAAAAACCAGGCTGATAAATCATAAAGTGATCTCTCCAAACTGAAAATCTTCTTGTATGACTATCAGGGAAGAGTATAGATAAGTTGGTATCATGAACTGACAAATAAAAAGGGTTTTCGAAGGTGACCTTTTAGCTATTCAAATAACTCCATAAAGAAATTGTTTGAGCTCTGGCATTGCAAGAAACTTATTCCTATTATAAATAAATAAAATAAATAAATAAATAATTTAATCATAAATATTGATTTTGATTGATAAAAAATTACTTGGTAACTGTTGAAAAGGAAAGTACCAAACCTACAACTGAGATAATGGTAGGCTATTTCACATAAGAATTTAGAATTGAATTCAAAAGAGAGAGGGTATTGTTAGATCAATTAGTAAACACAATCTAAAAATTAAATAAATATAGGAGCTCTTTAGTCATCATTAAAATTCTTTGAAGCATGGCCTGTACGTATACTGAACTAATGACCAAATTATACCCAATCTTTTTCTATGAGAACCTCAAAACCTTGAATAGTACGGAAGTAAGGATCTATGCAGATTTATGCTAAACAAATAAGCTAGGATGTTCTATCCCAACCATCACTACAGTGAATAACGACATTTATCTCTTCGTATAAGGATTAAACAACTTTACGAGTACCTTCCATAATAGTACTTATATGAAGGAACCAATCGCTTTTATCTACTTCCTTCAAGAACTCATTTGAGCTTACATAAGCTGCAGCTGTCATTTTTTTGTATGATTCACGGACTTTATGGATATTGTGAATATCTAAAAATTCAATATCACCATTTCTATAAAATTGCTTTTATTCATAACCTTTGCCTGTTATTTATTATCCAACAGCATTAAGGTAAGGTCTGGCATCATATATCTTAACAATTTTAGCTAAAGTTGATAAAAAATTATATAAATAAAACTGCTTCTATATAAAATAATGAATATAGATATTTACGAACATTAGAGTTCTTTTCTAGGCATCCAATTATTTTTATGAATGTTTCGTCTTCTACTGATCTATTTGAGTTAATACCAGGCTTGCATTATGCGCATCTCCATAGGGTTACATAGTTAGAATTTGGTCTCTTTTTAAAAGCAAATGAAAGAGCAGGAAATCTTTCTCTTGAACGGAATTTAGAGCATTTAATAATATCTTCATTAGATAACTTACTTGGTACAACTATTAAAGGAGGATAAGTTGAGCATACTGCACCTGTACTATTATCCATATACTTGAATGGACTCTTTAGATAAAAATGAAAATTAAGCTTTATTAAATTGAATTTTAAGAGATACTTGTAAAATTGCTGTGTCATAATCCTTATCAGATTAGCCTTTTTCGGATTCTGCAGGCTGTATAATAACACCTTATCTTTCGAATTCAGCTTTTATATTTAGAACTGCCCAGCCTTAATATTATTCTTCTAATTATCTATCATAGGTACTATAGGTATAAGAAAATAACTTCCTTACATCTTCAGGGAAGGCAATTGTATGAATTTTAATTTGCATTTCAAATGATTGGTTTTAGGCCTCAGGTTAGTATCTAAATCTATAGAATCTTCCATCTTTACAAAAAATGTCAATGTATGAATACTACAAACCCTTTTTTTCAACAGTTCTTTCAAGCTTATGAATAAATCCTAGTGGTATTAATTGGAAGTCCTTTCTATCAATAAATTAGAATAACCTATTTTCATCATTTGGCACAAATATAAGCTATTTTAAAAAATATTTTATTTAAACTTAAGAATATTTTAAATTAGACATTTCTTTCTAAAATAATTTTAAAAGAATTACCTTATAATTTGTTAGAATTAACTTTCCTTCAACCATATACTAACCAAATTTAAGAGAAGTATCTGAATAAGCCTTTAGTTCTTCACCTTTTAAAATAAAATCTCTATCTACTTTCATATTTTTAAGTCCATTATACAATGATTCTTATTCCTATGCAATTGTATGAGGATCCTTCCCTTTTAAGTTAACAACTTTAACTTAACCTTTTTCAAATGATTGGCTTTGATAATCCTTCTTAATATCTATCCAGTCACTTGATATATTTTAGTTGCTGTTATTATTTGAGCTGTTATTATTGTTATTGTTAAGAGTACTTAATCTGTTTTTATTAATATCATCAAATTTTTCATGTTCCTTAAAAGGATTTTGAGTATTATAATTAGAAAATATTGCAATGGCAGGGTCTTAGCTCTTTTTAATTGGAGAAAAGCTGTCTTTATGAGTGTTCTGCTTTTATTATGTGGGAGATTCTCTACGAATCAATTATTCTTAGCTTTGCTAATAATTTTGCTGGTTTTAATGCAATTGCTAATTTTAAGGAACATCTGTATTTCTTGCTGAGTTAAAGCTAATAATCTAATTATTAAAAATTAATTCATATTTATTATTTGCCACTATTTTTATGGTAAAATATAATTTACTCTTCTTTAATTAGCTGATCTGTCTCCCTTTTTTAATAATTATCAAAAATTTGAAATAAAAAAAAGTAGTTAACATTTTAAAAAGTTAAAGCTAAAAGGAAATAGCAATAAACTTACAGATAAGATGACATTGTTATTATTCTTGTTGATGACAAACTCTATTGTAATAAAATTTAATAAATATTTCTCATATTGATTGCTTAAAAATAAAATTTTAAAAGTGACATCTATTAGTAATTTCTTTCTAATAGATGTAATCTCAAACTAAACATTATTGTTTTAAAACTGATTTTGTTAATTAAACAAAAGAATTACAATCATTTGGAGCTGGTTTTGTCTTCATGACACCTAAAGGATCTTTACCTTTTTATATATTTACTTACTGTAAATTAGAATTAACTCCTTACTAAGCTTATTGCTATTGGCTATCCATTAATATAAGATTTGGTTGAATTTTATTTATTTATTAAACAAATTTTAATCGAAATTAATTTTGATAAAGAAATTTATGATGATTTGATAAAAAAATTAAAATCAAAAATATCATAAAAAATAAAAAAAACTAATTTAATCAAAAAGAAACAACCTATACTACTTTTGATTTCACACAAATTCTTTATTTCGATTTCTGTACCCTGAAGAACAAAATATTTACTACTTAAATTAAAGCTAATAAGCCTGTAATGATTGTTGAGATTACTCTGATTAAAATACAGAGGATACATAGATAATATCATATTTATAATTTCATTTATTATTTAATTAGAAATTAATTTTTAATTTCTCTTACAAAATACAAAAATAATTTGAAGAGATTATATTTTTTTTAATTTGATAAAATCTTTACTTCATAAAATTACTCTACTCTAAAAAATTGTTAGTTTTTACTAACATATGATAATTACTTCTATAACATATTTATCTTTTTTAATCTTTTTTTTTGTAATTCTTTTATGATAAAATATCTGTAATAAAATACTATTCTAAAAATAAAAATTAATTAACTTTAATTAATTAATTTTTATGCATCCAAGGCATTGATGAATGAAATAAATATTTTTTAATATGATACTAAAATTATTTCACGAGATTTAGATAGTTCTATTATAAAAAGATTATTTAATGATAAAAATTAATTAGAATCTAAAGGTTTTCAAGTTAAAATTTATTGCAAAAATTGCACCATTATGCTTTTTATAGCTTTAATAAAATGATAGAACAGAATTTAACTAAATAAATACACCAAAATAAAATATGAGATGAAGTTTCTATCAATATCCATATTGTTAGTCCTTTTTTTATTTTTGAGAGATTTTATTTTTATTGATAAGATATTAGCTATTGCAAAATTTATTCGTTTCTAATTTTTATATCTTAAAGATATTAAAAAAATAAGTATTGATTTGGTAAAAAGAAAATCATCAAAAAATCTACTAATTCTTTTATTAGCTAAGTATTTCATGTGTTTTATTAACTTCACTTACAACATACTGAATAATTTCATGCTATTTATCATCGATTTTTAGAAGCAGGCTTATTTTATTGAAAACTCTACTTAGAAAATAAGTATAATAGATCATAGAAAATAATAAAATCAATTATCAGCCTCACAAATCTGAAAATAATTTTCTTACAAAAACCAAATAAACTATTTAAATAAGGTTTAACTTTCATGTTTAAAATTTTAAATACTCTCATTCCCTAATTTTATTTTAAGGCATTTTCGCTAATTCATCATTTAGGCATTTGCTATTTTTAGAAAAGTATCAAAAAAAACCTCTAATTTATTCTAGAATATGCCTAAAAAGATGACAAGCTACCACATAATACATGATTAGAATGTTGTCTACTCATAACTATCGGTTTTCAAGACCTATTTGGATACAGTTAGGAAAATTTTTCTTCCTTATAATTTTGTTTAGAAAACCTATTTTTATATTATTAATCGAGAAAGATTAAGATTTTTTTATAACTTTTTTGTAAAATAAAATAAAAAATGATTACTAATATACAGAAGCATCTAGCAGATTTTATGGGAGAAACAATAATTAATTTTTTTTAAGATATTTTATTTTAATAACAAGCTAAATATGTGAAAAAAATAGGTATTTGCCAAAAATATTTTTCACAAATCCGTTTTCTTGAATATCTTTAAGCATTACTGGAAACTTTATTTGCTATTCAAGGGATAGCTCGCAAATAATTAGATAGATAAATATTAAATGAAATAATCCTATGTTTAAGTTTTCAATTTCTTTAAAAATTAAGAAAGATTCTATTCTCAGTTAACAATTTTATTGGTCCATTTAAACATTTTTCTTTGAATTCGAACCTAAAAACCCAAAACAAGTGAAAGCCCTTCAGGAAAATCCAAAAAGAGGTTTAATAAAATATTGTTCGAATACTTTTATACAAAATCCTTAGTAAGAACTACATAAAATAGAGGTTTTTTGAATTAATATTTTTCTACAAGCTCTATAATTTGATCATATATTTATCATAATTAATCTGAATTAAGCAATGAATGTAGTATTTGATGGATGAAAGAAAATTTTGTAGGTCAAAATAAATTAGATTATTTTAAGTTTAATTCATAATATTTGTTGGAATAAGATGTGATAGTAAATTATTATCAACATATGTTTTTTATTCAATTTTATTCTTGATGTTTAAAAAATATTGCGACCAAATTTATTAAATAAAATAACGTGATAATTAATAGAATAATTAAAGATATTGCAGCTTTAGCTGTAGAAAATATCTTTTTGGTGGGGATTGTAAATATTAAGAAAGTTAACTATCTGAAAGCTCGACTATTATTTACGTGGTTTTTAATTTATTTATGTTTCTAACGATAGAAATTAGCTAAATGATAGCGGGTTTATTTTTAAAATGTGCAATTCCATGAGAATATGAATGGATATGCTTTTAAACAGAGTAAAATGAAGAGATTATTTAACAAAATAAATAGAATTTTGTTAAGTTTTATACTTAGTTCAATAGTAGATAAATATCTAATAGAGATATATATTTCATGCAATTATTTATTACTCATCAGGATATAACATTTGGTGGTTTTAGTTTCCTTAAAATTAAATTTTTTCTATTTATTTATATAGTTCGATATCAAAAAAATCATAAAATAGTTAAGATACAAGCAAATTTTATTGAACAAAGAAAAAATTGAATGCAAAAAAGATACAAAGAGGCTCTTGGAATTTTAAAATTTTTACATTGAATGAGAGATTTTTCATGATGATTTTATATGAACAGAGAGCAGTTTTTACAAATTAAAAGAAAAAATGAAAGAAAAGATAAAGAAGGATAATAAGAAAGTGAGAAAGAAAAGAGGACGATAATCTGCTTGAAACATGAATGAATGCATATATTATTAATGAATATGTAAATGAAATAAAACTTTAATTAGATATGCGTGACAGTATTTGTAATTTATATTAATAAATTACGAATTATCTTGTTATTTATTTTCAAGTATATCATCCAGAACAATTTAAATAAAAACTTAAATAAAAAATTATTTATAATCTTTAAAGCAAAAAAAAATTAATTAAATAAAATTCAAAAAACAACAAACAAACAATAACTCTAAAATGGCTCAATACTCCCAAACTCTCAGATCTTCTGGTTTCACTTCCACTGTTGGTCTCACTGATATCGAAGTAAATACATACACCATACTTAACACTTAAATCATTTAGCCTAGAGTCTTTTAGGTTAAATCTATTCATATAAATCTCACATCACCGAATTATGAGATTAATTACCACTAGCTTGCTGGCTCATTATCATCGATTCTATGAAAACAAATCTGATGATTGCCTAAGTAGCAGATAGAGTAATAAGAAAAGAGTCCAATTTATTATAAATAAAGAAGTAAGTAATTACCTGTTCATCCATCTCACCAACTGTTGGATTAGAATTCAAGAAAAACCAAAAATGGAATTTAGCTTAAAAAAAAAATAGCAAAAAAAATTTGAAAGATACTATTAAAACACTTTGAATAATCTATTCAAAATAAATAAAACCAGCAAGCATAAATACAAATATTAAATCAATCTTACTTCTTCAAAATAAAATGTCTGTCTCTAACCATCAACAACACTCTAATCTTATAAGCATACATACACATTAGATACAGCCCAGATAAGATAACATAATAGTAGTTAGATGATGATGATGATGACGATGACAGCATAGTGATGTGGTATATGAATATAGAGAAAGACTCTGGCTTTATAAATTTTATAAAATTTTGATGCAAAAATTAAATAAATTTTTTTATTAGGGTGCTAAGACCGTCGCTAGAAGAATCTTCGAAAACTACGACAAGGGCAGAAAGGGTAGAATCGAAAACACCGACTGTGTTCCCATGATTACTGAAGCTTACAAGTCCTTCAACTCCTTCTTCGCTCCCTCTTCTGATGATATCAAGGCCTACCACAGAGTCCTCGACAGAAACGGTGACGGTATTGTTACTTACTAAGATATTGAAGAACTCTGCATCAGATATCTCACTGGTACCACCGTCAACAGAACCATCGTCACTGAAGAAAAGGTCAAGAAGTCTGGCAAGCCCAGATACAACCCCGAAGTTGAAGCCAAGCTCGACGTCGTAAGAAATTATTAAATAACTTCAAATTATCTTTAGATTAAAAAATACAAAAAATAGTAAAACTTAATTAAAAATATCTTTTTCTATCAATAATAATAATAGGCTAGAAGACTCTTCAAGAGATACGATAAGGACGGTTCTGGTTAATTACAAGATGATGAAATTGCTGGCTTATTAAAGGACACCTACGCTGAAATGGGTATGTCTAACTTCACCCCCACCAGAGAAGACGTTAAGATCTGGTTATAAATGGCTGACACAAACTCTGATGGTTCAGTCTCCCTTGAAGAATACGAAGACCTCATTATCAAGTCTCTCCAAAAGGCTGGTATTAGAGTCGAAAAACAATCTTTAATTTTCTGAGCTCCATTTTTACCTATTTCTATAACAAATCAATAAATATAAATATTAATTTGTCTTAAATATCTTAACACTGTATTTACAAAGAATTATTATTATGCATATGCTTTGTATTTGAGATATTTTTTTATTAATTTTTATAAAATCTATAATTTCAACTCACTCACTCCAACTCTTCTTCACTCAAAAAGTAGTTAAAATTATTTAAAAATCTTTTACAAAATCTCTGTTTTAATTAAAATTAAAACAAAAAAAATTAAACAAAATTATTCATTCAATTTTATTGAATAGAAAAATAAATATCTTTCTTTCTTTGTTCCCACAAATTTATTATCAAATTATTTATTTAATTTTACATAAAATAGATCTTCTTTATAATTAAAAATTTTTATTGAAATTATTTTTTATTACTTTTTACAAAATTATTCTTTTTTTTCAAAAAATATCTAAAAAAATTGAACAAATAATTGAATTTCTAATAATATTTCTTGTTTTGTTTGTTTCTTAATAAGATTGATTGCTTTATTGCTTGTTTGAATAGTGAGGCTTTACTTAATAAATAAATTATTAAATTTGTAGATGCTTTCTATCTACGTTTTGCTTTCAAAAAAATTGATTCAATGTTTTTTTGATAAATAAATAGTTATTTAGAATTAAGAGGTTAGTCGATTAAAAATATATCAAATTTTTATCATGAAAAATGCAAGGAAAAAGTTTGAAAATAATAAAAAGATAAACTGGCTATTACACTTATTTGTCTATATTATCAAAACCCTTTTTGTTTTTAGAATAAGATTATATTTAAATAATGATAAATCTACAAATCTGAAAACAAATTTGAAAATATTATTAGTGTTTATAAAGTTGTTGGTAGTAAGTTTATATTTTTAAAAATTAAATTGTTTAGATTTTTATGTTTAAACAAACCTTTTTTGTATGAATAAAAATTAGTAATTACATTTTTTAATTTTAGTTAATTTGAAATTTTTGGTTGAAATCAAACTTTCTGATTTTAGTTTTATTAGAGCTCTTTCTTTTCAAGTGATTGATATTAATTTTTCTATTTCAAATAACTTTTTTTCTTGCATGATATATGTTTATGAAATAATTTAAAAGAGTACTACTACTAAAATTAGATTATAGATGAAACATATTTCTTACATAACTCGTATTTTATACTTAGAGTCTTTATTATTAAGATAATATTATAATTTAAAATATTTATTACCATGAAATCAAGCATATAATATTGCCTTGAAACCAAGATTTTCAAAAAAATAGAATTATATAAGATTCAAAAGCTTTAAAAACCTGAATCAATTAGCATCAATAAATTGTAAGCCTGAATTTCAAAAAGCGTTTAAAAAGATGATTATCAATATTTTTTAAAGTGAAATGCTATTTTTGTATCTTAACACACTTAACAAACAAATCTTAAAGCCATTTTTGAGTTTAAAATACCTTCATTAGAGTACAAATGTTATGAAAGTAATTAAAATTAGCTCTAGAAATAGTTTGTTTCTAAAAAACTAATTTCGAGAGAAATTTTAGGGTTCAGTTTTCAATATAAATATGGATTTTTTTCTTGGTTTTCGAATTTAAATTATAGAATGATTTTCCTAAGTGTTTAAATTTTAAAAAAATCTATTTTAATTAAAGTCTTTAACTACTTCTTTTCTTTTCCTTTTGTAGACTTTAGAATTTATTTACACTCATAAAAGAGAAGAATTATCTTTCAACGCAAAAATAGTCAACTCTATTTCTCATCGAAATTAGTAACTCAAAATAAATTTTAGTAGTTTTCAAACAGGTGCTTAATTTAATTTTATCTTTATATCGCAAAATTTCACTTGAAGAAGATGATATTTGTATTGCTAATACTGTTTAGGAATAAATAAATTTAGTAATACATATATATGAATGTTTTGTACTAACGGGCAGCTATTTTAGGAATTTTAGAACCAACGAATATCTTTACCGATGCTTTTTTTAGAAGAGAAGAAAATTTGAAGCAAACCAAAGGATATTATTATTACTGTTTGAAGACAGGTAGGTGATCGAATTAAAAGAATATTAATCAATTAGTTTAACAAGAAAAAAAGTAAAAATCTAATAATAATATTCACAAAATAAATCCATAATTTATTAAATTATTTTTGTTAGTTTGTAGTTAGTTTCAAAAACAAGAAAAATAATATAAATCATAGATTTTAACAATTACTTACTACTATTAAAATGGGAGAAGATAAAACAGCTGAACAGAAAAAACAATATAATGTTGATGAGAATTTATCAAATGGACCACTTGCTTAAAGAGGTTGCAATGATATCCTTTGTTGTTTACTTTTCATAGCAAACATCGCAGCAATTATTGGTATTGGCGCGTATGGTCTGAGCAAAGGACATCCAAGTAGGCTACTAACTGGGTAAACATTTTATTTTTTCTTAAAAAGAATCCACTGAGATTTACATTTTAGATCTGGATTAATCCAATTAAAAATATTAATGATGATAATTCTAAGATTTATTTTATATTTTAATTAGTTATGATTCTTATGGTAGAGCTTGCGGTTTTGATTCCTTAAAAGATTACCCTTATGTTTACTTGACTGCACCTGGTAGTATTAAAAAAAGTTTGTGCTTGAATACTTGCCCTGATAAAGCAGGTATACCTTTAATATTGCTTTTAATACAATTTATATATTTTTGTTTTTAATCTATTAGTATCATCTGAACTGGGTTCAACTTATTCAAGTAGTTTAACTTCTGCTTTAACTGCTTGGGATCAAGCAGGTTCTAAATATGTAGACACTCCAGGAGCTTTACTCGCAAGAGAATCCAATAGTATTAAATTTTTGAATCTTGAAACATACATTGCCTTTTCAAGTCAAATTAATTATGATGACTACCATATTGCCGTTTATCAAACCAGAGGGTATTTTAGTAGAGTTTGTTTACCTTATGGAGATGCTTATGATAAGACTATGGAATAAATAGGTGATGCTTTTGGAGCTAGTAATACAACAAATTTAGAAAGATATATTAGTGATGTTAAAACAGCTTGGGGTATGATTTTAGGTAGCGTAGGTATTGCTTTTGTTATAGCTTTTATCTACATGGTTATTTTGAGATATTTCGCTGGATTAGTAACTTGGATAACAATTATCCTTTACTTTGTCCTCCTTACAGCTTTTGCTATTATCTTGCTAACAAAAGGTTAAAGCTAATATGATGATGTACAATATTTTTTTAACTTTCTTCACTCAGCAGTTAACGTTAACAATTTTTTAAATCTAAATAAAAAGGGAGTAAACAGTGGAGATAAAGATATGTAGTAAGATGGAAAAAATTTAAAATATCTCTCTTATGCAATTTTTGCTTTAGATGGCTTGTTCTTAATTATTTTCTTATGTTTGTTCAATCGTATTAGATTAGCTGTTGCAATTATCAAGAGTGCTGCTCTTTTTGTAGGTGAAGTTAAGTCTTCATTTTTGGTTCCTCCTGTAGTAACTGTATTCTGTATGCTTTTCACAGCTTGGTGGTAAAAATTTTAAATAATTTCAATCAAATTTGATTAATTTTAATCAAAAAAACTACCAAAAAATTAAAATATTTACTTTTATTACATTTATTAGGATTGTTGCTTTTGTTTTTGTTTACAGCGTTGGTGATATTTAAGGAAGTGATAATGGTCCTTTTGCTTCTGTTAAATGGTAAAAAAATACTAGATATATGCTAATCTATCATATTTTTGGAGGTTTGTGGATCAATGCATTCTTTAGTGCTTTAACCTAATTTATCTTAGCCACAGCCTGTGCTATTTGGTACTTCAGTAAACCAAATGAAGTAATTTATTTAAAAATTTTTCAGTCATTAATTTAAATAATAAAATATTTAATAAAAAAGCCCCATAAACCTGTTTATACTGGTGTAAAGAGAGGTCTTACCAATCATTTTGGTTCCCTTGCATTCGGTTCTTTGATTTTAGCTATTGTAAGACATTTAAATTGTTTAGATTTATTTTTTAATCTTAATTTTAATTAAAAAGGTTTAATTTATCAGACTTGTTCTTGAATTTATGGAACAATAAGTAAAAAAATCTGGCTAAGGAAATAATACTTGTGTTAAATATTTACTCAAGTGTATGCAATGCTATGTTGCTTGTTTTGAAAGATTTATCAAATTCTTAAATAGAAACGCTTACATTTAAATTGCTTTAACAGGTAAAAACTTCTGTGCTGCTGCAAAGGATGCTTTTGAATTGATCTGGTGCAACCCAGTTAAATTTGGTACAGTAGCTACTATTGGTAACATATTTATCTTCATTGGTCGTCTCTTTATTGCTGGTATTACTGGTTTGATTTCATATATTGTCCTCGTTAAGGCCTCATATTACAACGATCATTTGTTCTCACCTATCGTTCCTACTGTTTTTTGTGTTGTTATTGGTTACTTTGTTGGTACTTTCTTCATGAGTGTTTACAGTAATTTTTTTCAACGGACTATCATCAATTAAATTTTAAATATCTTAATTCTTTTTTAAAAAAAGGTATGGGTGTTGACACTATCTTATAATGCACATGTTTGGATGAAGAACTTACTAAAAAGACTGGTAAGGATTATAACAGATGTCCCGAACCACTTAAAGATTTCTTCAATAATAATGGAAAGAAATGAAAACATATTTGAATTATTTAGATTAAAAAATATAGATTAATAATTTATATTTTAATTTTTCGTTTGTTTATTATAGATTGAAATTATTATTTTCATTCACTATATAATTTTATTGAGTTATTATAATCAAATTTAATTTTTTTGTAATTAAAGAATGCAATTGTAAATACTATTATAGTCTTTTCTTAAATTCAATTTCAAACAAAAAGGAAGAAACAATTAAAAAAAATAAATAAATTTAATTGAAAAAATATTTTTAAAAAAATTTGTTGAGAGAAGGAGAAAAATAAAAGTAAATTTAATAATTTTAAATTATTTAAAGGCCATAATAGCCAAAGATTTTCTGAATTCGACTGAAAATGCTTCTTTAAATTTGATTAAAAAATATTTTAAGAAATTAATTTGATCAAACACAAGAAAATACGAATTTCTTTTTATTAATATTAGTATTGATATTTTTTGTTTTTGTAAGGGGGGGTTAGTTATTAGTCATTCAATCATTCATTCATAGAAATCACAAAGCACTAACTATTTTATTTTTTTTGCTTTTTGCCTGATTTTCTGAGTATTTTTTTTGTTCCTATTTTCATCATTTATTTTTAAGTCTATTATTCTATTCCTTGAACTCAAGCTGTTTAAGATATTTAGCTTTTACTTATGAAGATCATTATTTTCATAACTATGAACATAAAAATGAAATGTGCTTAGGTTTTACAATTCGCAAAGCATTACAATTACTTATGTATCAATTTCCATTATCTTATCTTCATATCCTTAAATCTCTAACAATAAATGATTTAATTTTTTTAGTTTTGAAATTGCTGTTACTATTTCAAAAATTTGTAATTATGTTTTAGTTTAGATTTGTATTATCAATTTTTCTAGATTAGATAAATGTAATAGTCCATTTGAAATTTCTTGATAGGATTAACTTGCTATCTCTTCATCAAATATAATGTCTAAACTATTTAAATTAGATATTTTTTAAAGTGTGCTAAATGTATTCATCACACCCACTTTTTGAATCTTGATTTTATCAAAATGAAATGTTATATGATTTATTTTCTATAATTAGCTTATTGAATTTAAAAAATAATTTAGTCCTTCATCTTGAATTTTGCATAAAGATAATAACAATTCAAAACTTTCAATATTCTTTAGCTTTTATATCCCTTAGGCTAAAATTAAAGATCCTTCTGGGTCTAAATCATTAACAAAAAATCTTAAACTAAGCTTTTTGAGATGAACTTAGTCGTTAAAAAAATTAGAAAATCTTTTATATCCTTCTGGAGTCCAGAAATTTTATTCCCAGCTTACTAAGCTTAAAGAATCATATTCTAAAGTTTTCATAACTAATTTAAAATTACTCAGTTATGATTCAGTTATATATGGAGACAATTCAATATTTAGTTGTTTGTCAGATAATCTGTTTTTTAAAATATCAGTGATATTATCTATGCTATCATAGTACTGCATTTATTTTTAATAATGTCACAAATTTATTCCTTTTTTCAACAATATTTGTTTTCTTTTTTGAGTATTTTTTGTTTGATAGAATAAAGTTTTCAAAAGTAATTTTGCTCTTCTAATTAATTTAAATAGATAGTTAAATAAAATACCCTTTATTTCTTATCATGATCAGAAAATCTATCAAAAATTTATTTCATCATTGAATTTATAAATAGGTTTAACAAAAATTAAATTCTAATTTATTAAAATGTCATAAAACCTTTCAATAAAAATTTTTTTGGAGAATTGAAAAATTATTTTATGAAAGAATCAAAAAATTTAACAAACAAGATTGAGATTTGGGATTTTATTATCCAGCTTAATATTAACCAGACTTATTACTCTGGTTTCTATCTAAAGCTTAGGTCTAATCCTAATATATGAATGAATGAAAGTCTAAATTAAGCAAGAAATTTAATAAAAATATTTTTAAAAAAATAAAATATTGAAGGTTAAAATAGCTATAAAGATTGATATTATCTTCATTATGCTTTTTATTTTTTTGAAATATCATATTGAATTTTATCTATTTATTTGATAAAATAAATACCAGACATTTTCAAAACTGTATCAAATAAGAAATAGGTTTATAAAAATATTAGAGATCAGAACAACAGCAACATATTGATTCAAATGCTTTTTTTCACTAAAATATATAAATTATTTTAAAAGTTTTAATTTTTATTAGAATTCTTTTGGTATTATTTCTATAAATATTAGTTTTTTGTGATGCTTGTTAACTTACTAGTTGTTTGTTTATAAACGTTTATACTTTAAAGAAATATTTAGTTGTACTTTTTTTTATTTGGTTAGTCGATGGTGGTGTTTGTTGTAAATTAAGTAAAAAACTAGGTTCTGAAAAAAATAGTTAATTAATAAATTAGTAGTAGTATTTAGATTTATTAGTTGAGTGATTTAGCTTTACTTAATTAAATTGGCATAAATACATAGATATATAAGTTCTAACAAATATACTTAAACACATACATATTTTAGTTTTTAAAGAAGGAAAACCAATTTACTAAGCTAAGTCATTTGTTTTATAAATGTATAGACAGGTACCTGTTTCAAGCAAGATTATAAGTAGAAAAATAAAAGAAAGAGATTCTCAAATCCATGAAATGAAATTAAAATAAATATCTAGTTAAGTAGATTCTAAGCGCCCAGATCATTTCTATCCTGTATCTTTGACTTAAAATAAAAAGAAAATGTAAATTATGGAAGACAAATATACAGAAATAGAAAGAGAAAATAGAATTTTATTGGAGAAGATTACTAAGATTATGAATCCTCCTAAGACAACAAGTAATAGTAAAATATTTTTTTTCCTAAAAAAAGAATCTTCACACAACTTAATTATTAAGAAAATCAAAGTTAGGATTAATCAATTTTAAATAGACTTAGCAGAAACAATAATTATTCAACCATATAGCAGTCTTCTTATACAAAAAAGAAATCTTTGAATTAGTTCAATCGAAGAAAAGAATTGCTCAGTATTATGGAAGAAAATAAGAAGATTTTAGAGAGAATTAAGACAAGAAAAAGTGAATATGATCACCGTAAATGGGAAGAAGATCACAAGAAAAATGAAGTTCTTTTAAATAAAATAAGCGAATACCCTGTAAATCTATATAAGAAGAGTGATTCAAGAACAACGTTCATGAGAAATGATAACCAATTTAACCCAAATAATTAAAATTTAGATTAATCTTCTGCTTCCATCAAACGTTAAAACTATTCACTTGATGTAGAAATTTAGGCTTTTCATTATGTTTTTATTATATTCGTTAGATAAGGTTGATTGGTTGGTAATTTAATACCTACAATTCAATTTTTAATGTGTTAATTTATTTTCCCTTTTTTTCTTTGCTTATGTGAGTAAAATATTTTTATTTTTCATTAAATCTACAGAGACAAATTGGAGGGCAATAGTAGAAGAGCATTAGCAATAGTAATTGTTTTATTTTATTTATGGTAAAATATTTAAATCGTTATTTTTATAATAATAGAAAGGGACAGATCATTTCATTTAGAACCTTTAAATAATAGTAATAATAGAATTGATGATAATAAAACTATTCTTTACAGGTAATCTCGTCAGTTTGGACTTAATTTTTATATTGTGGAGATTTCTATTGAGAATGGGTAATAACACTTTATTGAAATTTAGACATTTTAATGAATAAATTATTAATTAGTATATTTAGGATTATTGCAGATGATATTGAAAATCCACTCACACGAGTTCTTGAGATGTTTGAAAATGATGGAATTAAAGTTTTAAATAAATTCTTCCACAATAATTTAGAAGAACTTGTATCCAATTTAAAAATTACAGATAAAATATACATTAAAGGTTTAGAAAAATATTAAACTGAACCATCAGAGAATTACAATCCATAAAATGAGAAATTAAATACTGATAAATCTTAGATTTTAGCTAACAACAAAAGCACTCCTTTTATTATAGACAAAGGCTTTGATAGTTAATAAGATATTGGCTACACAACTAATGATTCATATTATAATAGGGATTAATAAATCAATTTTCTTAAAGAAAATAAAATAACATTAGACTAAAGTTAACAGTCTTAACAATAATAAAAAAAATCACCATTAAATAAATCTTAATACCAACAATAAAAATACACTCCAAACTAAGAAACACCAAACAGAAAAGTGTTACGTGAAATAACAGAATTAAACAGCAGCAATAACAATACATTAGAGAGTAGGTCACCTATTTAAATAAATGAAAGATTATCTGCACAATCTAATAGTCCAAATTAATAATAAAATAATAAAACCTTTACTAATTCTAAATTAATGATGGACTTTTGCAACAATCAATAAGAATTTGATAAAAATTATAAAACAAACCCAAACAAAAGCAATACTCAACTTCAAATTGATCAATCTAATGAAAATAGATTTCCCAAATATAAAGAATTAAATTATATGAATAATAAATATGGGAAAGATGAGTTAGAAGATGATGATGATGATGAAGAAGAAGAAGAAGAAGGAGATGAAATTTTTGAAATAAAAAAATAACAAAAATGAATTTAAAAAATTTTAAAATTTGTTCGTAGCCATTGCATATAAATATTTATTATTTTATAAAACTATAAATTTTGCTTTAAAAAACTAAACATTCGATTTTGCCTACTTATATAAAAAGGAGATATATTTGTTGCAACTTTTCATAAAAAAATGAATTGAAAAAAATAAATAAATAAGATCAATTACCAAATAAAAATTTATGAGAATAAAATTAAAATGAACCATAAATTTTGATATAAAAAAATTAACTTTTTGATTATAAATATTTTAGATAATTCTAAATTATTTTGGTTTATTGTTATTCATAAACATTTTAAAAATAAAGTAAGAAGAGAGGAAGATAGTAATCGATTCATAGAAATTTTTTATTATAAATTTGAATAAAAAAAACTTAAAATCTTTTTTTTTCTTGCTTATTTAATCCAATAAAATTTCCTTTAAAATTATTGTCATGTTATGTTCTAAGAAAACTAATTTAGTTTGTATTAGATAAAAGAATACATTCAATTAAATTATGATAATTAATAAGTAAAAATAATAAAATAATCAGGAAGAAGATGTTTGGATTTGTTGAAAATAATAAATTGGAAAAAATAATTAAAGAAGGTAAAATAATTATTCTATTTTATTATTTTATAAAAGCAAATTTGAAAAATGAATTTTGTTGTAAAAAGATTAATTTGTTGTTTTTGGTTTAATAAATAATTTAAATTGATGATAAATACTTACATTTCTTATTTTTGAATAGATATTATAATAATCTTAGTGAACAATACGTCTAAAAAGGAAAAACATATTTTTGGATTTTAATTTTTTATTTGATATTTTGTAAAGAAAATAAATCAGTTCAAATTTTTAGAGATAATTAGCATCAAAGAAATGGCCTAAAATAAAAATAAATACTCAATTTTATTGCCCACTTATAACGAAAGAGAAAACTTGCCAGTCATTTTATATCTCCTTTTTGACATGGCTGATAAGAAGTAAACATAATTTTTGAAATTTAAGAATCTTTTTTGCATCATTTTGAAAATGATTGTTGATTAAATTATAAAAGTTTTGGATTCATTTAAGTTAAATAGAAAATTAAAATTATTTTTTTAAATAAAGCAAACTTGACTTAGAAGTAGTTGTTATTGATGATAACTCTCCTGATGGTACCTAAGAAGTAAGTTATTGTTTGTCAAAAGAAAATATTTAAATTCATTTCTATATTATCAAAATTAGGTAGCTAAAGAATTACAAAAATTCTATGGAAAAAAGCTTGTAAGAATTAAAATTTTAGAGAGAATATAATTATTTTATTGGCTATTAAGCAAAAGACAAGTAGATTAAAAAATTTTAATTGTTAAAATTAGGTTTTACACTTTAGACCAGGAAAATTAGGTTTAGGAAGTGCTTATATTGATGGTTTAAAGTTTGCCACAGGTAAATAAATATGAAATAGCTAAGTATTAGGATTAATATGAATTTTTAAATAATTCAAAAGGCAATTTTGTCATCTTGATGGATGCTGATTTCTCTCATCACCCTAAGTTTATTCCCTAATTCATCAAGTACAATATTTATTAGCTTTCGTAAATTAATTGACCATGAAACAATAATTTAGGAAATAAGCTGAAAATAACGCTGACATAGTTACTGGTACAAGATACAAAAGGAATGGTGGAGTCTATGGTTGGGATTTCATGAGAAAGCTCACCAGCAGAGTAGCTAACTTTATTGCCAAAACTACTCTTGGATCAAACTGTTCTGACTTAACAGGAAGTTTTAGGTATTTATTTAAAATAAAAAGATAGAGAATAGATTACAAATAAATAATTTAAAAGATTATATAAAAAGGAAGTTATTGAAAGAATCATGAAAGAAATTATTAGCAAAGGTTATGCTTTCTAAATGGAAATTTTAATTCGTGCATAGGGATATAACTACAAAATTGAAGAAGTAAGCTCAAACATTATTTATATTAAAAGCTCAAACAATTTTATAAATAAAAAGGTTCCTATTATTTTTGTTGATAGAGTTTTTGGTGAATCAAAGCTTGGTGCAAATGAAATTAATATCTATCTCAAGGGTGTTTGGAAATTGTTTGAAACTTTCTGATTTTCAAATTATTAATAATAAATAAATAAATGAGCTTTTTCTGTGTTTTAATTAATATCAAAAATTATACACTTAAAGAGTAAATATATTTTAGTTCAATAAATATATTCAACTATTCTCAATTAAAATCTTCAATTTTCACATTCTTCTAAATAAATAAAAACATTTTTTTTCTTGATAAAAAAACAATAAGAAGCCTGGAAAAAAATAAAAAATACTACTTTAAAATTTTTTTATTCATTAATTGATTCTTCAACAAACTTTTTAAAAAAAATAAGTTAAATATTTCTAAATCTAGATAAACAAATTGTAAGAACATAGATTTTAGCTTATTAAAAATAAATAAGAGGAAAAAATAAATAACTCTTATTTTAACTATTTATTATTTTAAATAAGTATTTCATTTTTTCAAGTTTAATAAATAAAAAATATTTTATTATGGAATAAGGCTTTTATTATTTAGGATTTAAAAACTTAACATCATTTCATATTAAAAAATACACGAATTCAAAAGATAGTTAAATATATTGTTATTTCATATTTTAACATCTATTGGGTTGTCTTTCATTGCTTTATATTTTTCTAATATCTCCACTAATTTTGTGTTTAGAAATCATATTTTAATATTATTTTAATTAAATAAAACTAACTTACAGAATTTTTTTAAGTTATTTGAGTTTTCTGGTTTTGAGCCAAATTATTTACTGTAACTGTCTTCTTGGCTTTCCATTTTTTTCAACTGCTCTTCTATAAAATTTTTTTACAAATTTTAAGTTTGAGATTTAAAATCCTTAACAAAAGTATTAAGTTTCTTTTGATCAGTAGTTTTTTAGAAGTTAGGTAGCAAATCAGATTTTTTATCAGGTGGTGGTGGTTCTATTTTGATTTTACCTGGATATCTTATACCTTTTTCCTTGAGAGGGTAGGCTTGAGTGTAGTCTTTTTCATAAAAATTTCTTAACTTTAAATGAATCAGTTTTCTAAAAACATCAAAATCTGTAGCATTATCACTGGTAATTTTATACTCTCTCTCCTTGTTGGTATTTTTCTGTTATTTAAATATGTAAGAAATTATTTAAAAACATATTAAAATGCATAAAATTTACTAAACAATGATATAATAAATAGTTATTGGGTAAAAACTTCCTCTTTAGATTTTGTTTTTTATTTAGACATTCTATGAATTCTTCCCATGTAATTAACTTATTTTCATCTAATTCGTAACTACCACTTATTGATCCTCCTTCTTATTTTGAGTTTTCTTTTGTCAGATCTTTCTAACCTAAATTATAAATTGTCCATTAATATCTGCGTTATGATTTATTCAAAGCAAATTCCTATGCAAGACAAGAACTCTCTGAGTAAATGTGAGATTATTCAACAGTGAAATTTCTTTCAATTCTTTAAATCATTTTTCTTATATCTTCAGTTGATAAACATTCATCTTCATCAACATCTGTTAGTGTGAATATTACTAAATTTTTAGTTTTATTTACATTTCAATGGTCATTTAACTATATATTTTGAAATGATATTTACACTTAAGTTTTTATTCTTCACTCATTCTGGCTAGAATAGTTAAAGAAATAACTAAATCCTAAATATCAACTTTCTCAGCATCTATATTCTACTAAGTTACTATTTTACTAAATTCAGAATCTTCATATTTTTCACTTAACTTCTCCAATTTAAATCCTATCAATGAACAAAAATGAGATCTTAATGAACAATTACCAAATAGTTTAATTTAAATATATCTAAAGAATAAATAAATTTTAATCTTTTACTTTCAAAGAGAGCATCTAAAAATAATTCTCTAACCTAATCATCAATAATATTAATGAAAACTTTTTTGAATACTTGTCTTGATATTTTTCCTGAATCACTATTTCCACTTTCTCTAAATGATTTCCAGATTCTTTATATATATTTATTATCTAACTTTTTTTAAAATTCATCACATTCTTGTTGACTAATATCTCTCATATACGGGTTTGTTTCATATTTATTAGCTTATTTCAAAAACTCAATATATTCTTCTTCAGTAAAGTCAAAATCATATTCTTATTATGGGGCATTTTGATCTTGCTGAAAACTATTTTAATGACTATTTTTCTTATATCCAAGTTAATTAGATGCTAACTTTGGGTCTGTTATAAATCCAAATCTTTCTGACATTAAAATTTAATTTACCAACTAAATAACTTCTAAAATCAGAATTAACAATTTTTAATTATTATAAAGCAATCAAGAAAGTAAGTCTGTTTCAATATAAATTATTTACAGTAAATATAAACCAATTTTAATACATTTCGAATAGATAAACCCTAAAAAAAATAATAAATTATTTTCAAAAAAAGAAATAATTATATTTGAAAAAAAGATTTTATTCATATATTTCCAAAATAAAAGTCATGTCAATTTTAATTTATTATTTTAGTAATTTAATTATTTTAATTCTAATTTAAAATAATAAACAACTTTTTCATAACTTTAATATTTAGCTGATATTTTATTAGTTTGAGCTATTTTTAATAATTTAAATTAAAATAATTATTATTAAATATTATCTTGTTAAATATCCCCTTCCAGAAAAATATTTAACTTAAAATATGTAAGATTATATTTTATTAATAACCAAAGTTAATACTTATTTATTTATTTACTTTCTTTCTTACTTACTTACTGTTTCAAATATTGAAATGAAGAAAAAATAGAGATAATTTTATAAATTTACTACTTAAAGACATATTGAAAAGAAGTGTTTTACTTAAGAAAAGTTTTATTGGTTGAATGATTGATTACTAAATATTCTAGGCCAAAAAGAATTAATTTATTTATTCTAATCTTGAAAGATGGATGATCTCAATAAATATTTAAAATAACAAAAGTTTTTCATTTTAATGATTTTTAGTCAAACTTTGTGAATAATTGATATTTTTCAAACTAATTCTAATTAATAATAAATGCTTTATATGTTTTTTTTATTTAAAAATATTTGTTAGAAATATCTCAATCACATTAAAATAATATTCTTTCTAAATATTTAAAAAAATTATGATCTAACTCAATATTTCAATCAACAATAAAATAAATCATCAAACTTAATACTGATAAAAGGTTAAATATGCTTTCATTTTATTTAGTTTATCTTTAAGGTGCTTAGCTTAAACTTTGAATCTTGAATCTACTTCCTTGATATCCTCAATACTCAAATGCCTTTGTAATTATAAATCACCATCTGGGTGAAGGTATTTATCACCGCACTTCTATATCTACTCCTGAACTTCATCTATTACATTTTTAAAGAAATAATATATAAAATTAATTAAAAACTGTTATACTTTATATTGATTTCATTAGATCAAAATACATTTTTTCAAAGCTTTCCTCATCTACTTCAGTACTTTTTAAAATAATTGATTTGATTAATTGATACATTTTAAATAAAGAAATATACTTGTTAAGTTTCTTAAAGTTTCTTAATGTTTTAGCTTTGATTTGAGTTTTATCACTTTAATTTTTTAAATAATATAAATAATCTATCTATTTAAGATGCTCTGGTTTTATAGTATAAGCGGGCACTTTTTTTTCTATGAGACCATACTTCATTGAATATGTTCCTACAGGGGGAGCTATTGATTCAGGTTTGTATCTGTCAGAAAAGCATCTATCTGTAATTTATGATTCGTTATTGGAATTTATAATTTTATTTTTCTTTTATTAGAAAATCTTTAGTCTAACAGAACTATCCAATTATTTATAGAGACCATTTTTAGGATTATTAAATTTATATTTTTTAAAGCTCTCAAAAGGTGTCATGTCATCTAGATCGTGACAGTAAAATAGTACATCTTGATAATCTAAATAACTTGATTAATTTAAATTAGGAAGATTAGTTTGATAAAAAGTTCTATTATCCTTGATGTTTTCACTGGTTTATAGTTCTCCAGCACTTTTTTATGAACTACTTTACTTATCCTTAGCAAATTAAGCTTCTCTTTAAAGTGTTTCTTGATTTTCTGTGTTTACTACTAACTGAGGGAAATAAGGTCTTTTACTTGACAAATCATTTGAAAGTATTATTTCGGATTTAGGGTTTTCTTATGTTAGCTCTTCTGAACTTGCTTAGATTTAATTTAAGGTTTATTTAATTGATTATTTATTTGTTGTTTATTCAGAATTTGTTAATTTGGATTGGTTTAGAGTTGTTTTACTTTCATCTTGTCTAATTGAAGTTAAAAAGCTTCTGTTACTTGTATTTGATGTTACTTCTCCCTGCTTTGAATTTTTATGAGGATTAGTTAGGTAATAATTACTCAAGTGTGTTTTTTAATGGTTTTTATTAATCTAGTAAGATGTAGAGGAATTTATGTTGTCTTCTAATGAATGATCATCACAAGTTTTGGAAAGTTAAATTTTATCTTGGTCTTCTGATGTATTGTTTAAATAATTCAAAACATGGTATTAATTTTATAGATTAATAATTTTATTTTATTTATTTTGACTTCCAAAAGTTTTATTCCTGTTTTAAAATTGAAAAAAAGTAAGAAATCTAGAAGATAAAATAATATTAATTATTTAAATTTACTGATTTATTTTTGGATATTTTAATTGGTCTTATGGTTATTTTAAATCAATAATCTTGGTTTCTATAGGAACTCTTTGATTGGCCTAAGATTGGTTGGAATGAGTTTTAAATAAATTTTAGATAGATTATTGATTTGAAAATTAACTAATACTAGCTAATAGAGTATTTTTTTTGTTCTAGATGAACAATTGCTACTTCACCTTAAGTCCCTTATCAAACATGAGCTTTCCATTCTTTTGAATAGGCTAACTTCTTGGTGTGAGAGGACAGGCTGTATCAATCTTAAAATTCTTCACTCTCTATAATGAATCTATTAAATCTTTATGCAAAATTTTCTTTTTGTACTATTCATATTGAGATAATTTTTTTTCAAACTCTATTTCAAGTTCATTTTTTTTATCTTTCTTCTGCATCTAAATTATTTATTTTTATTAAAACACATTTTATTTAATTCATAATTTCCACATAATTTAAAATTAGGCTTACAATAATCTTTCCTATTCCATTTCTTTCTTATTGATAAGGCTAAAATATTTGGTCTTTATATAAAGATGATGATATATTAGATTCTACTTTCCGATCCGAAAGTATATCTTACTCTATTAAATTACTAAATTCGTTTATCTTTTAATTAGTATTTCCTTTAAACGGTTTGTAGGTTGAACCATGCTAAAGGAAATCTAAAAACTTCTGCTTGGTAAATCTTTCTTAATTAGTAGGCGATGAAATCATCTTTAAAAAAGGATTATAAAGTTTCTTGATTTAATTAATATTTTTAATATTGAAATATAATCTAAAATACAATAAAAAATTCTAAAGTGTTAAAACGAAGTGTTTCTTCAAGAGCTTTTAATTAATAATTTTTTATTTCACTTTGTGAAAATAGTAACTAAAAAATATTAACTTTTGATATAGACTTAAAATACAAGTTAAATGAGCCTAAAAATAAATATAAAAAATCAAACCTAAATTACTTCTAGCATAAAGTCTATAATTATTTGTAAGCTAAACAAAATAATCTTAAAATGCTTAGAAAAATGAGAGATATTTTTAAAAATAAACTTAAAGAAGAAATTGAATGAATTACTAAATTAGTAAATTTTAAAATAGAACCAAAATATTATAAACCGCTATTATATATAATAAAATAGAATGAAAATATTATCAGGAGATTTTTTATAAAATAGTAACGAAGAAATATTGATTTTTGAGAAAGGATAAAGATTATTACTTGATTAGATTATAGAAATATACAAAAAATTTGACCTAAATTATTATTAAGGTTTTGAGTCAGAAAATTATTTTTAAATCCAAATAATCTTGAAATATTAATAAAAAATGATACATATTATTAAAAAATAGACTTAAAAAAACCTAAATGAATGTGTAATTTGATTTTCAAGAATAGGAGAACAATATTAAAAGAAGCAGCTTTTAGTTAGAAAATGAGTTTTGAACAAATAAATAGATGATGGCACTAATAAATAGTAATGAGAAATAAATTATTTAACTAGATTTATTATTTAATGTAGCAAATTAAATAAAATTTTCAAATAGCAGAGAGAATTTAATCAATCTTTTTAAAATCTTATTTTTTTATGAGTAGAAATTAGTCCTTAAATCTCATCAATTACTTTTAACTTATTTTCTTTTTATTCTTGCACTTTTTAGCTCAGCTTATTTTTTTCTAGCTCTTTCAACTCCAATAATTTTTACGTTTCAAGAACTTTGAATTTGTCTTCCAACTATTTTTTTAAGGATTAACATAAATTAAAATTATTTGAAGATATACATCATTTAATAAAAGAAATAATAAATAATACATTCTTAATTTGAGTCTTCAAGGCTTTATTTGAATGCTTTGATTTGTAATATTTCTCCTTATATGATTCAATTACGTCATTTAGACTAATAATTTATTTTCTATAACCTTCATCTTTAATCTTATATTCTTCATTTAATGCCTTGGAAGAATTGATATCCAATATTAATATATCGACTTGCTTTTCAATTGTAGTTATTTCCTATTGATTATTTTTAAGAAGTTAGAATATTATTGAACTAAAATTACATCATTTTATTTTTCTTCAAGATTCTATAAATCAATTTCTAATTTTTTATTGATATCTCTCAATTCAATATTTGAAGATTCTTCTTCTTCAAGTGATTGCCTTAACTTTTAGAATTTATTATTATGATCAATTAGTACAATTATTTAAATAAATATCATTTTACTTGTTAAATTGTTCTTGCATCTTCTAAAGTTCCAGACTCAAGATTCTTGATTTTATTTTCTAATGATGTAACTAGATTTTATAATCTTTCTACCTCGATTTAGTAATTATTGCTCTTTATATAAATTTTAATTAAATTAAGATTTTTTAAAATCAATTTAAGAAATTTATAAATACATTTTGCTTTGTTATCACAATCTCTTATGTGGCAAGCTGGAGATTTTCTTTGAGGGATTCAATTTATTTTTTGTGATCAACATGTGCCTCCTAAACTTATTGAACATGATTTTCATGATGAACCTTTTCGTTTTCGAGTTAAACAATTCTGTCTTCTTATTCATTAATGAATTACTTGAACTTTTTGATTTTATCTTTTCTCTTTTTCTTCAAATTATCAATTTACTTTTTATAATCTTCTTTTTCCAAATCATAAGTAGCTCTTAATTTTTATAATTTAGCTTCCAAAGACTGACTAAGATCTTTGCTTTCTTCAAATCTTTGAGAAATAGATTTAATTTAATTGTCTTTGTCTAATTTTTCATTCATTTCCATATCAAGTTTCTAAACCAATCTGCTATTTTATGTTCTCAAGTGCTCAATTTCACCACCAAATCTTTCAACTTACTCATCCTTTATCTCTAATTTATTTCTTAAGTTTTACAATTCTTCATTTAAATCATTAGAAGTTCTTTGACTTTATTCTCTGTATTGTAATTAAAAAATATATATTAGCTTTAACTAATAACAAAAATTTGTCTTATTACAAGGAGTGTTAGCATTCATTAAGAACTCTCTACAAATGATCAATTTTAGATGATAAATTTTCTTCTAAATCGATGTAATCTTTATTTTTTGATTAAACTGACAACCTTTAATAATTAATTTATAATTATTTTATGAAATTTTCGTTCATATCAAAATATTTGTTTACTTTAAAGTTTAAATTTTCTTCTTCTTCTTAAGCATTTTTTGCTTGAGTACTTCATTGTTTTCGCGAAGTTATTATTCAAGACGAGCCCAATTATCTTATCTTAGTTCCATTTCTCTAATTTTTTCCATATTAGTTAAGAGATCATCTTAACAATTTTTCATTTCTCTGTCTATTTAGTGGATAACTTCTTCTTTGTGTCTTACTTACTCCTCTAGATCTTAATTACGAATTACTTAATCCTTTAATTTTAAATCTAGACTACGCATTTCGAGTTCATCCTATCTTCTTCTCTAATAATCCAAATCTTCTTTTAGCTGCATAGACTTTTTTAAATTGCTAAAGCTTGAAGCCAACTTTTCTTGTTCGTTATTAAGAGTTTCAATTTTTATTTACTGTTCTACATTTTACAAAGTCTAGTTTTAATAATGATTGAAGCTTTAATTTCTAATAGTTCTATTAATAGGAGATGTAAGTGTAGAGACTCTGTTAACAGGAGATTTTAAAACTGATGAATTTAATCTTTGTGGACTAGTATATCCACTAATTAAATCTCTAGATTTATCAGTTTATGTATCCTACAATCTGTTTATTTAACGATCTATTTTTTGCTTTATTTATTAAACTTCTTCATCACTACTATCACTATGAAAACTTCTTAAATTAGAACCTAGCCTTCTACATTTATTTTATCAAATTTTTTTATCATATTAATAATTATGAAATTTTTTTTTAAATTACGTGCTAGGAGATGCCATTCTAGAGAGCATTCTTGATGCATTCTGTAAGAGACTATCACAGTAATTTACCTAATTTAATGGTTAATTGTATGAATTAATGTCAAGTGATCCAACCAATTCCTTTAACTATGCTTATTTCTCATTTAACCATGTATTTTTTTCTTTTAAGCTAAGACGAGGTACGTTTTCTTAGTTTTTACTCAAATCGGTTACAAGATTTTAGGCTTCAGCTATAATCTATTCCATCTCTTTTTACTTTTAAGCAGTTTATTCCTGTTATTGAACATGACCAGAAATACTATTTTGCTAATAACTCTAGTTTCCCAAGGTATTATTATTGTTGTTCAAGTAGGAATTGTTTTTAAATTTACCAGTAAAGGATGGAGAGTTTTGAGAAACACTTTTTAGAAAGTTTGATAAATAAAATAAATATTTTTAAGAAATTATATCACTTGTTTTAATGATGGGAAATTCTTGACTCTTCTTGAGTGTTCCATCTTTATTAACCAGATTAGCTCTATTACAATTATGATCTATCATGACCTGTAGTCATTCTACCAAAAAACTTTTCATTTTAATAAATAAGCTTAAATTAAATAAACCTTAATAAAATGTTTAAGTTACTTCAATAGTTTTTAAGGAAGAGATATAAGCAGCAGGATTGGTAGATACACAGCATAATAATCTTATATTTGTTATTTCATTTAAAGTATCACGGAGAGCAAAAGTGAATTTTGATTGCTTATATATTTTGTAAGTTGAGCTGATTTCATTGTATCTTGAGCAATGCTATAAGTATTTTTTTAAAACTATAAAGTCATTCTTTATTGATTCTTAGGTATTTTCATAAATGTCAGTATCAGCAAGTCTAACAACACTTAATTTAGCAATTTTATTTTTTTCTTTTCCTGAATTGCTTTCTTCAATTATACTTGTTTAAACTTCAAATTGTACTACAATATGAGATTTGCCATAAATATTCTATTCTTTAAGTTGTTCTCCTAAAAAGAGTAAGTTTTGAATAGCTTAGGAATAAGTTTGTTTGAATTCTGATATCATTTTAATATCTCTTTTCGTTATATTCATTATTTTAACTTCTGCATTTGATTTTTCATATAATTCTCTAATCTAAATTAGTTTTAAAAACAAGGTTAATTTTAAGTCGTTTTTAAAATTAAAAATTTGTTTTGAAAAAAAAATTAAATAAATTAAAAATTTTTTTTTACCGACTATGTTACATTTTTAGGAGAGAAAGAGTGCAACAAATCAAAAACTTCATCTTGATAAATAGAAAACACTGAAACTTTTAAATTTGAAAGTTTTGAAGAAAATTAGCCTGACTACGGTCTTTAAATTTTGCTATTATTATTTGAACCTTAAGTACCAGTTTAACCTCCAAAGAGATGAGGTGAAAGATTTTGCATAATATCTTCGCAAGCTTTAAATACAATACCTTTTTGATTTTTGGCTTCATTTCCACTAAAACTAAAGCTTTTGCCAGCTCTGTTATATAACAAAAATAGTATTAATTGTTTGTTCGAAAGAACAAATTAAGTTTTAATATTTCTAAATGTTGAGATTCTTTCAAACTTAAAGATGATAACAATATAATGATCATTATTACCCTGATGGTCCATAAATCAAGAATGAAGCATTAATTCCTGAAAAGAGTTGCTTTGTAGCCTCTGAGAAGTATACCTAGTAAATTTTATCTTAGCTTTTTATTAATAAAGAATAATTATGAGGATATTTAATTTCAATATTTAAATAAATTGGAATAATCTAAGCTTTGTAGATAAGGATTTATTTCAAATTAACAAATCTGTTTCACTGGCCTTTATGTTAAATAATTACTAAAATTTGCTATCTTTTATTTCTAAATCTCGTTTTCCTTTCTTGCTTAAGAAAATATTCAAAGAAAATAAATGACATTTTACCTAGAATTAATACCAAATACTTAATCAAATTTATAGGTTTCAATTTTATCTTTGAAAGATTCCCTAAATGCTGCTAAATCTTCATCTTTTTTAAAAAGTTTATTAACGACTGATTATTTAATTCCATTTCTAGTCGTGACTATTATTCTTCCATCTTCTTAAGAACCTGAAATTATGCTAACTGCTTCATCTTTTGCATTTAAATCTCTAACTTCTTAGTGAGGCTTAATTCTAGCCCCTGTCTAAACCCATCCACCATCGCTTCTAACAGGCCTATCAATATCTGGAGAATCTAATTGATAATATTTAAAATTTAAATTCTGACAGAAAGAATTCTTTTTCTGAATCAAAAAATTGCAACAAAAGACATTTCTAATGTTATAAATTTCAGAATAAATCTTCTACCTTATGAATAATTCATTGCTTTTCAGGCTTTGACTTTTAATACGTTTAAACTAAATAGGTTGTGATTGATTTTACTTTGTATATGTATGAATATAATGTTGTTTATATATCAATTAATTTGCTAAATGTTTATTTGATAAATATATTTTTGTGAGGAGACTCTTTGTTTTTTTGTTTGTTTATATGAATGCAAATAAACTAATAAATATGTTTAATATTTTCTGTTTCGTTGAGATCAAATCAATCAAGATATTTTTTTAATTTTTCTTAATTGAAAATGCCGTAACTCACATTTCTTGATTTCCCACTAACTCATTCATCCATTATGTCATTTAACATTACTAAGGAATTAATTATTTAATTTAAATAATATCTTGCAAACCATTTATTTGAAAAATAAAATCAAAATAAAAAACCTTAGATACATCAATAAAATTATTGAAATTTTAATAAATAAATGAAACATCTTTAAATCCACCAACAATTAAGATTTGAAAATTAACAATAAAAAATTTTTAATATAATAAATTCAAAATACAATCATATGAAAAAAACTCTTTCCATTATTTTAATTTAATCTATGGTTAATAATTAAAAAAGCAATTTGACTATGAAAAATTAACCTAAAAGCTAAAATACTTAAAATAATCTAGACCATTAACTGAATTATTATAAACTAAGTAAGTTTTAATTGAAATTAATATTGTCTTATTTAGATTACTATTTATTGATAATAAATAGTATTAAATTACTTGTAGAAACAGGAGAATAAAAAACAATAATATGCTATTAAAGTATACATTTTATCGAAGACCCTAATATTTTCCAAGCATGGAACTTGATGTTAGTTCTCATATTTATACCGAATTCGTATTTAATAGTTGTGCAATTGAATATAAGTGAAATCAAGTAAAATGAAAATAATACTCAAATAATTCAAAATATCAAAATTAGGAAATATGAAATATATATAAATGATACAGTAAAATTAAATTTAATTAGTATTCAAAATAAAATGATTTCAGGTATTTTTTTAAATGTGTATTAATATAACTATTCAACAGTCAGGTTTATTATAAATTAATTAAGGCTACTTGTTTGCTTACTTATTTGTATAAGTTTTATCTATTTAAGTATTCATTAACCAGTCTATGTAGCCGTCAAATGAATGAATCTTACCTATTTCAAAATGTTCAAAAAAGTTCTTTTGATTTTTCAGTACTACGTAATCTTTCTTCAGTTTTAAATTTAGGGGATTAAGGTTAGGTTAATGGAATTTCACTTTTGTGAATTTCTACCTACTTATATTTTCTTATTGGTTAAGCCTATTTATTAAAAATATTGTAAAATTTACAAAATGATTTTTAAATATTTTAATTATTTTTACCTTAAATTATGATTAATTTCTTAAGGCTTCTTCTTCTTCCTCTTCCTTTGCTTTTTAATTTTCATCAATGTATCTAGATTTTATTTTAAATTGAATTTTTGTTTTCATTTGCTAAAATAAAAATTTTATTAAATAAAGTGACTAAAATAAAATTTAAAGAGAGAGATGAAAATTTTATTTAAAAAATAAAAAAAAAATGGGATAAAATATCTCTTCTTTTTGACTATTTTGTCACTACCTTTACTCTTTTTATTCTTGTTGCATCTTGAATTCTACTTTTTCATCAAAGAGTTTTCTTTCTTCTGCTCTCAAAGTGGATTATAACTTTATATCAACAGGAACTGTGGATTTTTTAGGGGATGGCTTAGCAGGGGATCTAATCTTTGAGAAGTCAGGAGCCTTTCTAGCTTTGAATTCATATTTTTCAGCAGATTAACTAAATTGAGATCTTTTTAATCCCAATTCAGATCTCTTTTCTGTTTCAAATTTAAAGTCCATAGGAAGTGTAGGCTTGGGGGATCCACAACTATAATTAGGATATTTTTAAGATAATTCACTGTAATCTGGGATTTCTTAGGCATGGAAGTGTCTTTATAACTCTTCTTATTTCTTTTCATTCTCAAGCTTTAGTTATAATTATTATTCCTTAGAGCGTCCTCTTTGCTCAGTATTCAGGCGAAATTCTGAAAATTAAATTGGAGTTCTTTCAACCTTTTAGACTACAAATTTAACAGAGTCATCTGGCTTAGGGCGGGCTTTAAAAACGAATTCTTCATCTTCTTTGATAGGAGTTTAAGGACGAGATCTTGCTCTTCTTTCAGTCTCTAAGACAAAATTTTTAGGATCAATTTTTTTAGTAGAGTTTTTGTGGTTATTTAATGATTCCATTTCTTCCATTTACTTATTTCTAAAGGAAAAAACATTTTATTTAAAATCTTTAATTCAAATATAAAAAAAACCATACTTAAAAGAATGAATTTTTGATCTTATAGTTGTTTAGAATTTAGGAGATTGGGGTTTAGTAGTTGTTTTGACTGGAGCAGATACCTTACCGTCGCCGTATCCTATTCTAGAGTTAAAATACTTTTCTATTAACTAAGCTTGACTCAAATACTCAGGCTTCTACTTTTCAACAGAGCTTAAAAGATTATTTTTTCTCTCAGAAAAGACACTGCCCTTAGTAGCACTCTTTTCTACACTTTTCTTTTCTTACCAATCTTTAAGTAATTAATCTCTTGGTAAGCTATTGGTTATTTCAGATCCCATTTCAATCTTACTGAACCCATTAGCTCTATAAAATGACTTAGTATCACTTAAACCGCTTTCGTATAGCTAAGAACTATATTTTACAAAAATAAGTCTTAAAACCAACCAATAGGTAGGTTTGTAATAAATATTTTACTTTGACTGCTTTTCTACTTAGATACTAACTACCTAACCATCTTCATCTTTAATTTTAGAAACTTTAAATTTATTTTCTTTTTCAAATTCTTCATCATCTTCATCTCCAAATCTAAAAATAATTGATAATGAATAAGATTATAATAATATAATAAAATGTGTTACTAAAGCTTTTGAGGATTGATGGGTTCTTCGTAACTCAAATAATTGAATATATTTTATTTATCTGATAGATCCATTATAATAGTAATAGAGGAAGATTATGATGTTTGTAAATTATGTATGTTTTGTAAACAAATAAAAATGTGATATGTTAATTTTTCTTATTAATTTTTCCACACTATTAAATACTAAAATATTCCAAAAAAGGCTGATTATGAGTTTTTAATTTTTCTGATAATTTATCGAATTCAGTCAGATTAAAATTCAAAATTAAATTGATTTCAAATTATTAAATATCTTTTTTTTCATTATTCAATTTAGCTATCAAAAACTACTTTTCCGTTTGCGCCTTTCCTTTATAAATACAAAATTTTTCATATTTAAGAAATTAATAGAAACAAATCATTTATTTTCAACACTCCAAAAATTTATTTTAGTATCATTTTTATAAGCATATCCATCATTAAATTTTTAAATTTTTAATTTTCTTATTTAACAACTAAAACAGACGACAACCCAGCTAGATTTATTTTCAATTTTAATTTATTTTAATTTTATTTTAGAAATAAAATAAACAAACAAACAAGAATAATTTTAATCAAATTTTGAAATTAATTTATACAGTCATAAGATGAAACACACTTTTAAAAGTTTTAAAACTTTATTCTCTACACTTAAAATTTGATAAAAATTAATGAATTTTCATATTAAATTTTATTTCCATTTTAAAATAAAAATTTAAAAAATTAATTTATTTAAACATATCATTTTAAATTGACTTCTAAAAATAAATATTAAATTGGCATATAAAAATAAATAGATATCTCCTTCTAATAGTAACTTTATTTTTATCAAATTAAAATTTTTGCTTTAGGTTCTTTGAAGACAAACAAATTTCATTTAAAAATGAACGTCTTGAATTTTTATGTAAAAGAAATAATGATTTATTAAAATTGTATTCATTTTCTTTTTCAACAGATCATACATAATATGTAAGAATTTTTCATTGCATAATTGAAATAGGATAATTTATTAAGCTTAATAAAATTAGAATAAAATATGAATAGTATTTATTTATTTATTTTTACAAATTAGATATTTTATTGAGAAAACTTCATTTAGATTTCTTAGAAAAAGGGAATTTATTTAGTTTAAAAATTACAAAAATTGATGTTCATCATAACATTGTTACTTTACCTTAAAATTGTAAAAGGTTTTGTTGTTATTATTATTGTTATAATCTAGCAGCCCAAGAAGGATGCAGCTTATCTATTTCTTATAAATTTTATTATTTGAAATTCTTCTTAGTATTAGATTTTTCTTATTCTTATTTTTCAATATGCTATCTCTTTTCAAATTTCTCTTGCTTTAGTTATTATCTTCTTTCCTTACCCTTCTTTTTAAACTCAGTTCTTTCTTTAGGAGTATCGTTCTTATACTTTGAAGCCAATTTATCATATTTTTATTAAATAGATTTTTGTTTAATTTCTTTCATACTTTACTTTTATTACTTGTTTTCTCCATTATTCTATTTCTTTTCATTTTTTTCAGCTTTATTTTATCCTTCATTTTTAATTTCAGTTTGATCACTTGATTCTTTTTCTTTATTTTTTAAAGCATCTTATTCTGGTTTATCATTTTTTTCTTCTGTAGATTTTTATTGTTAATTCTATTTTTTTAGTTTAAGCTTTTCTTTCTTTAATTACCTTCTACTTTTACTCTTTTCTAATTTATTACTTACTACACCCATAACTTTATCACATTATTCTAAGAATTGCAAGTACCTAGCATGGCTCTCAAACTTTCTTTTAAAGACAGATGCTACACTATCCTTATTTTTTAAATCTTCTTTTAATTAGCTAATAGCAGCTTTATAGTCACCAGAGAACTCTTTGTTGAAGAATTCAAGTTGCTTTTCAATATTGAATTGCTTGACTTCCAAAATAAAATTCAAAGCTAAAGCTTTTAAATGAGTAGATTTAACATCCTTGAGTGCTTCTAAGGCTTTTTCATTTTTTTTATAATCAGTAGCTAATTTTAATTTCAAAGCAACTTCATCCATAGTATCTCCTAAACTGTTTGCCTTGTCTTTGCTTTGCTTAATTTTTCTAATACATTTCTATGAAATGAATTATTTGCATACTTTGGCAGTAGCATAGTATAAATTGAAAACTTTAATTCTGTAATCATCTCTCTTAGAGACTATATCTTAAATCTAGTTGTCCATAGCTTATTTTTATAATTTATGAATGCTAAAAATAAAAGTTTATTTGTTAAATTGGGTTGGTTGTTTGTAGAATCTTTTAAATATTAATTGGTTTTTATTTTAAGATTTTTCAAGATATATTTTGTTTCTACTTTCTTTTGTAGCAATTTATGATTATTGTCTATTTTTAACCTTTTAACCAAATCTATTTATAATTGAATGATTAGAATCTGATTAAAATTTAGAAAGATTATATTATTATAATAAAAATTGCTTCTTTTTCTAAGCCGATGGTTGATTGAATATCTTCTACATACAATATTATTTGCATTTTTTAAAAACCATAAAATCTTCTAAAACATAATCTGAACAATAAAATATTATTGAACAAGCATCATATTTTCTTATAAAAACGAAAAAGATAAAATTTGTTTGAACAAATAATAATAAGTGATGGACATAAGTTAGAATAATTAGTCAATTCGTTAGCTAAATCACTGACTAACAAGAATAATTAATATAAAATTTTTACATAATTTTGATAAGATAATTAATAACTTTAAAATTTTAGAATCTTTCCATTAATCATTATTATTATTATTATATATTTTTGATCTTTTTATACTTTTATGTTCCAAATGAAGCCTCACTTGCCTTTCATTCATATAGATCAAAAGATTTTAACTTTCTTTTAAGTATTTCCCATAAATTTATTTTTAAGTTCGTCAATAGAAGCAGATTATGTAGATTTTTCTTTCTTCTTTTGCTTCTTTTCTTCCTTCTAAATTTCTCTATCGACTTCAGGTGCTTCGTATAATTTCATCTATTTTTCAATCTTTTCCTTTATCTTTTCTTCAGATTTCTACATCTTAGTTCTTAAATCCTTAGTTTTCTTTTCCTTCTCAGTCATAAAGTACTCACCAGTTTCCATAGCAATATCTTCCTTTCTAGGTTGTTACTCAGGAGGGAAAGGAGTGTATTCTTTCTTTTCAACTTTTTCTTTTTTAACTTTCTTTTTGACATTCATTTTCTTGAATTAGGGAAGGAAACGGTCCCAATTTTCATTCTTTAATTTTTCATCCTTAGCAAGTTCTCTCTTAATCATCAATTCCTTAATATTGTAAATGGGATGGATATTAAACATAGTGTCTTCAATAATTCTACGTAATATTTTCAATTATCTCCAATCTCCAATACAACTAACAGTACTTCCTTATACCATAATATAACAATCAGTTAATAATTCAAGAGCTTTCAAAGTTTGACCATTAGGTCCAATTAATCTTTATCTTCTCTTAATGAATTTTTCTTTATTCTTTACTAAACTTCTAATTTTAACGACATCACTAAATACTCCATCTTCCATGACTCTTAAGGCCTTTATAAAATAATAAAATTAGATTTAATCGAACCAATAATCTTTGAAATGCTTCATTTCTGCTTTCAAATAAAATTAATATATGTCTTATTTATTTACCTATTAGAAAGGGACTGATCTAGCTAATAACTTAATACAATCTCTAGCTTTAATAATTGAATAAGGATCCCAAGTCTTTTTGGTAGTTCTGACAGTAATAGAACCTTCAGTTAAGTTAAGTTCAGCTTTAATACCATATTCAGAGAGAACTTTCTTAACATTACCAAAACATTCTTAAATGTATTTTTCTCTATATTAGGGGAATAAAGTAGCAAAAGAAGATTCTTCAGCAAGAGGTTCGGGCATATCACCTTTATTGAAAGGGTCTATTTTCCACTTATCTAATGTAGGATCATTATCCCAAGGCTTATCTTTTCTATATTTATTTTTCTTGCTAACTTGCTCAGTTGTATTATTGTTAGTATTGTCTCCACTCATTGCTTTTATTTATAATTTTGTATATACACTACTTTCTTTATTAATCAGATTTTTATATCTAAAATTTATTATTTCTACATTCTTTTGCTCAATCTTATAAATTTATATTGAAAAGTTAAATTATTTTTCTACTTACTAATAAGAATCAATGAATTCATTTCATTAATTATTTATCAATTAAAACACCACTTCTTGCTTTGTTTAAAATTATTTTTAAATTAAATGGTAAACAAGAATTTCTTTTTTACCATAAGATAAAATAATAATAAATTCATTCATTTATTTTAATATTGTTAACATATACTGAAAATTCCAAATAAATTAATAAATTTACTAAACAATTTTTAAATCTTAAAAACTAAAATATTTGTATTTCTTGAATAACTTAGTTACAAAGAAGATGAATACTCAGACATGGTTTATTTTAATTAAATTTTCATTAATAATAAATAATAGAAAATAGAAAAATTTACAATATTTTATAATTGTTTTGAGCATCTAAATAATGTTATGTAGAAATGATTGAATAGTAAAATATTATAACAACAACTAATACTTTTTACAAAAATATCATGCTTGTAATAAAAATCTTAAATGCTAGAGAAGTGTTGCAGCAGTTGACTAATATGCTTCATTTAAGGAAATAATTTGTATGCAAAGGGTATTATCTGGACGCACATTAAACTTAACTAAGAACCCACTTTCAGAGTCAGCTAATTCAATTAATGCACCAAGTTTATAATATTTAACATCATACTGATTACTATTTTACTGTGATACAAATTACTCTAAAGAAGTCATTTCTAATATTTTAGTAAAATAACGTCTGAAATAAGCAGGAGTTTTTATTATCTCCTTCGAAACAGGGAAAATGTCTGTTCTTAATATATGACTTCTAAGCTCATTCCATTTTTAGGTAAATGCTTAACTATCTAAATCTTTAAACTAAATATATTTTGTCAAAAGATTTGGAAGAAAAACGCTGGTTTCCATTGTTTAGCTTTCTTCTATTTCTCCAAAATCAGCAGTTAAATCTAAATTAACCAAGGAGAAAGGCACATCTTTATATCCAACAATAATCTCAAATTTTTCTTAAGTTTTAGCTGGAATAAAATCAATTACTTTATCTTATTTTATGTAGCAATATGAACCTTATTTTAAAATTAATTTATTCAATAAAATTCTAAAAATAAAAGAATTTACTTTCATCTCCATCAAATTCTATGCTTACATTTCTTATTGGAAGTCTTGTTTTATTTCCAACAAATACAGTTAATTTTAGGTAATTTTGTGAATTTATATAATCAAATATCAAATCAGAAATGCATCCAAATTGAATTTAAGAGTTTTCAAATAAATTGTTCTTTCTCTTCAAGTTTGATAATTTGAATCTTCTTACATTTTATGGACTTAATTAATACAATTTAAGCGTCTAATCTATGCTATTAATCACAGGAACTTCTTATCCTTTATAAACTTTATTATCAATTAACTTAATATGCTTCATAGGGAAATCATACTAATTATATCCTCCAGCTACAGAAGAAATGTCTATTTAAATTAAAATGTAAATTTAATTTAAAACAAAAGATTAATTCTTTTTAATTAAAAAAGACAAAACTAAAAAATCTTTGAGTCAATATAATTTTATTGTGAGTATTCTACTACACTATTTTCAAAAATAAGAATATTAGTAATGAAGTATTCCTCAAAGTTATATAATTAAGGTTGAGCATATTTATTTATAAATTTAATCTATATCAAACCAACCCTAAATTTACACTTATCATACAATTAATCTTATAATGTTTATTGTAAAATATTCTGTTTTTGATGAATAATTTTAATGAAAAGATATTTAAGTAATCTATGCTTTATGTATGTTAAAATTTGTTAATTCATTTAATAAAATTAAAATTACTTGAAACAGAGAATTACTCATTGAAAGACATTTCTGTTCTATTATCTATTAAAATTTCATTTAAAAATAAATAAATTTTTAAGATCTACTCTATAAGAAATATTTTAACCTTCATTTTATACACCCAAGTTATTATTTCTATTAGCTTGACTTCCTTAGTTGTTCTTACTATCAGGTCCAAACTGATTTTAAAATAAATTTGAATAATTGATAAAATCTAAATAAAATTTTACTGAGAATTTCTGATTTGAGCTTCCAAATGCAGATTCAATTTTAGATAATTTTGGATCCTAGTTTGATTTTGGTTAAGAAGGGAAAGCAGGAGGACGATTGCTGCTATTAATATTAGAATTATTATTGTTGCTTGTTCCATTATTAGGCTTATTAGAATATAAGGTATTATTGTTGTTGACACTTACTGAGTAGTTATAGTCATTATTAGATTAATTTGTATTTTTATCCTACTCTTTCTGAGTATTGAAGAAATATCCTTAATTTGGGGTTCCAAATGAGTCTCTATTATATTGATCATTATCGTTAAAGTAATAATTAGATTTTTAATTGAATTGATTGTTTTAATTATTAATTTATTTTGATTCTTCTTATTCCTCAAATTCTCTTTACTATTCTTCAAACAACCTTCTCTACCTTTCTTACTCTTCTTATTGCTGTTTCATTAATTTTTATCTTTTTTATTCCTCAGCATATTCTTATTCACGTTGCTACTATAATCTCAGTCTTTCCTACTCTTCTTCATAGAGCTACTATTACAAAAATCTTTCTTATTCTTCCTCTTCCTCTCTTTATTTTTTTAATCTTGCCTATCTTTCTTATTCTTCTTATTGTTCTTTCTACTTTCTAATTTTTTCTTCTTATTCTTTCTTCTTCTTTTCTTCTTACTCTTTTCTTTGTATTTCTGCTAATCTCTATCTTTCTTCTTCTTCTTCTTCTTGCTCACGTTCAAGTTGCTATTATTTTTCCAATTCTTTTTATTTTTTATATTATTTATCTAACTCTTCTTGCTAAAGCTTTGCTGCATTTTCTTATTCTTCATTATTTTTATTCTAGTTCTAAAAATTGCTTCCAAATTATTAGAAATCGTCAAAGTGAGACTAGAATTACCCTTAATTTTGATTTTATAAGTCCTTCATTTAATTATTTGTGAATGTTCCAAACAAATCATCATTATTATTGTTGTTGTTATTTTAATTTCCTTAAAAATTCACAGGTAAAGATCCAAATTAGTTGAAATCAAAATTTTCATTTTTATTAGAATCGAATCTATTATCTTCAATATTACTTTTTGGATTATTGTCCTAAAATTTGCTTTTATTATCAGGCTATTACTAAAAATTTTATTCTTGATGCTTCATTTACTGATTCACTTGATCATTTTCAAATTAATCCTATTCTAACTAAAATGGAAGTTCATATGTAAATAACCATTCCTTGAATTTAACTACAGAGTTATTGTTGTATTTATTTTATTAAAGTAATTCAACCTACTAATTAAATTGAGTCATTAAATCCTAGAAAGTTAGCATCTTATTAAAAGATTCTTCGTCATATTCTGCTTCTCCTTCAAGCATAGAGTTTATTTATTAAATTTATTTTTGGAATCTCTTGTATTAGTTTTCAATTTCTAATGAATTTAAGTTAATAACTAAATAAATATTGAATGAGAAAAAACTTATAATACCATCTTTAGTGTCTTAGTCTAATTCATCTTAATTAGAAAAAATATATATAAGAGTGCTTACACCTACTTAAACATCTTCAAATATCTTATCTATTTAATTTTTTAAACAAGATTTAGTTTTTTTTATATTAAAAGCAGCTATTTTACTTGCAATTTATATATTTTTTGAAGTTTTTTAGTTATTTCCTTAAGCAGTTTATCCTTGAGGTGCTGGTGCTGGTGATGGGTTTTTATCGTTTTTAGGTACTGAAGATTATTAAGGGGCATTTTGAGATTAAGAAGCATTTTTCTTCTTCTTGTTTTCATAAAAAGTTAATGGCTCTTGTGGGAATGTCACTCCTTCATCTTACAATCTATTAAAGATTAAAGCAAACTAAGTAGGATTTTTTTTAGCATCTTAAGCAAATGATTTTGCAGACTTGTAAAGAAATTCTAGGACCAAAATTAAAAATTTTCTTCCAACTTCAGGATCTAATTAATGTTTAACATTCTTGTCCATTTATTTATAATTTCGTTAAATAATTACCTTTTGGAAAATAAGATGCCCCGCGATTAGGATCGGAGTTCTATGCTTCATGCTTTGCTATCTTTTCTAAAACTTTTAATAAAGCAGATGTTGAATGCACTTGATTTATCATCTCAATAGACTTTTTAGCCACACATTTTTATATGAGCTATTTATTTAATAATTTAAAATAGTTCAAGTTTTTTACTTAAAAATAAAAACATTCATTACTAATAAAAGTAAAAATTGCTAAATAGGTTCCTTCTTATTTTACTCTAGCACCTATGCTGTTATTTGAACAACAGCTTTAATCAAATTCCTTTTAAATATATTTTATAAATGCTTTAGAATAAATATCAGATTGAATTAATCATTTTAATTTCTAATTTGAAATAAAAATATTGTTAATTACTAATCCTTTTGCAAGACCTATTCCTCTATCTAGTCATAATATGCATCGAAACTGTCCTGAGTTTCGCACAAAGTTAAAATCTACTTTTGAATTTCTTCTTTAGATGTCATTTATCAAGTATTTTTATTTATTATTGTGAATTAGTTATGAATTATTGGATCTAATTTATTAATCACTAAATTAATTTATTTAACGATATATAAAATTTTTTAAATCTTTTGTTTGAATTGAAAAGATTTACATTTTTTATTTAATTATTTACAAAATCAAATTTTCATGGTCACCTTTTCAATATGTTGCAAAATGATCCAGTCAATAATAAATCCTCAATAATTTAAAAATACAAAAAATTCATTTTAGAGAAGTACTATTTAGTTTATTCTTGTTTTGATTTCGTATTTTATTTACTTCTTAAATTGATTTTATTACTTTCTCTTTTAATGTTAACATATTAGAATAAAAAAACTTAAATTGAACCCTTTTTCTAATTTTAATAACTTTGATATTTGCTAGCTATTTTTTTGCTAATATTTGATAAAATTATTAAAAAAATAATTAGAAAATAAATTGAATAATATTCTAAAAATTGATATAAAAAATGACATCAATTTTCATCTTTATATCTGAAAAAATAAAAATAATAAGCAACTTTGAATGAAAAATAAAATAAATGAAACCTCAACTGTGACCTTGAGGTTTGGTACAAATTTTAATAATTATTGTCAAAGCTCAAATTAAGGTGCAAATAATTAAGGTACAAACTGAATTTTAGGTGCAAAAAAAAAACCTTCCCCTCAGTAAGAAAATACCTAAAAATTTTTTACCAAGGATCAGAGGTAATGCAGTATTTAATTAATAACATTAATTGAAAAAAGTTTGAATTATAAGACCACATTTATACATTTATGTTTTAATTAATTTTAAATTGTTTTACAGTTATGTAAAGTATTATTAAGAATATAAAAATGTTGAAATAAAATATATTTAATTTTTTTTAAACTTAATTTTTAATTTTTTTTCTTTTTGCTCTTAAAAGACATATTTGCTAGAAAGAGATTTAAGAAATATTATCAACTAATTCAGTTTAGCAAATAAATTGCAGTAATATATTTATATATTGGTATATTGATTAGCCCATTTTAGTAAGTTTGAAATAATGAAGTTCAATAAATTCCTTCAAATTATTTAAATCTAAAAATTATATTTAAAATAGGACTTCAAATAAATAAATTTATCTATCCTTGATTAATTTAAAGACTGAATAATATATCTATTTTTCTTTTTTAAAATTATTTAGTAGTTAATTTAATTATTATTTTATTTATTTATTTCCTTCAAAGCTTTTTATATGTTAGATTTACTATTGCAGAAGTAGAAAACTTCTTTTTATAGATTAACAGGTATCCTTTATTAGATAAAACATCTTCTTAACTTATATAGTTTACTTATTCATCATCAAAGTTTACCCAACAATCTTTTAGTTCAGACCCATCTTCTTTTATATTCACAAAACTGGTGTAATGTCCTAATCAATTAATAAAAAATATATTCAAAAAATTTCTATTGATTTGATAATTTTACCTCCATGGCCATTACCAAGATGGTTAACGACTGCAAACAAATCATATATTTCATCTTGATTATCTTAATTTTACTTTGAAGAAGATTGCTAAGCTTATTATAATTTGTTATCTTTGAAAACCCATTTTGATAAATCTAGTTTCTTTGAAGGGAAATTAACTAAATCATCAATTTTTTCAAATAAGCCATTTTAGTATTGGAAACGACTTAGATGGATCTATTAAGACAAGGATAATTTTCAATTTAATTTTTTTAATTAAAAAATAATTTTACAATTAAAATATTTGGAAGCTTATACAGAAGATGTTTGGTGGTTTATAATTAGTTTATTTTACAAACATCACATTCTAATTAAACTTTTTCCTATTAAGTTATTAAAATGTGAATAAGATTGAGATATTTTTTTCAATGTTTCATGAATTACCTGAGCAGAGAATAGGTCAAAGCATGATTATATTGGTATTCCCATCTTAATTTCATTTTTTTGCTTCTTAAGATCAATATAACTAAAATGTTTAAAGATAATTAAATTATAATCTAACCATTTAATGTGTTTTACCTTTCATCATTTTAAGGTATCATACTAGAAGGATTAAAACTCAAAGAGTCTTTCCAGTCAATAGTAAAGATTAAAGCATATTATTTTATGTCCCAAAAAATTGGTTTTTCTACAAGCCCAGCCTCACAACCTTAACATGATTCCTTTTATGTGATGTCAGGGATAAGAGGGAGATCACATATTATGCATCTTTAAGTTACTTAATCAATGGCTCTTAATTTGTAAGGGAAATAGCTCGCTTTGAATTAATAAAATATGAATATTCATAATTGAGGATTATGAAGATGAATAAATTACATTATAAGAAATCAATTGAATCTTTGATTTCACCACCAAAAGCTGAGTAATAGTCATCAAAGTTTTGCTCTTATTACTACGATTAACCTCTATTTTGAAATTATTAATTCTTTTCTAAATTTACTGATTATTTTATTGTGTTTTTGAGATTGTTAGGTTAAGATTATTTGTTTCCATCTTAATTTTATTGTGAATAACCATTTTGATTTTCCTGATGATTTTGAATAAAAGTGCTTGTGCTTGCTTTATACATATTTTAGTAATCTGTGATAGTCGGGCGAAGTTAAGGTGGTTGTTCTTCTTTTATATTCTTAATCTTTTAAGGAGATTTACTTGAAACTCTATAAGCATCTTTTGTTTACTGAGTGTTGATGAGAGATTTTCTATTTCTAATATATTCTTCATCTTAAATCATTTAATTGACTTAGAATTAATCTTCCCCAAACCCATGAAAAGAAGGAGCTTTTTATCTGTATTCTCTGAAAAACTAATTTTATTCTTAATAAACTTTATCTTTACTTCTGTGTTCATCATTTTAGTAAGTTTGGGCTGCATTAATGAAGTCTATCTCTTCTCCATCTCCTCCTAGTTAAGTATAGCCTTGAGTTTTAGCTGATTTTATTTTTGATTTAGTTTAAGCCTTAGCTGCTGCTTGGTACTTTTTGATCAAGTAATTCTAAAATTTATAATGACATAAATATATAAATATTAATTAATATCTAAATTGAATATTACAAAATCGATGCATTTTTTCACTTAGCTGAACACTAAAAGATGCAATTCTTTCCAAGTTATCCAACTTGGAATAATAATGCAAAGAGGTATTCCAAATCTTTCCATATTATTATTAATTTTCCTTCTGTTAAATAAAAAAATGACAAAACCCTTTTCTTTGGGATAGAATGGAATCTAAGTTCTAAACGGCATAATTCTTTTTTGCTCACTCTTAAATTTATACTGATAGTTAAACTATTTCTATTAAATTTAAACATTGTTAATATTATATTGAACAAATTGGATTAAATTACTAAATTTTCATCAAGAAGTCTTAATTGAACTATCTATTCATTTTTCTATTCTGAGATACTTATTTTTTCTACTTATCCATGCATCCATAAACTCATGCCATTTTACTGATAATTAAAATCAATGAAATCACCCTCTCTTATATTTTTAGAAGAACTAATAGAGTAATTGTGAGGGTAAAGAGCGAGTATTTCTTCCTCTAACAGTTAGTTAGTATTAGAAACCTCAAAAGCTGTGATTTCATCATTACTTCTTATTCCTTCAATTTTTATTCAATCAAATTAAAATAAATCCAAAAAACAAAATAAAAAATACCTAAGTTCCTCATAGGAATACTTGAATCACTAGGATAGAAATTTTTAATGACATAATTTTTATATACTTCAGCAAACACAATAAAAGATGGGTTGATCCTTGAAGTTTTATAAAATGCTTGCTAGAATTCTCCATATGTAGCAGAACGATGCACTTTAATACCATACTTTTTTATTGGTTTAATGACACCCTTGCTTATTCTAGGGACATATGTAACTTCATACAGTACCTCATTCTATTTTATTATTTAGTAAATTTAAACTTAAAAAATAATAAATGTATTTTTTAATTTACTTTGATTGGTAATGGTAAAGAAATAGTGAAAAAGTCTTCATACTTATGGTTAACATTTCCACAGACGGAACATTATATTGTATTGATTGTTTGTCCCATATATACATCCTTGATGATAGAAAACTCTTAATAAACTTATTATGGCTTTGTAATCTAATTATCTAATTTATCTCCAGACTCTCTTTTATTATTTTAGTTAGTTTCTGTTATTTAATCAGTTTGTAATTAAAGTAAATTAGGTGGTTATAATGGTTAATTAGAAATAGGCTCAGTAGGAAATTAAGGAGGCTGATAAGAAGCATTGTCTTCATTTCCATATTTAGATTAGGTTTATTTAGCTAAGACAACTATATCTTTATTATTTGAGAAGGAATTCTTTTATAATTATAGTGGTTATGTACCACTATTTGAAATAGTTCTATTATTTTATTTCATATTTTAAGACATAATATTATTATTTACATCTTCAGGTTTATTAATATTTACTAGTTTCTTTATTTTTATTTCATCATTTAGTTTATCCAGGAAGCCTTAAAGAAATTCTTATGCATCATGCTGCTCATGTCCTGAAAAGTTAGGCATAAGTTTATCAATAGATTTTTTTAGGCTTTCTGGCTTAACAGGATCATAAATGTCATTATATGGTTTTTATTTTAAATACTTAGCAAGCTATGATAGCTCATGGATAAGAGAAATTTACTGATCTTATAAGTTTGTTTAGCTAGAAGGTTACTAATCTCTGTATATATTAGAGTTGTTACCATTTGAATACATAGAGTTAACATTAGTATTAAATGGATTATTAGCATTTGCTGCTGCTGTATTAGCTACTAGGTTTTAAGGATTTTAAGATTAATTTCCAATTGCATTACTTTCTTTGATTGAATAGCGATATATTTCATCGAGTAAATATTGTCTGAAAAATGGAGTGTGTACTAAAAATTAAATGATGCAATTAATGAAACAAGTATTTCCTAAATTAGCTAAACCAATCATTTTAGGATTATATTTGATATGGTTATTCAAATGAGTTATGCTTTAATCTATATTTATTTAAGAGACCTAATTACTCTCTTATTTTAAATAGTGCTCAAGCTTCTTCTTTTCAAAAATAATATCATTCCTATATGATTCTCTCTTAAAATGTATTTATATAGTGTCATTCCTTTATATTCAAGATAAATAAAAAAGTATTAGTTAGTAATCAATCAATACAATTTAAATAATGAATGTCTAAACTTTTTTAACATTAATATAATAAAATTTAATGAATTTATACTTGATTGAAAAAATGTAGCCTCTTTTATCTATTCTTTCTGATGGGTGAAAAACACAAATACGATCTCCTACTTCATAGGTGTCTAGGATTTCAGTAAATGTGTTGACCCCACCACCTCTGACAGAGTTCTTCATTCTCTGTCTTTCTAAAAACTTCTCTTCTATAACTTTGTTAAGAAACAAAAATATAGTTCCACTTTCTATTTATAAATCAACAATCATGGTTTTATCTAAGTCAGTAGCTTTAACCCACTAAGATCCCATTTTTTTATAATAAAGAATATCTTCTTGTTTTTCACTTTTAAAGTACTTTTAGAATTTTTTCATCACATCTTTTAATTTTTTCTAACTACTTACCATCAATTCCTATCTGGTATCATAATTTATTTCACCATTTTTACGACCTTTTTAATTTGCAGAAAAATCATAATTTAAATAAAAGTCAAAATAAAATATTGTAATTTTATTTACATTTATATCCAATTATCAGTGGAGGATATAGCTCAACAGTCTTATAGTTTTTTTGGATGTCAACAATTCTTTTTCTTTTAAATATAGGTCCACCAGAATACCAAGCAAATAATTTTTCCCATGCTTTTTCAGGAATTATAACATAATCATTATTTTTAAGAATATTTTTTTATAGTTCTCCTTAAAATTCGCCTTCAATATCAGTGTTGTCTATTTGTGTTGGTCTATCACCTTTATACATTAATTATTTTATAAATATTATATTATATCTTTAGTTTTAAAATGTTAACCTAAATTGTGTCCACTGTATTGTTAAAAGCGGAATCTGTCGTCATGAACCTTTTTATGATCTTCTTCCTCCTCATGATCGCCAAATTCTTCTGTATTTTAAATTCCCTTGTCAATTTCATCCATGTAATCATCATGTAGTATTTTATCAGTATTGATGTTTGCTGCACTAATAAAATTCATTTCATTAGTTTTTTTAATATTATTTTAAGTTGTCAGGATTGTGGTTTGATTAATATCAATTAAATTTTATTGCTTTTCAGGAGAGTTAATTCGTTCTTCTGTTTTCTTAGGTGAAATGCTTGTCTAATTTGATAGCTCTGGTTACATAATATTTTAACATTCTCTTGCAAATTAACTCTACTCAAATTGAGTATTGTTATTTATGTTCTTGTTGGTAGCTGCAGCAATATTGGATTTAGACAGATCATCCTAAGATAAGAGATCATGAGTCTCTCCTTTTAAACCTTGAAGAGGCTTACAAATATTAAATTTAATTTATGAAAAGAGAGTTGAAGGTTGTTCTCCATTCTTTATTTATTATGAGCTAGATTGTTAATCATTTTTATTTTAGATTTGATTAATACCTCCTTATACATTTGGATTGACTGTTGGTTTACTCCTTTCATTTTAATTTTAACCTGCATAAACAGATTTTTAAATATACTATTAGACATGCTCTTAGGGAGATTATCCTTGATCTACTCTTTCACTTTATTCTATTTGTATTAAATCAAATCCTTCATTTCCTGAATTATATTTATCTAATTATTATGAATACACTTGTTACTATTGCTGCTATAGTACCTATGTTTATTAAAATATCTAAGCTATGCTGCTATTCATACCTCTTGTCTCAGGATGAAGAACTTCATTGTACATTGTTTAAACATCATTATATTTTTAACTTATATTAATTTATTATTATTACTTCTCATCGTATTATTAAAACTAATGGTTATTATTACTATTATTTTATGAAATTAATTCTGTTTCATTTTAATGAGCCACAAAATTATGTGTTTCTACCTGATTCTTGCTTTTATCTTTAATGCTGCTGTTCTGATTATTTTCAAATTATCCATTTCTATTACTCTAAAAAGGAGCTATCCCTGCAACACTTGAAGGAGTATCAGGAAAATTTAACAGCTGCTAGCCTTGATAATTAAATAAATTTTAATTTTAATCCTCTATTTATTCTAATTTGCTTAAATTTAATTGTTTAGAATTCTAAGTCTATTATGGATTAGTGATTCCTTTATATTTAGTAGGAGAATTATTTTAGGAGTTCTCATATTACTAATTATTCCAATTAGGATTTTAGAAGAGGTCAGAATCGTTAATATCTCTTTATGTATTATTCTAGTTATTTAAAAACTATCTATCTGCAGCTGCGTTGCTTGAGAATATTTATTTATTACCTGATGTTTCCTATTAATAATTTTAATTACCTTATTATTAATTTTAACGAGGAGTAAAGAAACTTCCTTATTATTAAAATTGATGATGGTGAGAAACTGATTTAACTTAACTTTCTTAAGGTTAATTATGTGTTTACATTCTTTATAAGCTTTATTATCCATCTTCACCCTACTTTTCAATAAACTGATTCTCATTAGATGAGCTTTATTATATCTTTTCTAATTAAATATTATTTTTAATAATTTATTAAGTTTGTGGAAGGTTATTTAAATCATGGTTGACTTTAGAAGGAGAATATGGACGAAATAAATTTTGATCACTAATTATATCTTCTTCTCCTCCAAATATTTTATGACTACTATTCTAGAAATTCTAAAAGTTTCCTCGAATTTAGTTTTGTTATTATTAACCAGCATCATAATGAATATCATTTTAAAGACCATTATCAAGTATATTACGCATATTAATCTCTAAATTATTTTTAAAGGCATTAGGTTTGAGATGATATTTAACTTTTTATTCTTCTTGTCTTTCACTAGGAATGCTATTATTGAATTCTAAATCTACCATGCTGTTTCTAGAGTGATTAGAATCTCTTTATTAAGGAGAATTATTATCAAAGTAATCCTTAGAACGATAGAGACTGTCATTATTAGCTATATTACTGAAATCATCTTTCTCTTCTCCAATCAACCCAATACCCTTTTATTGATTTATTTGATTATTATTAGCTTAGTTGTTATTGTTTTGTAAACCGCCTTTGTCTTATTTAATGTTTGCAGCTTCTGAAAACAGATCCACTCCTCCCTGCGGGCTGTTATTTTTTATGTCATTATAATTAACTGCATTAGTAGAGTTTTTGTCTTGTATGTTATTATTATTATTATTATTATCTTGTGCATTAAAGTTGTTATTATTGCCATTTTTAAACATTTTTTACTGATTGTGAGTATTCATTTTTTTTTTTTTGTAAGCATAGTTTATGTAATACCTCCACATAAACCACCACTTCCATGATATAACATATATTGTTTCTGTAAATCGTTCCTTTTAAAGTAACTTTTCAAAGCTATTTGCTTCTTTACCTTGCTGTTATTTTTAATTCACATTTATTTGCTTTTTACTATTTTTAGAAGCTTCATTTAAATCGTTCCCATTATTTCTAACCTAATTTTGTTCTTCAGATAACTGCTTTTAACGGTGTTCTGACAACGCTTAATTAATTTATCTATCCTTTTATCCCTCTTCTTTTATAATAGCCCTTATGATTTCTCTTTCAAGTAAAGGATCAGGCACAAGCTCGAACATTAAGAAAAACTCTTCAACATTAAAATAATCTGTGGCCCAATTGTAAAATGTCTAATAACCAATTTTATCTTATTTTTTGCTAAATAAGTAAGCCATTGTTTCTTTTTCTTGTTATTCTAATAAAATTTACTGCTTTTTTTAAATTTCTTTCTGTGATTTTTACTATTACTTCTAATTTTTATCCTAATTGTTGCTTGCTGTGTTTTCATAACCTCCTCCAAACTCTTTTGAGGCTGTTTTACTCAAAATTTTAATATTATCAGTTGTCACATATGCATCATTTATTGCTATATTTCCTTATGTTGTTGATAGCTTATCATATTAACTTTACTGCTGTTTTGTCCTTTATTAATCTTATGTCTCTTTTTCTACATTTCCTAAAACTTTATTAGTAGAGCTACTGTTAGCAACTAAATCCGATGTGTGTATCTTAAATATGTAATGCGAACAGTATTTTATCATAGTTTAAACTTCATTCCTACTCAGGTATTTATCGTTATCTGTATCGAAAAGCAAATATAAAAGATATATTTTAGAATTTATATCACTTTTGCAACAAACAGACAAACTCTGGCAGAATTCCTTGAAATCTATTTTTCCATTCCTATCCCTATCAAAAAAGTCAAATGCTTTCTTCTTAACGTTCTATAATAAGGTAAATAATATATTTTAAATGATAATTAGTAGACATTTGCCATTAAAATCGGTATTTGTATATCTTTAATATTATTTCTTGTAGATTTAATCATGAAGCACTTGCCAAATGAAAAATCAAAAAAAGAGATTCAGATAAGATAAATTACTTTAAAATAAAATGTTAATAAAAATTTGGTTAAATTCTTAATTTGGAATAATCAAATGCATGTCTTTCATAACAAAAATTTATTTGTTTCATTTAAAATATTGCTAAACATTTTTGCTTTTAGAAATAGCATTTCAGAAATTATATGTTCGAACTGTAATTAAAGACTGTACTTGACACTAAATTATTAACTAACTAACCAACTCATCTGATGGTAAGTAAATAAAGAAATAATATCTCCCCTAAAAACAATAAAATTCTGACAACAAATCTGCTATAAAACTAAATAAATACCTTCGGAAAGGATGCTAGCTAAGGAAAAATTTTAATAAAATCATGCTAATCTAGAGAATTATCTTCGTTGTTAGCATACTATTTAAACCTTTATTTAAAATACGAGATGACTGAACCTTGCCACTAATCAACTAATCTGTTTATAATGTCATCGTTGATATTAGGGATCATATTGGCTGTTTTAAGAAAAAATGTGGAGTTTTTAAGTGATAGCTTTTAATTTGAAAGTAAATTCTAATTGGGATGTAGATAATATTGTTTACGCAACATGTTATCCCTGTATTGATAATGACTTTTTTGTGGTTTTTTACCACAGAAATTGCCCATCGTGTATTATCTTAATTTTGAAAGTCAATAAATAGCTAATACTACTTGATTAGATATACTATAAAAAAATTAATTAATAACTAAAGATAATAAACAATTATTTATTTATTTCCTTTCTCCCCTACAAATCTCATTTAATATGTTTTAACATCTCTTTTTTTGATTTCTAAGAAGCAAATTTTTTATTGATTTACTATTCTGTTTCTTAGTTTATTTAATTACCATTTTCCATGAGATTTTCATTTAATTTTTAAATTTTCGCAAAACATAATTGACCTAATTGAACCATTCTTTAAAATGAAAATCGAATTAAAATTTAGTAAGTAAACACTTTATTTAGCCAAAAATAAATTTATAAATATTATCTCTCTATAAATAGTCTCTTCTACTTCTTAAAAATAATAACAAAAATCGATGATTTTAAAGTTTGAAAAAATTGTTGGTTTTAAAAGGAATATTTTTATTTTGTCAAAATAAATATCTTTTAGAATGATATTATAATCCTCTATATAATAAATCAAGTCTATTAATTTAAATTAATATATTTTTATTTGAAAATAATCTTTGTCTAAATCAGCTTTCATTTCAAAATTTTTAAATAAAAAATAATATTAAAAATCAGAAAAACATGAAATCTTTAAAATTTGTTTTAAAATTTAATCAAATTTTAACTAATAAATTTTCTTTATTTTATTCATTTTAATATGAATTATTAAAATGAATAGATCTGCTATGCTCTTAAGATACTTTTTTAGATAATTTAAGATTTAAAAATAATTTTAATAATTTTTTAAAATGAATCTGTTTGGTTATTAAATGAAAAATATCCCAAAAAAATTTATTTAAAATATTATATTAATTAACAAACAAACAATCTAATAATCTTTAAAATAATTAATCTTTATTTATATCAGTTCAAACTAGAAATATGTTTATTTTAGTCTTAAATTACAGAATTAAAAAATAATCTCACAGTTTCAATAAGTTATGAATCCTTAAAAGATTTATCATAAAAAAGCTTAAGTATAGCTCTAATATCCTATAAGAAATCTAAATCAGAATCATACTGTTGGTTTCTTAGTTTCTCCTAATTATTAAAGCACGTTAGTATAATTAATAAATATAAAACAATGAATACATCAATTTTAGCAAAACTTATAGAATCATCATCATCGCAATCTACATTTAATTCTGTAAAAGCATATGTATTGATAAAAGCATAATAATGTTGAGCTAAAATAGATAATTACTCTCGACTATTTATCTTATTGTTATTACTCATTAGCTAAAATTATTAATTTTTCACTTATCCTATATAAAAAGAATACAGAAAATTTCACATATATACTTATCAAATATTTTAATTTAAAATTTACTATAAGTATTCGGATTAACAAAAAATACTTGAATATCTGAGTTAGGTAAATAAATCAATTATCAAAAGACAAAAAGATAAAGAAAAAATATATTTATTTATATCAAATTCATTTAATAGTGCAGATAGTCAAACAAGAAAAATAGATTCTATTTAAAACAAATTTTTCACACAAATGAGATATATAATAAAAGATATTATTTAATTGCTTTTATTAAAAATTTAAGCATAAGATTCTAATAAAATTATAATGAATAATTATTTTAAAAATAACTTTAAGGATATTTATTTCTAATTCAATTAACAATTCATAGTATTAAAAATTCATATAATTTTTAACCTTCATCAGTAATTTAATCAACAAACGTTTAAATTAGTTATTTTAAATTTATTATAAATAGTCTATTTGATTTAGTTTATACACTGCGGTACTATTAATCTATTACCAAATATTTTTTAATCATTTACTTAAAACTGCAAATTTTAAAAACCACCCCGGTTTAAAGGGTTAATCCCCTTATTTTGATAATTATGCTTTAGGGCTTAGGGTATAAATCAAATTATTATTTTAAGATTCGTCTAAATATTATTTTTTTCAAATTGCCACAAAATACTAGAATATTTTTATAAAGTTGGTACTAACTTTTTTATTCTGGCTTAGATTTAAAACAAAATAAGAAGAACCAGTAAAATAAACCTTATTATCTATTTTTTAAAAATTTAAAATTCAGGTGATAAATAAGTTAAAATTTCACAAAGTCTTTATTTATATTTTAGTCCTAACGCAAATACAAGAAGAGATAAAATGTCCTGATTCAAGTAACAAATATAAATACTCTCGAAATTAAAGAAAAATGAGCTAGTTATTATCATTTTAGTTCTTATTGGAATGAATTATTGTTTTTATCAACATTCATAAGGAGGACGTTTTTCCAAGTTAAGTAAGTAGCTTGAATCAGATTTAAAGAAATAGTTATTGTCCTAGTTCGATATGAATATTTGTGATAATAAGCGTTAATTATTAAAAATAAGTTATGGACTATTCTGTTTTATTCAGGCAAAAAATAAATAAATTTCTTACTATTTCAAGGAATTCAAAAATATATTTGTAAAAAATGCTTATACTCATTCAATCAATTAATTTCAAGAGCTCTATTTCGAGTATTTATTTTGAACAGCCCTAACAACTTAAAGAAAATCAATTACAACTTAATACTTTAATAAAACAAAAACTCATCTCTCTTAATAGTGGATTAGTGGAATTTTTTTATCAAAATGCTTTATAAACTTAATTATTAAAAAATTTTTGTATATTAAAAAAGTAAACAAAAAGAAAAGTAAACAATCTTTCTCTCCTAAACAATCGTTTTAAAACATTAAGTTCAATCTGTTTTGCTAAGGAATCAATATCGCTTGGCTTAGATATAAACAAACAATCAAAAAAAGAAAGAAAAATATAATAATAACTCTTAATTCTGCATATTTAATTGCAAAAATACTGCTCATAATCAAGCGCAACTAAATTCTACCAAATTAATTTACAACTAAGTTAAAACAAATAATCAAATAAATAATTGAATAAAAATGAGTAACTAAGTTGTCAAAGTACATCCTCAGTAGTTAAACACTACAGATCCAATGGACTAAGAGTTGATGAATGGACCAATTAACAAAAGAGAATGCAGAGATATCTTATGCTGCCTTATGTTTATAGGTGCTTGTGTTTCTTGTGTATATTTCTTTGCCTTCGGTCTTGCAAATGGACAACCGTCTAGACTCTTTTCAGTCTATGATAAGTCAGGTAAACTTTAAAATTAACTGCAAAAGCTAATTTGAATATAAAATTCTATCAAGCTCATAAAATAAAATATAATTTCAAATAAAAATTTTAAAGTTTCATTGTTTAATTAATAACTTTTGAATGTTATGAAATTAATTAAATAATACAACTTTGAAGCTTTTATTCCTTCTATATACTTTTTACTTTATTTTAATCAAATAAAAAAAATTAATAACTTCTTATTTAGCCTAATTATATTTTTGTTTATTTAGGTAGTCCTTGTGGATTGGGCGCGTAGTCTAGTCGTCCTTATCTTTTCTTGTATACACCCTATACTGGATACACAGATCATGCTACTTGTGTTGAAACTTGTCCAACATCTGAAAATAATCCTACTCTCAACTGTAATACAGATGCTATGATTTCAGGTTCATGCAGTAAGAGTAATTGTTCTTAAATCAATTAACTTGGTGCTAATTCTGTTTGTTATTACGAGACATCACTCTGTATGAATTTTTTAGTTTGAAGTTTTAAAACTAATATTTATTTTATTATTTTAAAGTCTTGAAGAAAATTTGTTTCCCTTCTGCTTCAGCATTATCTAGTTTTGATTCTGCTTCTGCTTCTAAAATTTAATCATTAATTAATTCCAGTACTTTGACTCAATGGATTAATGATGTTAGTAATTCAAAAAATGTTATAGCTGGATCAGTAGGTATAGCTTTTGCTATAGGATTAATGTATATGATATTCCTCAGATTCTTTGCAGGTTTGATAGTATGGATTGCCATCTTAGCTTACTTTACAGGAATAATTCTTCTTGGTTATTTCAGTTATAAAAAATCCACTGATATTTAAAAGTAATTCTTTATTTTAGCTTATTTTTTAAAATAACTTAATTAAATTATAAAAAGTTATTTGGATGCAAACAACTAAGTTGAGAGTGGAAATAATACCAAAGATAACAAGTAAAGTTATCAATATTTGGCATATATTCTTTGGGCATTTGCAGGTTTGAGCTTAGTTGGATTACTTTGTATGTACACCAAAATTAGATAAGCTATTGCAGTCATCAAGGTAATTACTAATTTTTCTTTGATATTTCATTTTTAGTTCATTTATAATAAAAATATCTTTAAAATAATTAAAATTCTCTAAAATAATAAAAAGACAACATCTTCTTATGTAGCTGATGTTTGGACTGCTATGCTTGTTCCTCCTGTTATTACTTGTATAATCGCTGGTTGGTGGTTAATGTGGTTGGTTGGCTATGTATATCTTTATTCAATTGATGAAACAGGATAAATTTAAAAATCTAGCTCTTCAATGTTTGCTAGTGTGACTCACACAAAGTTTGTCACAAGACTACTTTGGTCTTATCTTTTTATTGGCCTTTGGATTAATGCATTCATTCAATGTTTGTCTCAATTCATTTTAGCTGTAAGCTTACTTTTTATTCTTTTTTATTCTTAAATTTGTTTTTATAAAAGAGTTCTGCATGCATCTGGTATTTCAGTCACGGTGAATCTGGATAAAAACACGCTCCAGTCAGTACTTCTATTTACAGAGCCTTCAGATATCATTTAGGTTCCATTGCTTTTGGTGCTTTACTACTTGCCATAGTTTAATTTATCAGAATCATTCTTACTTACATGGAATAATAAATGAAAAGGGCTGGAGGAAGTGATAATAAACTTACTAAGTGTATCCTCAAATGCATGTAATGCTACATGGCCTGCTTTGAGAGATTCATTAAGTTCCTTAATAAGAATGCTTTCATTCAAGTAAATAATTGCTTTATTTAGAAAAAATCAGAAAAAAATAATAACATTTTTATTTTGAAATAAAATTGTTTGAGATATTTTTAAATATTTATTTTTAAAATTAGATTGCTTTGAAGGGATCAAATTTCTGTGTTGCAGCTAAGAATGCTATGGAGATTATTTGGTCCAATGCTGCAAGATTTGCTCTTGTTAATGGTATTGGAGGTGCTTTCATTTTCTTAGGAAAGATTTTCATTACCTGTGCAACTGTTTTTATTTCTTACTTAATCCTTGATAAGGCATCTCCTTATAAAGATACAGTTGATTCTTATGTTCTTCCATGCATAGTAAGCATAATTTTTTTGCTAAAATGTTTTTTAATTATTTTTAATATAAATAGATTATCTTCTTCATTGCATATGCTATTAGTATTTGCTTCATGTGTGTTTATGGAATGGGTATGTCAGCCATTCTAGTCTGTTTCTTATGGGATGAAAAAATGTTCTAAAAGGCTACTCCTCCTCACTGCCCTCCTCTTTTACAAGAATTCTTTGACAACCAAGAAGCCAAAAATTGAAAATCTGAATATTGTAAAAGATTTTAATTTATTTTAGGCTTAAAGTCTACAACTGAGCTTCTAAAGCAAACCTATCAATAAAAATAATAATCTTAAATTATAAGATCTTTCTATTCTATTCTTAAAAAGATTTAATTTATTTTACTATAATACAAATTGAATATTGTTATATACACTTACACTTTTTATGTTTATTAATACCTTTTATTATTTACTTACTTACTAGCTTGCTTAATACTAATTTTTCTTGTTCTTAAATTTTGAAAATCAAAATATGTATAACTTATATCTTCTATTTGCTAATAAAAATATTTATTATCTTGAACTATACACATTATATCTTTACTTTTAAAAATGAACATAAAATCCTAATTTTTTCTCACAATAGTAATAAATAAACTATTTAATACATAAAATTATATCCATATATCCTTAAAAACCTATTTAAAATAGTTGTGGAAACAAAATTAAAAATTCATAAATACACTTCCGGAAATTATAAAAGATAAAACCCATTTTTTAAAAAATTAAAAACTACTGTTATTTATTTAAAAATGAATAGTAATAAAAAACTACTAAAAATTCTAAGGAAAGAAGTATTTTAAATAATGATTACTATAAAACACAGTTTCATTTATAATTAATAAAAAATGATTAGATCATGAAACAAATGAATATAAAATTCTTTTTAATTTTAAAATACAGTTGAGTTTATTTCGGTAAAATAATTAAGAGATAAATATCAATGCTTTATGATATAGGTATTATTCAAAAAAATTTCTACATATAAAGAAGAAATAATATAAATTTATTTTATATTTTATGATTGTTAAAATTAGAGGATTTTTTATTGTAATTTAAATTATAAATAAAAATTTTATTAGATTCATATCGTTATTTTGCTAATTAGTTAGCTAAATAACTATCTCATCATTAAAACTTACTTGATTTATGACTGACCTTTTCAAAAAATGAAATGCCAATTTCTTTTATATGGATAGAATTGCTTAAAATAGTTATAAATCAATCATCCATAAAATTTTTATTGCCATAATCTTGCTCAGCCTTTCCATAGACACCAAAAGTTTCAATTTACATCCACTCTCCATTATTATTATGATCAGTGTCAACATAAAGAACAGGAGGTGTAGAATAACAAGTTTTTGTAACATATTCACTAGTTTTAACGCTATTCATAATACTTCTCATATGCTTATTCAAAATATTATCCTTCATTTATTTGTTTTAGAATGTTTATTATTATCTATAATTAATCATATTAGTTTCAGGCTCATCTTGTAGCTCATAATCACTTTCATGCTTTGAGCTTACTTAATTTTGCTAATATTTGTATTAAAAAGATAAGTTAATTTTATTTAAAATACTCATTTTATTTATTAAAATTATATAAATTTTAAATTTATTACCTATACATTCTCTATATTAGCTGTCTATTTATCTACCTTACTCATACGCATTTATTGAATTGAAAGAATTTAGCTAACTCCTTTTAAAGTATTAGGATCTATATTTTCCTATTCTTTTTTTTGAATCTAAACTGTAATATCTTCTTCATTCACAGTTATAGTGTTAACTTTTTTAATGATGCTATTTTCTTATTTCTAAGAATTTTATTCCTATAAGACAATATTTTAAGGCTGGATGCTATTATTATCATTTTTTTGTTCCACATATTTATTTTCTGAAGTAGTTTAATTTTATTATGGAGTAGGAGTAGTACTAGTTACTTACTAAACTTATGCTTGATTATTCACATTTCCGTTAGCCTACTCTACTTTTGTCTTATTCTCTGTATTTATGGTAGTCTTATTTTCTTCAATGTTATTTTTACTAGGATCAACTCTTTTTTTTACAAATTTAAAAGTTTTTACTGAGTTTAAGAGTTAATTATATTAAGTAATAGAATATTATGAATGCTAATTATTCAAAAAATAATATTTACAGCTTAACTGGTGTTTATTGAGTTGGCTAAGGACCACCTTACTTATCGTTAATCTACTTTTTCTAATTTGGTTATTTTGTTGTGCAACAACCCATTTCAAATACCTTTTTACTTTTTATCCTAAACTATTTTTTTGTTTGAGCTACTTGCTTAATTGATTTTATTAAATTAATTACTGCCTTAAAATTAATTACCAAATATCTTTTGATCGAGTGCATAATCTAATAATTATTGTGTTAAAAGTCATGACAAAAATTTAAATATCATCTATTTTAGATGATTTCTAACTTATTAATTCATGAAGGTGATCAAAATTAAAATAATATAGTCAATTTGAGTGTTAACTTTTTAGATAAAAATTATAATTTCCTCAAAATCTTAAATTGAATTTGAAAAAAATTTTGGTCAAATTGTAAATATTCTAATATAAAATAAATTTGTTCGAAACATTTTTCATTGAATTACTTTTGAATTCAATGAATATTTTTCAAAAATCTTTGCTTTAAAGTTTCTATAAAAGATATGACTTAGCTATTCTTAATAATAATAAAATAAATTTAAGTCAATAAACTTTGCATTTACTTAAATAAAAGACTTTTTTATTTAATAAATAAATCTTCAAAATTTATTCAACCAAATTTACTAGAAAAATAATGCCCAAATTTCGATTAGGCTTTTAAAATTATATTCAATTATATCTTTTTCAGAACATAACTACTAACAGATGTTAAAAATTTGAGTTTAACAGATAAGACCAAAAAATATTGAAAGCTTAAGGATAGTTATTTAATGCCTTAAGAATTAATTATCTGAAAAATAAACAATCTCAGAAGTTTTTTGTAAAAGAGAATATTTTATATTATTCTTATTTTTAGGGGGAGGGGGAGGTAGGAACTTAAAATAACTAGACTCTATCCATTCTTCTTGTCTAAAAATAAGGAATAAGAATAAAAAATCTTTAAAAAATAATATTATACAAAATATGTTGGTAAATAGATTAAGGTTGAATTCATGAAAATAGAAAAATAACTGAAATAGAATGGTGTAATAATAAAGAAATACCACTAATATAGGGAAAAATATTTTATTTAGTATATGTATAATCAATCAAACTATTCAAAATTATGTTCATATATTATTTTTATTATTATTTATTTATTAACAGATTAATAGAAAGAAAGATAGTTATCTAGCTTTCATTTTATTTTAGTTTATTTATTTGAAAAAATACATTCCATTTGCAAAATTGATGTTAATATATACTTTTATTTTGTTATTTTAAAGGCTTTTATTATTTGATTATTATTGTTTTTAATATTTTATTTTATAATCAGATGCTTTAGCAAATAATGGGAATAATAAATTATTATAACCTTATATTGCTACTAGCTCTATTCAATCACAATAGTGTGGTGGATAGTTGGTGATTATTTTTTAGTTGTTATTTATTTATCTCAGTTTATTTTATATATTATAAATTAAATATTCAGTAGTTTTTTTATGAGTAATTTAAATTAAATTGATCATTGATCAAACAAGTTGAATATTTTAATTTTATTGGTCACATTTTCAGCTATTTGCAACTGCTAATTTTTATTCCTCTTATTCTTTCTCTTTTTTCCAATTCTAGATGTTATTGTCAATATTTTTAGTAACTTATTCTAATTTGCCTTGACCAAATTATTGTATTTAAACCCAAAAAGGTTTAATAAAAAAGCTAATAAATCCTATTTCATTGCTAGCTAATGTAAGATACTTATCTAGATCTTTATAAAATGGTGTTACTGGAAGCTTATTTTGCTATTCTAATTCAAGCTTTTTTATTTTAAAAAATATTTAGATTTTTTTAATTTAAATTTCAAATTATTTTTTGTAATATCAGATTATGAAATTACTTGAGCAGTAAATTCTTTTGCAATTCTAATAGACCATTCTTTTGAAATAGAGAAATCCCTTGTTGGAGCACCGATGTCTGCTGCATGAACAAGAGCCCCACATAAATTTATTTTTTATTATTCTGTAATAACTTAGTCTTCTTGGAGTAATGCAGGTAAGTTTTCTTTGAATTCATTCATAATTTAATTATGCTTAGACATATCTGTGGCTAAAATATTATATTGGATATATTTCTTCATAGTGATTAGCTAGTCTTAAGGAATGCTCTCAAACAAGCCACACTAATCAGCAATTTAAATAGTCTATGCATAGTGATGCTTTTCTAGGGGCTATTAATAAATATAAATATTAAATACAAAATTACTTATATTATAATTCTGATTATATAAAAATTTATATTCAAATTGGAAGCCTTAATAAATCTAAAATATACTGAAAATGCTTGCTGATGGTTTGTTTTTATTGATGCTAAACTACCTACCTAGGCTTGATTTTTTTAGAAGGAAATATCTTGAATTATCTAGCTAATTTGTTTAGATTTTTTTAATTTCTATAGAATAATTTAGATTTCTTATAAATTTTATCAAGCCAGTAGTTTTATTGTTTTTTAATTAAAAAAAGAAACAAGTTGAAATAGAAAAATGTTAGGTTGGTTGAGTTCATCCAATTAAGATAATTTGATTTCTGATTGATTTTCTTTTGAAAATCTTGAAATTGTAATAAATATCTTTACATAAAATAATTTATCCTATATTTTTTTGGCCTGCAAGCTCCAAAATTAATAATGTGAAGAAAATACAATTTTATGTGGTCTTAAATAAAAATGCGTTAGGATCATGATGATTTGCGTTATTATTTTTATTATTATTAACAATAAATTAATTTTGATTTTCAAGTCAAAATTTGAATTCAGCAAATTTTTGGTTTCAATTTAAAGCTTTTCCTTGAATGTATCAAAGTAGGTAATTAGGTAGGTAAGTAGAGAAATTTAAATAAAATTTAATTTACTGATTCATTGCCATACAAAGTAAAAAGCTCAGATTAGCTATTAGTTTCATAAGCATTACTGTGTCCAGTGTGGTCTACATCGTGGCACAGAGCTGAGAAGAGCAAAGAGAATTTATCTAATTGATTTAAATGCTTATTTGTAATCCCTTGCTTAATTATGTAATATATTCCATGAGCAACTTAATAATTTTATTTTTTTAAAATTTTATTATATATTCACGAAATAACTCAAAAGTAGAAAATTTTATCTCCTAAATTAACTCATCAAAAATACTTCTAGTGTTTTAGAAATTAGAAGGATTTAAAATTAGTATTTTTATGAATTGTATTTTTAATATTGCAGCTATAAGATTGCTTTTTTTAATTTTATTTTAATCTACTTAATTAGTACTTGAATTGTAAATTGCTTTTTTAATTATTATTTGCTTTTTTCATAAATTTAGAATCTTAGAGAATGATGATGCTGTATTGTCTAGATTTTATAACTTAAAAAGAGAGCAAATGATTTTTTGAATTGAATAATGTGAAATTCAAGTTTACTTGGCACTTACTTATACATTGGTAAATTAGATAATTGAATTGTAGAAAAAGAAATGTAAAATGCATTTGTCAATTTTATATTTCTTATCATGGAATAATAATATTTTACATAGTTAGTATAAAAGATACTAACTTTTTAATAAGTGGTTAATAACTAAATAACTTTCTCTGTATAAAATATATTAAAATTTATTTCTATTCTTAAAAAGTTCATTTTAAAACAATTAAATTGGGAAAATTAGTTAATCTTTTCCTTTTATTATTAAACTTTCATTACCTGTTATGCCATGGTCAAAGTTATGAAATGGGTTACCACGGTAGTCATACTTATTGCTTAATATAACTAAGAAGTTCTAAAATTTTTTTTAAGACTATCCTAAGATCTCAAAGAGATCAATGTCCTTGAACATCCATAAAGCGAGCTAAAACTTTTTCTAATGTGATGGGAAGTTTAATATATTAAAATCCCAACTGCTTATTTGCTAAATTTCATTTTAATTTAGCTCCTCTTCTTGCCCATTTGCTACTCCATTGGTTCCGTTATCTATGAAATAAAATTAATTTAAATGAGTTAAGTTTATTTTGAAGAATTAGACTGAGTATTGTTGTTTCAATTTCATAACTTTTTTTTATTTTTTCTATGTATTACTTCCCTCTTTATGTTCAGCATTTTTTATTTGCTGAGTAAAAACAAAATTGATCATTTGTTACATTTCATTTTTATCCTTGGGTTCAATTAAAATTGTAATAGCTTTTGTAAATGGGTAAAACTATCATAAGTCTTTGATAAATCAATGAGTAAATAGAAAAATGCTAAGATGAACAATGAGGTTTTTATTTTATAAAAAAATTTACAAATAATATTTTTACGGTTATGGCTATTAACTTAAACTGAGCTAGCTTCAGTACTCATTTTTATATAGTCTTTTTTTAATTTAGTTTTAATCTTTTAAATTATAGGTATTAATTATTAATCTATTTTTTGAGATCCTTTATCTCTGGCTTTACTTCACTTTTTAATTTTTTTAATAGTTATTAATTATATTAAATTGTTAAATGTAAATTCTTTAACACCAACTGATTTTATAGAGTTTGTTTATTTATTTGTTTTTTTATTGGATTATTAATTGCTTGCTCACAAGCTTGCTTCATTGATTGATTAATTAATTGATAAATTACTTACCTATTTATTTCTTTTGCTTTTACTTTATTTCTTTGCGGATGCAATTAGTGACTATCAATTAAACAAAAAAAAGGCTAGTATTAAGTAATTTTTTCCAAATAATATTAAAAGCCTCTGTAGAATATGAAAAGAAATTAATTATAATTATACTTTACTGGTCAATTATTTCTAGAAAAATGTTTTTACAAGGGCTTTCTTTACCTACTTTGCTCAATAAAAAAAATATGCAAAAGAAGAGAAAAATAATTTGAATGAAATATATCTTAATTATCACTAAGCTAAACCTTTTATAAATTTTACTTAAAAATTTGTACACTAAATTTATATAGGTAGAGCGAGAAAATGTTACATGAAATTAGTATTGTGATTTTAATAGCGATTTTTATTGCTATTAGCACATAAGTAATTAAATATTGATTTTGAATCAATTTTTCAAAAAATATAAAAGTGTTAGCAAGCAAATAAATAAGAATAGAGTATTCTTATAATTCGCCTCCTTTGTTTTTGTGTTTAAGAAAAATTGAATTTTATCAATTTAGTTAAATATTATAATTTTAAAACAAAAGATAAAACAAAAAAACTTTAGTAAGGAAAAAAAAAGCTGATTAGAAAATGGAATTCATAAATTTTGATCTTAAAGGTAAATTTGAATAACTTGAGAAGAAAATCTTAGATATTTAAAATTCAAATGCAAATCTTCAAAACTCAAATCTAGATCTTCAAGATACAAATGTAGCCCTTCAGAATTAAATTAAAAAACTGTAAGATAAACAAAATAATTTTGGCATAGAAATTAAAGAGATTAGATAATAAAATGCTCAACTAAAGAAGGAAAAGAAATAACTAGAAGAGAAATGGAAAATATTTAAGATCAAATCCAGATCTTTATTGTCAAATTCAAATACTAGAAAAAAAAATTTTTAAATTAGAAAAATAAATTAAATAACATGATTATAGAATTGATTAGGTGAGTATAGATACATACGGATCCTAGTTAGTTGCTTTACTCATGGAGTTCTTTCTTAAAAATACAATTAAAAGTAAGTATTAAAACCTTTGGTAATTTAATGGAGACTCTCAAAATGCAAATAAAATAAAAATAAGAAATGTTATAAAATTTTCTGAAAGAAACTAAAATTTAAAAGCATTGGGAATAGATCATTAAAAATAAGAGAATTAGAAATTTAGATTAACATCCTTCACTCAAATTTTTATCAAAAAAAATTGAAAAATTACCTAATAATTCTTCATCGAAGATGCAGAAGAGTATTTCCAATCATATAGATAAATACTTGACTTCTTGTTAAGAGAAAAAAAAAATATAATAATAAAATAATTTTAATGAATTAAATAAAAAATGATTTAAAAATATCTTAAGATATCAGAAATTTATAAATTTAATCATATATCTGAATTTTTAAATTAAAATAAATATTTTATTATTATTGAGTATATAAATGCATTAATTTATCTTTATTTTAATTTTAAAAGGTAAACCATTTATTATAAATCATATTAACTTTAAATTTTTCAATTTATTTTGGGTTGAGCATGATTTTATTTTTTAGATTAATCTTTTTTTCAAAGTTATTTAAATTATCTTGATTTAATTATAATTAGTGAGAAGAAAGGAAAGGTCTGTCTGTCTATTGATTTTACTTAAATTAAATTTATTAATTTTTAGATATTTGCTACTCTCTCCTTCTCATAAATGTTATATTTGGTAGATTTTTTTATTGTTATTCTTATCTTAGCGATAAATATAGAGATCGAAATCTATGAAATCACACTCAATTATAGATTCTAATTATTTCAAGTCTACATTCCATCTTTGTTGATTCAGGTTGATGATGTATTAGCAGAAAAATAGTATTTTGCTCTAAATTTCTTCAAGATCTTCAACCTTTTAAGTATTTATATTTTCAAATAAGTATTAATGTTTACTTAAAAATAGTAGAATAGAATTCAAAGGTTGATTGAAACATTGGATAATTAAAATGTTTAGATAGGTATTCTTTTAAATGATAAGAAATTATTGTAATTTATTTGCTTACATGAGACTGAGTAAAAATGATCTTTCTAGATTTTTTCTAAATATCTTAGGATACATCATCTTCTAATAGCTTATTTTGGTAGTCTACTTTATGAAGGGAAGGGAAGAAACTAGTGAGTAAAGGGGCAGTACTAAATGGGGAAATTAGCTTTTCTTCACAAATATTTTGGGTTGTATAATTATTTGATCCCTTTGATGCATTACCAGAAGCTAGATGCTAATTTTTATTATTCAGCTATGCATCATGAGCCTAGATCTAAATTCCAAAATCTGGTTTTTTAAAAGGTTGAACATAGTTTTAAAAATTGATTAAATTCAAGCAATTACTGATTGATATTTAAATTTAATTTATTCTGATACAATTCACTATCAAAAAATAATCAATGAGTGAAAAGTTCAAAAAAATAAATCTAAATCTAATACTTATTTTGGTTACAAATTTATATCATGATAAAAGATTTAATCCTCAATAATTTGAAAATACTCATATTTAAAAATATTAGAAAGCGGTAAATATTTATTTAGGTATACAACACCAGTCTTTAATAAATCGTTCAAAATTTCATTTGAGAACTTGATTGTTTTATTTTCTTAAATTGGATAAGATTGATTATTTGGTTCATCAAAGTAAAAATAAATAACTTCAAAATTATAACTTGATAAGAGATTATTAAATTCTTTTCAATACAGTTGAAAGAAATCATCATTTAAGAATATTTTTATTTTTTATATCAAACCTCACAAGCTTTGTAATTATTTTGATTTTTTAGTAGTTTTTATTATAAAAAAATCATGAAAGAAAATTATTTGGTTTCATTTTGAAAATACTTTGTAAAACATTTGATTTTATTTTAAATAAATTTGTAAGCTTGAATCTTTTAATAATAATTGCCCTAATTTAAATAATATGATGGTGCTTGATGGAATAGCAAAAATATATTAAAAAATTATTTTAATCAATTTACAGTCCAATAAGAACATCCATTAATGGAGATAGAATTCTTCTAATTGAACATAAGATATTTGTTCTATCAATTTAAGAGCTGCTAAGACTAAGTTTGGATTTACAGGTATTTATGAGTTATTTATTTTTTCTTAAGAAGTGAAAGCATTTCCTAAAATTTAGCTTGCATATTAAGAAGAACTTTAAAGCTTATTACTCTTATCAAATATTTAAAGTAAAAGAGTTAATAAAATAGGCCATGTGTTTCGAAGCAATTCATTTAATACCCTTGGGCTTAGTCTTAAGATGAGTATACGTAAGCAGAACAAAACCTAATTAAAAATATTTAGAATTTTTTAAAATTAAATTGAATTATTAATTCATAAAATTTGATTTTCTTAAATTGAAAATTTTATTCAGGCTTATTTTAAACAGAATGATGAATTTATTCTAACAATTTTACCAGTATTAAAAGCTCATGGCTTTAATTTTAAATATTCTTAATGATATCTCCAATGTTTTCAAGTAGCAGTGTTAGCTATTTATGATACTTATCTTGACGACCGCTATAAATAATAAAGCAAATTCTCTAAAATTTTCTAATCTTTAAATTAGTCTCCTCACTTTTACTCAATAAGCTCTAAAAAAAGCTTTCTCTAAATTAAAAATTAAATTTTATTGAGTGGATTATATTTAATTTAGTAATTTAATAAAAATAAATGAAAATTATTTTCACCTTTCAAAGAATTCTGTAAAGAGATTTCCACTTTCATCAAGCCAATTTACTATACTTCTCCAGTAGTTTAGAATTCTGATATCACACTTAAAGAAATCCTTTTATTAAAGAAAGTTAAAAAAGTTAATTTATTTACTCATTATAAAAAGTATTGGTTTTAAAAATTTTAATTTGACCATCTCTTTAAAAATGTAAATTTTAATTCCATATTATAAAAATTCATTCAAAAATAATCCTAAATATTGTTTCCAAATCTTATGATTATGAGGAAATAATTGTTTTAATTTTTTATTGAAATCATTTTTTTCTCATCACCTTTCTAATTAAGAGGTTATATTCAAAAAAATTTGTTGACTCACCTTGTCCCCGCCCTCCCCCCTAATCAATTTTCTTTGAATATTCTTATTTTATTTCTAGATAGGAAATTTAATGTAATCTAAACAAAATATTTTTCAAATTTGTTTGCTAAAAAAATATTTGTCAAATTTTAAAAAATTAAAATTTACATTAGAAGTAAATATCTCTAACAAATTCTTTCTAAACTCTTTCATTATGAAATCTGGAGATTAGGTAAGGAGTTTGTTACACAAATCGCTGGCACATTCAACTAAAATGAGCTATTAGATTGAATTTTTCTTTTCTGAAAAAGCCTTAGTAATTATTATGGATAAAACATCTTTTGCAGCTTGCAAAATTTTTTACTGGCTATCAAAGCAATTTTAAAGGACTTCATAAAGTAAGGATTTTAGTGTTTTATATGATAAGAGACTAATTTTGAAGGTATATTATTCTCTGGTTAAGAGAGGATGAGAGTTATTTGAGGAAGAAGAGAATGAGTAGTTGCTACTAAAAGAGTTTCTTCTTTCTTCAACACTAAAATCACTCTAATGGCCATAATTTTCTGAACTTATTTTAAAAAGATTTTTTTCAATTTCATAGTAAATTGGATTTAAGTTTTATTAATCAGACTCAGATGATTACTATTAGTTTTAATTTTTTTAGCTATCATTATTGTGGAAGCTTGTAATTCCATCAAAAGAATGTAGATCATGCAAATTGTTTGAGTTAAAGTTTCTCTGATAATTATCAAAAAGCTCATAAACTGTAGGAGAAAAAGGGGAAAATAACTCAAAAAATGGCTGTTGCTGTTACGATTAATCTTGTTATTATGATTTTTGATTTTACTTAGCAGAAGAACGTGATTGGGTAAAATTTCTTTCAGTAGTAGAGTTAAACTGTATTTTTTATATTGCAAAGTTTGCTAAGTTACTCAAATGAATCTTTATTAGCTCATGAAGATCTTGACGAATATTTTTTTCATTTAAAATTTCTTTCGGATTGTATTTTCTAGAAGCTGCTAGGATGATATCTAGAACCCAAATACAGGTTGTTGGATGCTTAGACGTATTGAAAGTAGATAAAAATGCTACAAGTTAGAACCAGAAAGAAGATATTATTTACTGGTTTTATGTGGAGCTAAGATCTAAATATTGATATGAAATTAGCTCAAATAAAAAAAATAAGATTTAAGATTCTTGCTGTGCTATTTGAGAATTTATTAGAGCTTGATCTTTAGGCATTTATAATCTTTAGATGTAATAGCTTCGGATAGAATGTACTGTTGGAGATTTTATAAGACTAGCAATCAAATAATCTATTTACAGATTCATATAGCTTATAATTTCTAAAATCTTCATCATAACCGTTTCTTAAGTGTCTTAACATTATTAAACTAATGATATACCTATTGTTGATTAGTTGGCTAGAAATGTATTTGCAGATTAGGTTCTATCTTTTTAAGAGTATGGCACGAAAAAAGAAGAATCACATTGCTAGATCCATATTTACATGAAAGCATGAAGTGTTTATATAGGGAATTACTGAACTAAGGGATAAATAACAGATAAAACCTCTACTTTTATAAGATCTTAAAAGAGAAAATCATTATTAGAATCTGAGAGATAGTTAAGTATTTTTTATAACCTTTAATTATATCCCTCAAATTATGCAAAATTGTAAAATTTAGTACCTTGTCTGTTAAAAATTTAGTTAGAATCTGTGTTACTGCTTAGACTCCAGCAGTTAAGGTAAGATGTGATAAGGTTTGGTAATTCTAGCATAATTAAATTGCATGCTGCAAAATGTTGTTTGTCTTTTAGACTCTAGAAATTTAATTAAGATAAAGGATCAAGGTTTTATTGAGAAACACTTTTAGATAGAGGATCCTTACTTGTTGATGCTGTAGAGCTACTTTAAGAATTTATTATTGATGGAAGATAGGAGAATCTATCTTAGTATTGCTGATTTTATGAATTAGGGTTATTTGAATTTTACATTAAGGAGTTACTATTGAGGAATTTAAGTGTAATTATATCATATAAAGCAGAAGCCATTTTATAATGTTGTTGTTATTAATTAATAGCTTAAGATACTGATTTAGTTGGAGATGAGTTACTTTAAAGAGAAACAAAAGTAATACCATTCGAATCTTTAAACTATAAAAAGTAATTTAAAATTGATTTAATAGAATCACAAATATTTCTAATTTCCTAACATTTGAATTGAGATGATAAATTCATCTCTTAGTCATTCTTCAAATATTCATCTTCATCATTCATATTATCTAAATTCCCTCCACTCTTTTTTTTATCAGTCATCTATTCATGTTTATCATCTAATAACTTTGAGCTTGCCTAGCCGCTTTGGCTCTAAGTTTAGTTTTTATTTTTACTTCCACTATCAGTTTATGAATTTTTTCCTAAAAACATAGTTTTCTTTTTGATCTATTTATTTTTAGCATACCCTTTTTAATATTCGAAACCCATATCTGTTTCAAATTAACCTCCTTACTGTGCTCTATCTCTAGTAAAGTAATTTTCTTTAAGCCCACCTTGGAGTATAGATGATGCAGCACTGATAGATAAATCAGAAATTTCTTCAATGTTAGAAAATTCTCCTTCATCTGCAACATCCATATTTTAGATGATATCTTGAAGTTTTACAGACTTAAGTACTGCATAATATTTAACAAAAATCAGAGTCACAATATCTTTTAAGCTTTCTTCACTAAAGGCATCGCTTAGTGTCCAGATACCTATTGTTATTACATAAATATATCTACTTCTGACAAAGGGATCTTCAGAAAGCTCAAACCCCTCTAACAAATTAGAAAAAAATAGCTAGCTTCCAAACATCTCAATAGCATTTCTTAGACTCTCTTCTGCAATTTTTAAACCACCTTAAACTGCTGAATTTTTTTAAGCTTAATTCAAACTGATTTAGTTTTACTATTGTTGCTAAACCTAAGCTTAAGGCTGGATTGAATCAGCTTAGGTTTTCTTTTTATAGATTTATTTGAATTTCATAATAATTGATTAAATCAAATTAATTAACTCAACTTAAATGACTAAGTTTTTGTTTTGAATTAAAAACTTTAAAGTTATTAAAATCTTTTCTAAAGTCAAATTCAAAATTTTTATAGCAGTTGATTTATTTTCAGCATATTGTATTAACTTATCTAAATATTCACTACATAAAGAGTTTATTTATTAATTCTCTATTCTAAATTACTCTTCATGAGCTTTCTCTCTCTTTCTTCTGCTGTGCTATTTCTATTTTAATTTAGGAGATTCTAATGAATCCCCACTTTTTAAATTTTACAACTAAGTAACTTTTAAATTCTCAATTAAATCTTAATCATCTCCTTCATCGTCTGAAGATAAAATACTCATAGAAAGAGCTTCTTTTCTATTCTCTAATAAATCCATAGGTGTCTATCCCTATATAAATCTGACTATGATATTACAAACTACATCCATATAAGTGGCATTTGATAAATCAAACTAATTCTATTTATTATTTTAATTTGTATTTTTGAATAAGAAAAACTTAAATAAGATAACTAAATTTACATAAAATTTAGAAGACCTGATTTTGTTTGAAAGGTGAGAGCTTATTTTCACAGAAAAAATATAGCTAACAAAAATATCTTTTAAGATCTCTAATGTTTATTGTAGCAGATTTATCAAATAAAGAATTCTCTGACAGTCATAAGATTCTTCATATATAAACATGTTCGAATACTTATATTATACCCTGCAATTATGTTAGCACTCTAAAAATTCAATCAAAAATGGATCTAACACTCTAAATAAAAGAGCAGTATTTTCCATCAAAAATGTCTTTACAACATTCCTCAAAATAGGATTTTTATTTGATAAAAGGTCGAGCATTTAAAATAGGCCGCACCCCAAATTACTAGAGCTATTCTTAGTTATATAATTGTTTGTCATTCTATAAAATGTCATGAATCCTTTCATAGCTTACTAAAGCTTAATACTATTACTAATTTATTAAAACATAAAAAGAATTATTTTTTTAATTTTTTACATTTTTTGATATTTTGAAATGAGAAAATTAAATTAAATAATAAAATGTTTGTTTTTGGCTTTGATTGAGTTTAACAAAACAATTTTTACTTTTGATTAAATGATGATTCAACAACATTAGTAAATAGTTTAGGAAATTTATTCATCAAGATAACAAGATAGTCAATAATTCTCTTTTGTTGCATAGAGGATTCTAGGTTCGACCATAAAATTTTAGTGATTAAAGTAATTTTAGAGTCTTCTTCAACAAAACACTCTAAAAGATTAAATCTATCTTGATGTTTGCATCTATAAGTAATTATTTCTATTAGACTTTCTATGCAGTAGAGTTCAACCTTCGGGAAATATTACTTACTTATTTCTATTATAGAGAATATTTTCTTTACCCAATCTGGAGCACTCTCAAATTTAATTTGCCAATTGTAATATCCTAAATAAAGTTTATGTAGACTTAGAATTATTTTAGAAGATTAATCAAACATATTGTAAAGACATTCTTCATATCTTTTTTGTGTAATTTCGGATTAATCTTCTATTTCTTTACGGAGCTACTCACTTAATCTATTAGATGCTTATTATTACAAATGACCTACATTTGCTGAATTTGACTCAACAGTAATATTTTGTTAAGGTAGCTTAGAAGCTAAAGGATCTGTCAATTACTCAATTGAATTGATTTTATTTTGTTTTTTTTATTGTTTTTCTTCATTTAGAGTTTCAGTTAAAAGATAAGAAAGCCTTAGATAATATTTTTCAAATACTTAAATATATTTTATGTAATCTTCTTCCATTTAAAGTAATTGCACATCACTTCCATTCTTTTCCAATTCTTCTAACACTTTCCTTAAGTATTCAGTTAATTAAAAAATGCATCTGAGTAGAATACAGTGTTAATCATCAATAACGTTGCTAAAAAATAATTAAAAAATTAAATAAAATTTCTTTAAGAATAAATAAAAAATCTACCTAACCTCTTCAGAAAGATATGAAATCAATCTTGAAATAAGGGGTTAAATAGTCCTGCTCAACTCTGAAAATTCCATTTCAGAATGATATACAAACATTTTTATAAAAGTGAATTCTATCAATTCCAAAGTATAAACTTTTTCATTAAAATAGTAATCTTTTCTACTTTAATTCTATTCACCCTAAATAATTAACTCATCATAATGATCACACAAGCTTGAAAAAATAACATCAAAATAATTGTAAACACATTCAAACAGTCTCAAAGAGCTTTTCTAGACTTCCTAAAATAAATGAGAAATTAAAATATTGAATAAATAAATAAGGTAAAATCTGGAATATTAAATAAAAATAAAAAAAATTTCAGATAAAATATTCTTCAACATTTATTCATGGAAATAGAAGAGTATTTTTTGAATTTGTGTTATTTTATTTGTTAAATTCTTTATTTTTTTGTAGTTTATTTGCCTAAGCATTGGGATATGATAATTATTTTGAAAGAAAAATCTTACCTAATTTTCAAAGTGCTGTTTGATGTATTTAATTAAGTAAAAACTAATAGTTTTAAGAGAATCTGCTATCATGTGACTGTTTTTCAAAAAGAATGTTTGGATTATTTTTATAGGAGCATTCAAATCCGAGTTACTGTTTTCAAATATATTTACCAAAGCATTCTTTATGTAATAATCAATTACTACTCTATTTTGCTCACTGATCTAAAAGTTACTGTTGATATCAGCTTCACCAAAAAGCCACTAATGGCATTTCCACACAATTGAATACTCATTTTTCAAAAAGAGGTATAAAACACATTATGTTAGCACCAACTTATCAGACTCGCTTAATGAATCTCCTAAAATAGGGAAATAGTTTAAAAGAAAATCAAGACCAAATTTTTTGGTTTGATTATTTTCATCTTCTAAAGTTTAAACAAGAGCATTCAAAATTAATGCACTTTTATTTGGAAATCTTGCATCAAAATCGTCTTAGTTTTTTATTTCATCTTTATTTGTTTAGATTTAAAAAAAGTTGATAAGATTTGATCAGTTTATTTAATTTTACTTATATTTTAAAGCATAATTTCTTTCTCATTTATAAGATTTTCTTCTTCTAGATATTATTCATCATTATTTTTAACACCTAATTTGCATAATAATTTAAAAAATTGCTTTTTGGTGTACAATTATCATATAGAAAGTAAAAAAAATATTTTTTGCTTCTTAAACTTTGAAAAAATTTATATAAAATCTTAATAATTATTACCTAAATCTAAGTTTCTTTGTTATTCATAAACTTTAATAAAAGGAGAATAGTTCTCTGTATTGTCTTCTGTTTATTGCAGTAAAACTTCTTCTTATGTAAATTAGTTACTTTATTACAATTTTTTAATTATATGAGGCTCTATATCTATAGATGCAAGATTCTATTAATCATTTTTTTTAAATAACTTTGATAAACAAGTATAAGCAGCTACTCTTGTTCTTGGCAACCTTAATATACTCAACCACAAAGCTCCATATAAATATTTTTTTCCTTTCATTAAATAACTAATTAATTTAAGTATTTTGTAAGATATTTACCTATTTTTGCTTGCAATTATTCAAAAATTGAAAAGGTTTTGCGCTAAATTTCTTCATTATTTTCAGCAACGCCAGGTAATATGCTAACAACTAATCCTACAGAACATGGAATCAAATCCATTTCTAAAGGACAAAAATGAGTTTCTATTATATCTAAAATATCTGGCTTCAACTTTTATATAATAAAAAAGAAATTTAATATAAACTTGATTATTTTTTCATTAAATAAAATCCCAATTTTAAATTTTTAGTGAGATAGGCTACATAATTAATATTATTGATATTTATATACATCAAAACTAATTTAAACAAATTACCTATGCTGATGCTCCAGAAAAAAATGGAAATAATCCCAAGCTAAATATGTGGAGATTTTTAGAAATGTGCTATCTCACAGAATCAGGGGAATCATCGAGATCATTGATGAGTTTTAAATTATTAAAAATCAATTTATATACTGTTAATGTTGATTTATGAGTGCCAACAGGTAAATTATGGTTTAGACATTGACTTAATCTTTTTGCTAAAACTAATTTATCTTCTAAATAAGGAGTAGGATGATCTTTGAAGGCCTACTCTAACTTTAAAAGCCAATTGTTAACAGATGGCCAATCAGTAATTTTTTAGAAATCTTTCAAATAACTAGAGAGCTTGCTCTTGAGGAGCTCTATTTGATTATATTTTGAAGACAAAAAGAGTTATAAGCAACTCTAAGTAAGGAAAAGAATAATAAGAAGGAAATGAAATTACCTGTCTCTTTCTATATGCTTTGCTTCATTTAATGGAATGAATTTAGCTTGAATTGAATGCTTAAAATTGATTTATTCTATGATATATTTATTATCCTACTATCAAAAATTTTTAATTGAATAGATTTATTTATTCTTTAAATTATTGCCTTACAGATTCTTACTAGTTATTTATTAAAATAGCAAATAGATAGGCATGTAGTTGTATGTATGACCAAGCACTGTAATACGTAAATAATATAAGATCTTATTAAATAATTATATTATAATTTAAACAAAATTCTAATTATCTCAAAATCTTTAAAATTTAACTGCAAGTTCTTTCTTGTGACACTACCCATCAAAAAATTATCAAATTTTTTACCTTAAGATATCAGAATTCTAATATCATACATACGTAGTAAAAGGTATTCTTCTAAATTTTTACTTCTTTTTTTTCAATCCTCTGATCATTACTAATCTAATATTTTTTGATTTCAATTCAACAATTTTCTCACTAAAACAAAAAATTTAATTCAGTCTATTTTTAATTTATTTTTTATCCATTTCACAAACAACATATTTTTCTAACTTTTTATTTCTAATTAGAAGAAAAACCTTTGAGAAAAATTGTTTTAATTTTGATAAAAAATAAAAAATAATTTAGCTTTTTAGGTTTTTGTTATTTTTTAATCTTTATTTACCTCTGATTGCTCATCAAATAAAAGAAGAATAAAGAAAACGAAATCAAATTTATGAAAATTAGAAATACTATTTTAAAAGTTTTTGTTGTTAAAGGTCAAAAATTACTTTTAATTCATAAAATTAAATTAAGTTTAAATATTTTATTATTTGTTAAATATATATTTTTGATTAACTATTTTTGAGACTAAAATCTTTTTAATTTTGGTTAAGTTTAAAAGTGAGTTTCAATGTTTCAATGTATTTAATTCATTTCCAAATAAAAGAAATTATTTTAAAATAAAAATATTTTTAAAAGTTTTTTTTATTTAAAAATTGCATGAAATATATTTAATACCAAAAATTTAATTCATAAATTATTTATATTTTATTGATTAATAGTATCTTTGTAGAATTCTAAATAAATAATTCAAATATTTAATCTAACTAAACTCATTTTTATAACATTTTGAATATGAATAATAAAATTAATGCATACTAGATTATGTTAAAGCATTTAGCTTCAAACAATAAATAATTGCAATCTTTGGTTGATTAACTAAATTAGTAAGTATTGCCTTTTTCATTTTAGAGTGCTTAAAATGATGATTAGTTGAAGGATAAACTCTAAAATTAGATAAATCATTTAGAAAGATTTCAAGAAACTTTAGTAAAATATTCTTCAGACAATTAGATTCCTATCAAATCTATTTTAGATTCATATTGGAACTATGTTCTTCCCTATTATGACCATCTAATCAATGTTAAAAAATAAAGAGGTATTTTAAGCATTATTTTCTTTTTTAATTTTATAATTGCTATTATTTCTAACAGGATTAAGCTCTGTAATAGCAGGAGTGCTAGGAGTTTAAGGAGCAGGAAAAACTACTTTCAGTAACTTAGTTTAAAAAATAGGAGAACTTGATGGTAGAACTGTTGTAGTATTTTCAATTGATGATTTTTACTTAAGTTACTAAGAAAGATTGAAACTATAAGAAAAAGATCCTAGAATAAAGTATAGAGGTCCTCCAGGAACTCATGATATAAATTCTCTCTATTAAATATTTAATTAAATAAAGGAATAAAAATTACCAATCAACATACCTATTTTTGATAAGTCTCTTCATAGTGGTTAAGGTGATATAAATGGATATAAGAACTATACATAGGTGCCAGATATAGTCATATTTGAAGGATGGTTTATAGGTATTTCATATTGTCTACTTAATAATTAATATTAATATTTGAATATTAATAGGTTTAAGAGAGTGTTAATTAAAATATATACATCCTATTAATAATTAAAGTGATTTAGACTTTGCAAATGATTGCTAACAAAAATTGAAAGAATACTATAAACTTTGGGATTCATTGAATTCTTTGCTTATTATAACACCTGAAGATTATAATTACAGCAGGTAGTGGAGAAAAGAGGCAGAACACAAAATGATAGCCAAAACAGGAAAAGGAATGACTGATGAATAGTTAGATTTATTTGTTGATTATTTTTGGTAATCATTACATCCATAAATCTATATTGAAAATCAACTATAAAACAAGAATTATGATCTGGTTGTAAAACTTTCCTTTGATCATGAAATAGTTAGCCTTATTGAAAAATGAAAAAAATTTTGAACTAAAAAGTATTTAAAAATAAAATAATAACTTAAATTTAATTTTCTAAATTGCCTTCAAGTATTCAATAATTAATAGAATAAATTCTTAATATGTCGAATCTGGTTATTTTGTATATTTGAATTTATTCACAGACTATCAAATATGTTTAAAGATTTAGTTAAAATAATTATTTCAAATTATTTCATCAAGTTTAGATATCTTACTTTTTTTTTGATAGAAACACAACCAATTTAATAATTAGAAATAAATGATTCCCATCAAATTAAATAAAATAAAACTTTTCTAAAATCCAACAAAATGGATAAACGATTAAATATAATAATCGATCAGTTGAAAATTATTTTCATTTTTTATTTAAAATAGTTAAAAAGAATAGATTTAATATTACACAAAATTAAGTTAAAATTATAATGAATAAAAACAAAATACAATCCACAAATAGGTTTACAAATGTTTATAATTAAAAATTAGCTAGCAACAATGATTATCCTAAAATAAGTAATTTTTTAGTCATTTGTCCGATTTGTTTTTATCTTATGTAAATTACTAAATAAACCTTTGTAAGCTAAAGATTTAGTTATCGTAATCAAAATTAAAGTCGGTTTCAAAAAGACTATTGTTTTCTTTCACAAACCTGATAACCCCTCTCCAAAAACTTTCTGATTAGTGAAAAGGTTTCATTAAAGAATTAGTCTTTTTTTCATATTCTATATTATCAATAATATTTCCTGCCTCAATCTTTTTTATTTAACGATTTTAATGATTAGATCCAAATATAAAATAACTAATAATTGTTTACATAAAGCTGTTAAAACTCTGTTATTTTTCCTATGTTAAAGCTTACTGATTACATCTTTTGGTCTATTTCTTGAGCATATTTAGGAGCTAGTTTTTCTCTTTCAGAAGTTTTAATTTCTTAAATTAAATTATTTTATTCTATTATTACTTTTTATAAGTGAGATAAATTGCTTATTATAAATGTTTCTCTATATTCAACTAGATCAAGAAGAGTTTCTTTTAATCTATCTTATATTTACTGTAGTTATTTTTCTGTATTGAACACATTATCTGCCCTCTCACTACATTCACGAATCTAATCTCTGAAATGGATTAAATCAATATCTATCAAAGCTTTCAAGCTCATGTCTTCATTTGGTTCTATCATAGGTAGGTTACACTCCCTAAATAAATCTTTAAAAAACTAAGGTTTCTTAACCATCGCTTCTGTAGTTAAATATTCTATCATCCAAGATATTTCCTATTTAAAACCAATATTAAATTAATAATATCTAAACAGGCATAACAATTTACTCTTGATTAATCAATGTCTTTTTGGATTTCCTAAATAACTTTTATTATACTTTTATCTTCAACTAATTCTTAAATTTTAACCTTAATTTCTTCTTTATTTTGATCATATTCTAAGATCTTCTACTTAAACTGCTCAAATGAAATTTTCAGCAATGAGCCAAGCATCCACTTATGTCTATCAATTTAAAGTTAAAATGCTAACTCCCAAAGCTTTATAAAGTAAATAGATTGCTGCTTAATCTACTCAAGGAGAACATATTTTGTTACTAATTTAAAGTTATTAAAAATATTTTTACAAAATAAATTCTAAAAGAATAAAATATATACATGGAAGCTATAGAAGCTATTCTCTTTTATTTATCTATTAACCTTAATATATAGCATCATTAATTTACTCATTAAGAGATTAGGCTTCCATACAATAATCTTTAGCTAACTAATAATTATTAAAATTTTTAACAGTTTAAAAATCTTAAAAAATATTTTCTATTCTTAGCTATAATAATTATCTTTCCTTATCAAGAGAATCTACAAATTTCTTTTCTTGTGCAGCAATTACTTATTTAGACTATTTCAATTTCTCTCTTACCAACTAAGGACAAGTATAAAGCATCCAATAAGCCTCTTAAGTGTAAATATTGATTTAAAAGTAAAATTCCTCAACCAAATCAATATATTACCCTATTTTTTTAATCTAAATAAAATTTATTAAACTTCATTCATTTTTAAATCTCAAAATACTTTTTTTATTTCTGTTAAAATAATTATTGAAAAAACTCAAAATATTTTTTATTTTATGCTCAGATTTTTTTAAATTATTTGAAATTAAATAAAATAAGCGAAATTTATTTTTACCTCGGTATAAAAATTTTCAATGTCACTTTCGCAGCCCGAGATAATAATCTTTGTTTATACTAGCTCTTCTTCATTGGTTGGGTATTTAGATATTTTAAGTTTGAATTATTCGAAACTTTCTTAGAGTGTTCCTATATTCTATTAGATGATAAAAGCAATAGATTTTAATATAGAAGCTTTTGCATTCATGCCATAAAATACAGTGTTTTTTTTGCAAGGATGGACATTTACATGAAAAAAAGGAGTTTTTACAGTGTCACATTCGAGTATTTTAGCTTTTTAAATATCTTCTTATAGTTTTCTTAAAGTTTCTCTTATTCTGTGAGGCTCTTTGAGTTGATTTAAAGAGTAAACATTCCCACTTTGAGTAACAAAACTCAAATCCAACAAAATATTAGCTAAACCTTTTTCAAAAATTTTTTAATTTGCTTTTTGTACATTATTATTTGTTGTACTCTAGTTGTTTTGTTAAGCACCAAAAGAGTTATTTAGGCTTTATTAATTTTATGCATTTTAATGTGAGGAAGTCAGCCAAGATTTATTGGACTGATTTTATTATGGTTAATTTTGCTAAACTTTTTATTTATTAGACTATAAGTAGAGCTATGCATCTAATAAAAAAACATTTATATTAAAATTCTAGTTAAGGGTAGTACTCTCATCAAATATTTGTAAAACTTAAGTAGATTCATGCAGGAAAAAATGACTGAACTAACTATATTTTTCAACTATAGGAGCTAAGTATATGTCCCAGTGGTTTTATACAAAAGAAAAAATGAAATCTTTAACTGTGTCTATATAGGGGCCATGATCAATCTTGTATGTTTCTGGAAAATCGAAATCTAACAAAGGAACAACTGTTTTTTCTAATTTTTAAAAACTATTAACCATATCATTTAACATATGAATAGGCTAGCATAGTTATTAGCAAATTTCTTCAAATGCAGGTTGGAAAACTATTTTACCCTATTCACTACATACTACTTTCAGATTGAGTAGCTGCTAATTATTACAGACCCATACTTCGCTTAATTTAATTTACTTAATTTAGTGGTCAATTTCTTCTTAAGAGAGTAAAGTCTCAGAGTTCCTCCTTATATATTCCTAAGAAAGTAGCTTTATTTATGGATATGTGAAAGATTAAAGAAATTTAAGCCAAATAGAACAGTTATGTTTGAAAATATTATCACCAAGAGATTCTACAATCTAGAACTCTACTCTTTTTAGAAACCTAAAAAGTTAGGAATTCTTATAAATGTCTTGGTCTGTTTCAAAAAACTTATAGAATTTTTAAAGTTTATCAAATATTTCATGAATCATATTTTCTCTATAGTTAGTAATCAAGCGAAGTCTCATGTTGTCAATACTTTCTTTCTTTAATAAATATAAATTTTTAATTAAAAATAATAATAAAAACAATAAATACCTAAGTTTTTATGAACTAATCAATGTTATTTGGAGGTTTTATTGTTTGAATCTCAATATCAAAGGCATGCTTGGTACCGAATTAAATATTTATGTTCTGAACTTAGTTAAGAGATTTCTAACACTCATTCTTTAAAAAAACATTTCTTTTTAATAAGAAATACTTAGTTGCAGAAGTGAAATTCTCACATTTATAAATGCTTGTCATATATGGAAAATTAGGTGCATAGAGCAATCTAGGTTAGAGATTTGTTTCTTTTGAAAAATATTCTTGAAATTCTGGCTTTTGCATCTGATAAATTACTAGAATTTCTTTCATTTTGTGCTTGTACAATTTATCTACTTCTTAGGATATTTGATGCAGAATTGCTTCACTTAATATTTTTTTTTTAACATTTTTCAAGTAATCTTATCTTAGACATAAATTAAAGATTCTTTGTTTCTAATCTGACTACATATTTTCTACTAATGAATCATCAACTCTACTGACAAATAACTAAAATTTCTTTTCATCTTAAACTAACTTGCTTTTACTAATTATTGTTTCTATTCTTGATATAATATTTTCCATTTTTTCATACCTATTTTATTTTTTTATCAAAAAGCTAAACAACTTTTTTTATCCTTGAAATATTTACCTAAAAGCAATTACATTTCTGTTTACATATTTTTTTTAACCTCCTTCAATAAGCTCAACAAAAAATTTCATTTTCTCCTCTGAATATTCCAAAATGTTTACCTTTTCCCAAATATATCTTAATAAAAATATATTTAATTTCCCTCCAAATAAAACTTAAATGCAAAAACAATACAAAACATTCAATCATAATTTAAAACTTTACTTCTGATCCCTGTAAAATAAACAACGAGCATGATATGTCAATTGCATGCTTGATATTTTTTTCATCCAAGCTTCTGGTGTTAAATCATTTTCTACAATATTCTTTTTATTGAAGATTAAAATATCTCATTAGTTTAGAAAATAAAATATTACTGCTTCCAACTCAATATTTTTGATGTTGAGACCATCTTAGACAAGCTTGTTAGCTGCTTCTTCATCAAAATTCTCAATTTTATCAAATAATAGCTATTTATTTTAACTCATATTTTGTATTTTAATTTCAAGAAGAGATTAATATGTATACATATTGCTAAACCTTTTTTAGCCTATACTATTTTTTTTCATGTTTAGATTAATTAAAGCCCTATCTTATTTTATGTTATCAAATAGCTCTAGTTCATCATTTGTGTTTATAATACTTGTAGAATTTATATACTCTATATTATTAAAAAATATTTCAAAAAACTTTATAAAATAATTCAATCAAGAAATACCTTAAGTAATTTGGGCAAAGTTAGGCAGACTTTGATCATCTTAACAACTAAATTTTGTTTTTTTCATAGAACTTAATTGAGCTTTATTTTTATTTTAATATTATTTTTTAAATGCTAAAACCGGACCTAGAATCTTAAGGACTCCCTGCAAGAGTTATTTTAAAGTTTTTGATTATCTTTTTTTCTAGATAATATTTTGAATAATAAATTAATTTTATCAATATTAATATTTAATTTACCTCTAAGCCTAATTGATTTTATTATTGTAATTAATAAAAGTTCTATTATATCTCATTTTGTTTCTAGTCTTAATTTTGTTTTTCATAGAAAGAACTAAAATTTTTACTTTCTTATTTAAGAAAATTCCTAAAAGTTTTAGGAGAGTATTGCTGAAAACGACTTGAAACATATTCTTATTTTTCAATTGGTTATTATTCAATAATAGGCTCATTTTCGATAGATTATTACTTAACAGATTTTTTTTCTGCCTCTTTTTCTTGTTTTGGTAAGTATAAGAGATGCTTTGAACCAATTTCTGAAGAGCTTAGTTCACTTTTATTTTTCATATAACTTTCTGATTCTGAAATTGATTTATCTTAGACTTAAATGCTTGTTTGTTACTTAAAATTATTATTTTAATTTATTTTATTAAAATTTTTATGAATTGTTGGTTATTTTTTATTCAAATCAGCTTGATTATTCTTGAAAGTATTAAACGATTTAGCAGAAGATAGATTGTAAAAACTATTTTAATTATTTGTTATAAATATTTTAGAGTCTTCTTCTTAGCTAGTATCTTCCTTCATTGAAGATTATTCATGTAATACATCCATTCCTTATTAAAACTATTCAAAACTATCTTTATTTGATTGTATTTCTTGATTTACTTATTTGTCTTGAAATTTTGGAGGATTTTTTAAGATAGCTTATTTAGGCAGATAAGGGATAGAGCGAATTGGATAAATTTCTCTCCTTAGCTATTCAGACTACAATACTTAATTTGCCTAATTATAGTATACATAAGTGTTTTCTTACTATTTATCAATTTCAAAGCTAGTATTAAGACTATTATTTTTAGGACTCAACTTACTCAAAAACTGATTTTATTTAACTTTACTCTTATCATTCAAATTTTTTTTCTAAGGGCTTTTAGAAGACGATTTTCTGATTATAAATTAATTTTTAAGAGGACTACTTGATGATTGTTGAGATTACTTTTTAGCTGACTCTAAACTCCTATTCCTACATTTTTTTATGAAATTTTAAATAAAAAATATTTCATGCTTCTGTTACAATAAGTCTACAATATTGAATTGTTGCTTAGAGAATTATCAGGTGAAGTTGACTTTTAAAATGTCTTAATGAGTACTTATGGTAATTTAATAGGTCTTCTTAAGTATTCTAATTTTATTTAAATTAATACAAAAAATAAATCACAATATTTTACATGGATTCTTTACAGAAATTAGATTTTTATAGTCTTCTTCTTCCATAAAATAAATAAAATTGATTAATTCTAAATAATTATTAATTTTTCTTCTACTTTTAAATTTTCTACTAATCCCTTTAAAAATAAGAAAGTGATATCAAAGACAAAGTCAATTATTAAACCTAAAGTACATATGTATTAAAAGTAGATATTCTGTTTAATTTAAATAATATTTATTTATTGTTCAAAGATAGATTCTTTTAAACATAATAACTGTTTAGTATTCTATTTAAAAATGAACACTTAATAAATATTTTGGATTATTTTTAGCAATTCACTGGTTTGGGTTAGTTGATCAAAGGTTTCTGTGGGTTGTATATATTTTATATGCAATTCTTTAAGATAATTAATTAATTAAAATAAATGCTAGTGTTCCTAAATATTAAAGTTTTTTATTTATTTAAACAAAAAGCAAAATTAAATGTTATTCTCTCCTTCATTTATTTTTAACACTAATATCAATAAAATAAAATATTTCCAAAAAATAATTTGTCCAAATAAAAATTATAAATTTAAAATTTGATTGAAAAAGCAACAATTTGAAGTTTATTTAGATATACAAAGAAAATGAACAGATTAAATTTTCATGAAAATAATGATTAAAATTTAATGAATTATTTGATAGAATTTATATTCAATTTAAGATTTTGAATGAATTATTTAATAAAATAGAATAAAAATATTTAATCAAAAATTAAAGTGATCTAAAGCAATACTTAGCTTAAAAATAAAAATCTGTTTCAGAAAAATATTTATTATATTGCCTCAAAAACTAAAATAGTTCAGTCAAATACTAGATTGTCTAAACAAAATAATACTTCAAATAATTTAATGGATATCGAATATTCAAAAAATAAACTCAGGATATTAAAGATTTACTTTTGTTAAAAAAAATGTGTTATTGTATAGACTCGGTAGATTGATTGATTAATTGATATTTTAATTTGCAGTGATTAATTAAGATCACAAATTTTTGTTTTTTTGCTTGAATGCAAAAACACTATCTTAATAATTATTAAAATAAGCAAACACTATATCCTTTACTATTTTATTAAAAATAACTAAATTGTCATTAATTAAATAGTTAAATAGGTTTCAATTGTTTTATTTTTTTTCAGAATAAAATGAAAACTCAATAGCAGAATTCTAAATAAAATGGAACGATCTCTTTGCCAAGTAACTTTTAAATTAATTATGAATAGAAACTTCATTAATTATCTAGCATTTAGCTGCATTTTGAAAAGTATTACAGTACTTATCAACTTCTTTACTTTATATAATATTAGATATTTATTCAAATAATCAGAAATCATTTAGTTCTCATACTTTGTAAAATAACGTGCATGCTTTGAATAGCAGTGTTAACACAAGCTAGAATATTGGTAGCTTATAAAATCTAAATTCTACATATTAGCTAGCTATGAAAAGTAAGAGCCCTAGCTGCAAACATATTTTTGGAGAAGTATTCACTAAATAAAAGATACCAATTAGCTCACTCTCAGTAACTAAGTATCAATAGCTTTTAGCTGTTTAAGAAAATGACCCAAAGCACCCAGATATAACTTTACATATACCAGTTGATTCTAAGGAAACATAAAGTTATATAAGATCATAGTTGGAGACAGCACCAGTAAATAATAAGAATTAAAAAAAAAATAAATCGAAATATATGTCTGAAAGCTTAACTGATCTTGATCGCTCTAAATTTATACCATTCAAAAATAGCAAAGAAATAAATAAGTAGGAATTTATAAAGCTTCATCAAGAAAATCCCTCATTTTAAAATTTAGATTTTCATGAACTGTTTTTATTAACTGGTGAAAAAATGGAAACTGGAGCTTAAAGAAAAAAGTCATAAAAAGCATTAAATTAGTAATTAGGGCAAAATGACTAAAATATAGAAGAATCAAGCAGTAGCGAGGAAGATGATGATTATGGAATCAATTTTTAAAATGGATATAGAAATATGCGTAATGGTAAATAAATGAGCAGTTCTCAATCTCTAGGATAGAGACCACCAAATAAAATAGAGTTATCATTGATTCATAATAAAGATATTCATAATAACTTGAATAGAAGTCTTTTGTTTGAATCATGGAATAGCTATTCTGAAGTTCAGTAAAGAATCTAAGATCAGCAAGATATATTAAAAAGGATGCCTAAAATTAGATAATATCCTATTTTCAAAAACAAAAAATTGACATCCATGCAAGGTGTAGTTGAAAGTAGTTAAAATAATAATGAGGAAAGCAAAGAAAGCAACCTGCCCAGCACAAATAGGGGTATTGGCTCAACTAAACAAATTAATACAAAAAATGCAAATAATAATGGGGCTAATTAGTAAAACAATGAACCTGACCCATTAAATAATAAGTTTAATGAAGAAGATGACAAAAAAGTGAGATTTTTAAATTCCGTAGCAGGCAATTATTCTGTTTATTGGTACTCCTTTGAATAAAATCACTGGAAACCAGATATCAGAGAATGCTAAAGTTTAATTGTAGAAGGTAAGAAAGGTTATTTATTTGGTGGAGTGGGTAAAGAACTGTACAATACAGTTGTAGAGCTTGATCTAGGTAAATAAATATTAAAGAAAATAAATTTATTTTGAATATTGTTTTGATCATATTAAATAAATTAAAAAAGAAACATTTAAATGGCTAGAAATAAAAACAAGCTAAATGAATGGTAATATACCAACCCCTAGATTTGGTCATTCATGTTGCTTGTACAAAAAGAATTTAATATTCTTTGGAGGAGAATATAGATAAACTTAGAATTAAATCAAGTTTAGAGATTGCTTACTTGATGTCTATTCCTATAATTTAGAAACAAGAACATGGAAGTATATAACTTGCACAGGAGGTCCCCTGCAGCCCCGTAGGAATCATGCATCTTGTGTTATTGGAAGAAATCTTTTAGTTCATGGAGGAGTTAACAATAAAGACTAATCCTTAAGAGATATGTGGTTTTTAGATTTAGGTAAAATTTATTTTTTAAATGAAAAATAAATTAACCAGCGAAAATGATAAAATTTGAGAATTTAATTTATAATCTGGCATTTTTATTTTACTTAAAATAGCTATTTGATCAAATTTATAAATTTGATTATTTATTAATTAAATTATTATTTTATAAATTTGGAATTTATAATTATTTAATTTAAAGGAACTTAGACTTGGAGTGAGGCTGTTGTTAATGGAGAGTTTGAATCATCTTATCATAAATGTGTTCCTGTATATCATAGTTAAAGGTGTGGTAAAGTTAATATCTATAAAGCAACAGAACTAAAAGTCACTAAATGGGGTGCATCAGTAATATCGTTTTATTATTTTTAAATTTAATTATAATAAAATAATCTTACAGATAATAGTTTTTTGCAATTTTTCCAAACAATTAAGACAAAATTTTTTAGAATAATTAAAAAGTCTCAAAACTTTTAAAGAAGATTTAAATTGATCAAATAAAAAATCATTTTATTTCATCTAAATCTAAAAAATTTAATTTTTATTCACGTAGTTTTCAAAAATTTAGGAATAACTAACATCATAAGTTAAATTTTTAACATATTTTTTTAATCCTTAAAGATTTAGCAAGAAGGTGTTTATTTCTTTGGAGGTAAAAATACTAAAGGAGAAATCTTAGGTGAATTAAAAATTTTAAGGACTGATGTTAAGCCTATGTAATGGATTAAACCTGATACTAAAGGTGTATGCCCTAAAAACAGATATGGCCACACCATGGATTTTTCATAAGAATTTAATTTTATTATTATTCATGGAGGTAAAAATGATAATGAGCCAGAAGTTTACTTTAGTGATCTTTTCCTTTTTAATGTTGATGATTTTAACTGGATAAAAATATAAGTTCATGGCAGATCACCTTATGCAAGATTTAATCATTCATCTAGTGTTTATGGTAATACTTTTTTCAGAATATAAATCTTACTTAAAAGCTAATACTTACTTATTTTAAATTTAAAGAATCTAAATTAGTTGTTTTTGGAGGTATCAACCTTGATGGATTCTTATAGCCTCATGTTAGTGTGTTAGAATTAGGTACTTTTGTTTTTTTATTTAAATGCTCAATAATTAAATAAAATTAAATAGATAATGCTATAGCAGGAAAGATGCAGGAAAGAGAAGATTAATAGTTAACTTATCAATTTTCTGGATTGAAGTAAAGCTCAGTTGAGGGAAAAGATAATAAAAAATCTCTTAAGAATAATAATCATAATATCAAATTTGAACACATTCCCTTTTAAGAAAGAATTAAAGAATTAGAAAATGAGCTGGATGAATAAAAAGTGCTAGTAAACTAATTAAGTTTCCATAACTTTAAGTCCTTTTTGCCAATCCCTAGGTTCCCTACTTAACCATATTCACGTGTACCTAGTAAAAAAAATACATTTATAAGGTAAAATATTCATGTAGACACTTCAACAAATACATAACTAAAAACTCCAACAAATGAAAGTTAAAAAAAAATATCATATGAATGAATGAACGATTATTTATAAAATAAAATATTATTTGTAAAATGATAACAAATTTTAAACAAATGAATATAAATTAAAAATTTAATTATATTTTGAATTTATGTTATATACTTATTAGTACAAATTATTAAAAAATATTCCTTTTCTCATTTCCAATTTATCTCCTTCATCAATTTCAAATATTCTCAAAAATTTAATATAAATTTTGTTTTATTTAGTTTTGGTAACAAACAAAACTTTAATTGATTTGATTCAATAGACATAATTCACATTTTCATTTGAATGTAACTAGTTTTAAATCAAATAAAAGTTAGATTTCTTAAAATAATTTATTATCAAACTTTACACTGATTCAAATTTCCCATTTATCTCTACCAGTATTAACTCAGTTTAATTTCTTTTTACTAACAAAAAAATCTTAAATCTGGTTTTTGACTCTTTAAAAATAATTAATATTTCTAATTAAATCTGACTAGCTTTATATCAAATAGAAATTTCTTTTTGTTCATTCTAACAATTATTAAAACATACATACATACTCCTATTCTTACTTCAAGTTTATTTAATATCTTTGATTAATATCAAATTTTCAATTTATAAATTAACAAAACTTTAATCTCGTTTTTTTTGTTTAAAGTATATTATTATATCTCCCTCTTACTGTGATGAGTTTTAAATCAAATAAACATTTTTTAAAAAATTAAATCAATGTTAACAAAATAGTTTCTCTTTATTTGATGTCAAATATTCTCAAAAATCAAAAAAGTTTTATTTCTTTTTGGATACAAACATAACTTTAATCTAGCTTTCTATGAGCATAATTTATTTTTACAATTAAATCTAATTAGCCTATTATCAAAAAGAAATTTCTAATTATTCAAATAGAATTCTAATTGTTCAAGTAGATTTCTTATATAAAAAATTTTAATTTAGAATTCCTCATAATTGATCAGATTAATGATTTACTTGTATAGAATATTCCAAATAATTTAATATTCTATTTTTTTAATTAATTAATTTGAATCTTTTTTAACTATTTAAATTGCTTAAATACCCAATTGATTTTTGAGACAAAAATAATAAAATAAAATAAAAAATAATAATAATAAAATGAATGAATTAGCTAGCCAAAAACAATTAAAGAAGAGTTCATTTTCAAAATACCTTCTTCTCAGGATACCTATTCCTTTATCAATAATTTATACTTTTTATCTTTTGAATATAATATTTATCAAAAAAAGTGAAGTGATCTTGCTATTCAAAATAGATCCTTATGAAAATAGTACTGAATCAAAGCTTTCTCTTATTAGCAAAATAGTTTTTGCCTTAGGATTCATAATAGGAGTATTAATATAGATCGCTATGATTTTGAGGTTCATGTTTGGAACTAAGCTTAGTTCAAATAGAAGTGACCCTTTACCTATACTTTTTGTAAATAAGCTTCTAGATAACAGTTTATAAAATTATCTATTTTTCTTAGGAAACATACTTTACTTTATATTTTGTGATCCTTAAAATATAGAGCCAGCATAGATATATTAAAAAAATGTTGTTACAGCATGTGTAAGCTTTTTCTACATCTTTTCAAGGATAGTATTTTGTTTATCCTATGCTATAGGAGTAGCTATTAATATCCCAGCTCTTAGAGCATTTGGGCATATTCCTTGCCATATTCTTTCTATAATGCTTACACTTTAAAACTTAGGGTATGATATGTTTTCAAATTTAATATGAATTCCTTTAAGAAGTTAATGAGAATGAATAATATCTTTAAAATATAGAGTAATTTATATCATTTTTTATCTCTTCGGCATGAAATGTTTTATAAATTTTCAAAATTAAAAAACTGTTTATAAAATTAAAGTAAAATCAATTAAAATGAATAAGTAAATTAATAGTTTTTTTTTTAAATAATAAATATCTTCATTTTACTCTAAGTTAAATTCTTTTATTTTAAATTGATTTTAAGTTATTATTTTAATAAAAGTTTGTCTGTAAATAAGAAGCAAATATTTGTTCTCAGTTTTATGATAATATATATATTCTCTTTAGTTTTTGTTAATTAAGAATTTCGATAGGAAAATCTTTTAATTCTCTCAAAAATAGTGTAAAAAATGGTAAAGTAGACAGTTAAGGTTAACCCTCAGTTAATTAAAGAAGGTTTTAAAATAAATGAGCTCACTATGGGAGACGCTGAAACAGGAAATAAGCTTTGGGTCTGTTAAGACTCTGAATAATTAGTAAATAGTGAAGGAGAAATTTAGGCAAATATTCCAAAAGAATTATTATAATGTAAATCAGTGAGTAGAGATATTAATTTCTCCTCTATTTACGTTATAAAAAAATTAAGATTAGAGTAAACATTTAGCTTGAATGGATAAGTTTTTGAATGTTTCTTATTTGATTTTGGTTTTGTAATTCCTGGATCAACAAATAATTGGTAATAAGTAATTGAAGCATCAAATGAGATGATTCCAGTTGAAATTCTAAGTGGTAATTTAGTAGTTTAAACAAAATTTTATGATGAAGATAATCTTATTTGCACTAATAATGTACGTATATTTTATGTTTGATTAAATTTACAAAATTAGTATTTTTTTACTCTTTAAAAAACTACTTCAATCATATATAAAAATATAGAAGAGATATTTACTTTCAAATTAAAATAAGATTGTATGCAATGCTCTATTTTTTATATATGAATGCCTTAAATTCGAGTTAGATGAGCTATTAAAATTTTTGAGATTATTTAGCAAAGAAAGATAAAGATTAAGTCAGAAATAGTTTGTACTTTAATTTATTTGTAATATCTATCAAATTACATAGTTTAAAAGTTTTAGCAATAAAATAAATAAAATATATACACTAAAATGATTTAGGTTTTCTTTTAAATTTAATAATTGATAATATTTTATTGATGGGATTTAATATATTTGTTAAAATACCATTTTTATTCTATTTTTTCATATCAATCTCTTAATTTTATTAAAAATAATCCTGAAACAAACATCTTTTTCTTAGTTTTTTTAAATGCTAAGTTATTTATTTAATTCCCCATATTTAAATTAGACTCTTTTGAAGTTTTTATCTTGGTACTTATGTTATGGTATGATTAATAATTGAAATATATAATTGAAAGAATACATTTTTTTATTAAATTTTTAATTTTTTACCCCTAGTAGTTGTATTGCTCATGGTGAAGTTAGATTCATCATAAAATAAAGTCCACATTGCAATATTAAGCCTTAAGATTCTTATATATAAAGCTAATATGTAAATTGAATTGGAACAAATGATTTTTTTTTATTTTATCTAATAGGTTTATTATCAGCCAAGTTAAATATTTAAAATGAAAATTAGTATCCTATTTTAGAATAAGGAAAAAAACTTAACAAAATAAACATTTTTTCTTTGATGCTAATTTGGTTAATGGTTTGATTAATAATGTTTAGAAATAATAATAAATAATTATTTAAAAGATATAACTACGATTTTAATTATTTAAGTGCATTATATTTATTAGTTATTTATTTTTATAAGTATTTTATCAAAAAAGAATGTATAATATTCTTAGTAATATTTATTTAATTATTTTTACTTTTTTAAGGACTGAAGAATGACTTTAAATGAATCATTTTTTAGTAGATTACTTTTTTAATTTTTTTAATCAATCAATTCAAATTTAGAGCCCAAACAGGAATGTTTAGACCACTTTTTAAGGTGAATGCAGCAGTATGCAAAAGTGCTACAGAGGCATATATAGGAGACTTAGTGAGAGTATTATTTCTAAAAGCAACACCCAAAAAATTACTGTTGTAACTAAAGGCTAAAATCCCTTTGGACATATCTAAATAGACACCACAAGTTCCAGTATTTTTAAATTTTGAACCATAGTCAGAACCGTGAGCATTAGAACCATTTCTAAGTTTTCCAATTGTATAATATCCAAAGCCGCTATCTAGATCACAAAATGCAGTATTTTTATTAAATGTATTGTTAGTGACAACTCCTATTTTAAGTTCATTTTCAGTTATTTAATCTAAAACAATTTCAAAATAGTGTTAACCTTTAGTAAATGGTTAATCAGCAATAACACTTTTAAAAACATATACACCTTCTTTTAACTTAACACTGTATCCATCTGTTGCAATATTTATATTATCTCCCTTGTTATTCATGTCCCACTTAAATTAAAGGGCGTTTGAATTTGGTGGAAAATTATTTTTGATTTATATGAATGGTACGGCAGGGATATTAGGAAGTTATTATGAGCTTTTTACTGGTTAAAATGTTTTTGTAGCTTAAAGACTGTTAGTGCTTGAACTTATAGTAGTCTATTTTTTATTTAATACTGTCATTATCTCTTTATATAATTTTTTATGATCTTTTATATTTTATTAAGTTAAATCTAAAATAAGACAAGTAGAGCTACATACTTACTAATCCTTAAATTTTGGAGACACTTTAAGATTACAGAAAGCATAGTACTTGCAATTAGGTTAGTTGCAATAATCTTCATGTACTTTCATTTCTTATAGACTTAATATGGTATTACAATTGCATTTATATTTTAAATTGAGATAAGCTTCCATGAGATGCTAATTTAATGGATTCATCTTTCTATTTTCGCATTTTATACATTCATAAAAACCATTTTCATTCTTCCAATTATCTTAACAATTTTTACAATAAATCTATCTATTTTTTATATTTTTTAATCTTAATTTTCCTTTCATACAAAAAAATGAATTCTAAAAATTCAAAAATTATTTTAAAAAAAGGTATTTCCTATTGCTTAAATGGCTTTACTTATAAAAATTTTTCAATTTTAAAAATATATTCTAATATGAAATGTAGATGATCAGTCAAATCAATTCATTATAATCATAAAAAGTATTTAGAAATGAAAATAAATTACCCACATCCTAAACACTCAATAGGACTTCTTGCTACACTAAAACAAATAAGGCAATCGAAATTATCTGACTTATCTACAAAGCGGTCTTTCAAATATCCTTTTAAATCAGCCATTCTAATATTTAATTTATCTAAAGAATTAACTTTTTAATTAATTTTTTTAAAATAATTTGTTTTTTTCTTTTATCTTCTCATGTAAAATTTCAAAGAGATGAGGTTGAATATATACTTATTAAACCTAACCTACTAGCAAATTTTGTTGATTGGCAATTTTTTAAGAGATATTATATCTTCAAAAACATAGAAAAATGTTATTTTCATTGTTTAAATAGCTTGATTCTTTCTAGTCATCAGTATTTTAGAAATTTTATTTTTTCAATTAAAATAATTTTATTGCTTCTATTTGGTAAAAAAAAATAAATATTTATTATTTTATGCAAGATTTATTTCTCAGAATACTAAATTCCTTTCTATTTAATGAAAATGATGTAAACATTTAGAATATTGAATTATGAGAAAACAAAGATTCTTAAAAAATACTTAAAAATAATGATCACATATTTAAGTAAACTATTAGCTCGTTAATTTTAATCAAAATTCTCTTTCTTTAAATTTAATCAAAGAGACATCATATTTTAGAATATTTTTAAATTAAATTAGCTCTTTATAGAAAATCAACCATATTACTATCAAAAAAAACCATGTTCTCTTTGATTAATACTTTACTGTAGTCATTACTGCTTACATAAAATGTTTTAAAAAAATTAAAAATAAACCAATTAAAAAAAGTTTGAAGTTGTTTTTTAATTTTTTAACAATTCATTCAAGCTATTTTTAGATTAAATATTTACATATTATAAAATTTATAATATAAAATGCTTTAAATTATTTATCTATCAAAACTCTATTTTTTTATAATCTTCATTGTAAGAGTACTCAAAAGCCCAAGGGTTCCTATTGAAATAACAGCAATAAAAGCATTAGAAATAATAGAAATTAAAATATCTAAAAATTACGATTGTAAAAAATCTTCAACTCCTTATTTTACAGCATGATTAGGATAAAGATTAGGCCTAATACTTGCTCTAGTGAAAGGATCTATATAGCCATTCTTTTTGAAATGATCTTCTATAACTTATCTTTCGTATGTATGACCTGCTTCTGTAGTAACAGGATCTTCTATTAAATCTAATGTAATCTTACAACAAAGATGGTCAGGGATAACGAATTCGTCTTCTCTGTAAGGATCACCTACTGTAAAGATAAACTATTTATAATTAGGAATAAGTTAACATTTAGTTGATTGAATGCATAAATAAACAAATATGTATATACATCATCAATCTGTTCCTATTTTTGCAAATCGCTGAGCTGTGTTTGTGATTCAAGATATACTTTATAATTCTCTATGAGTCTTATTTTTTTTTGCTTTTATTCTTAATATTATTTGTACCATTTTAATTTTTTAGCACGGAAAATGTAAACACTAATTTCTTTTTCGAATAATTTCTTCTTTTCTCCAGCTTAAGAACTACAAAGTGTCAAGCCTATTATATGTTAATGTTTTATTAATTTATATTATTTATTCTATTTCTTTTGTGTTTTACCTTTTGTTAATCTCTTTATTCCATTTTCAATTTTATGAACACCTTCTTCAATCTTTCCCATTTCACAAAGTACCTATCCACATAACAGTTAACCTTTTAAATTATTTTCATCAAGTTCTATTGCTTAAACAGCATCTTCAAAGGCCTTTACATTTTAATAATTTATGAAAAATAATATAGAAAATCTAGAAATATTTAAATTGATGATTCTTTTATAATTTCTTTTATGCAAATTACCTTCTTAAAGTCACCCTTAATTTTATAGCAACGACCTCTATTTGAATAGTAAATAGATTATGAAGGATCTATATTAATTGCTCTTGTGTAATATTCCAGAGCTGTATCATAATATCTCTATTTAAACACTTCATTTCCTTTTTATTTCCAGTAATCACTTGTATTCTCTTTTTACACTTCTTTTTTTTTTTCTTTCTTTGGTTCCTCTGCTTTCTTCCAGTTACTTCTTGTATTCTAAAATGTTGGACGAGGCTCGGCTTATCTTGGTGGTTAGGGATTACGATTATTCTATTAGCTACTTGAATATTATTACTACTATGAGTTTTAGAATTGCTATTGTTAATTATTTTATTAGCTTTAACTTCCAAATCTAGGATATGATGGCCTACTTTATGTTTACTAATATTGCTAACTGGTTTGCCTTGGAGGAATTTGCTAATTAAAATTATTTTGGTTGCTTGAAGTGCGCTATTGTTATTAATATTATTACTGCTACTATTACTATTGCTAACTATATGGATTGAAAAATGGCGATTCAAAAAATACATTGAAGGCATTGCCCATGTTATTAAAAAAAGAAGAGGATCCATTTCCATTTCCATTGCTATTGCTATTTTAATTGCTGCTATTTCTTTAACTGCTGCTTTAAGGCTAATTTGAATTAGAGTTGAATCCAAAATAATTCATTTAATTTTGATAGAAAAGATAGTTTATAATGAATATAATTCTAAATATTCTTTTGTATGTTGGCTAAATCTTTACTAATTTGTTTGTTTGTTTGTTAGTTTGTTAATCCTTTTATTAGTTTCTAAGAAATTAATTATTGATTTCATTCTGATCAACTAAAATCTGATGATAATTTTAATTCTATTAAAATATAAGCTAAACAAAATTAATAGCCTATTTCTATTAAATAATCTAGCAATATGTAGTAATATGAGATCACAATTTTATTTTTTAATGCTTTTAAAAATTGATTCTAAACAAGAAAATATTAAAATATATAGGAGGTAGTATTAAAGAATTTTAAATTTTCAAGGTATGAAATTATTCTAAAAGAGATGATGATATTATTTTTAGGTTTGCAACTGTTCAATTTAAATCGAAGTAAAATATTTAAATTTCTCACAAAATCTGATTTTTATTTTTAAAACATAAAATAAAATCAATCAATCAATAAAAAAAATTTTATGGCTTGGCTAAAAAATTTGGGAATAATATACATTTTCTTTTCTCTAATTGTAACAGAATCTTCTTCTCTTCCCTTAAATATATTATTTATTCCATAACAGTAATTCATATTTTATAAATTTATTTCGTTGACGAATGAGATGGCTTTTATATTGGAGAAAGAGTTGATGCTTAAAATTTAATTCAAAAACAATAAACTGATTGAATTGTCTTTTTGTTTGATTATTTTATTTCAAAAATATGTAGTAGTAGCCTATTGAGTTAAGATAGATTTATTAATCTAACAAAAACATTTTGCTAAAGTGAATTAAATTAAAAAGATCAGCTAAGTTCTTTCTTTAGTTTTTACCAAAAATGATAAAAAATACAAAAAAATTATTATAAAATAAATAATAAATTACATAATAACAAATAATTAATTTCATTTTAAACTATTGATACATAAATTTCAATCTAAGCTTTATATGGGTTGAATAGTATTACCTTCTATTAATTCTTATAAGCTAGAAAACTATTTTTACAAATAAAAGATTAATTTAATAAAATAAAGGGAAGATAACATTAAAATGAAAATATTCGGTTTGTTTTGTTGAAAAATGTTACAATATTTTAAACATGTCTTTATTTGTGAGTAATCTATTCTTTTCTTGTTTTATAATCTTCTTCTAATTTATTAATTTTTAAGCTAATATCATCTATCTAATTTTAGTAAACTTGACACTCAGAGTAGGCTACTATCTGATCTACTATTTAATTACATTCAACTTTAAAAGCTTTCTTTTATATTTCTTCTTTTAGCTATTCTTCATTCTTTTTGATTCCCAGTTTCATATTCTCAATTTCAACTTCTATATAGGATTAATAGACAATATAAATTTAAAAAATATTAGCTAACTATCTTAGTTGATTGATAAACAAATATTTATTCTAAATAAACTGAAAATTACAAATTTCTTTTCCTTTCTTCTCATTTTAAGATAAATCCTTTATAACTGACTATAATTAGATCTCTGATTTGGCAACATGAAATTCATATAATTCCAAGTCTTTTAACAATTCAGCTATATCTTTTTCTCTTTTAAAAGATTTAATAATTATTTATTTGCATCATATTAACTTTTCCAAATTATTAGCAATCAGTTAAAATGTAATTTTACAAATCCTCTTGAGTAGCATTTTTAAATTTAGACAATATTAGAGTATATTTTGATATAATTTTATCTAGAATAGCTTCTTTGTACAGTAATTTATTCAGAATTATTTATTCCTATGAATCTAGATATTTTAGAAAAAATAATATATTTCAGAGCTAACTCATAAGAAAGGCAAAGCATTTTAATTTATTCATTCGATATTTTACCTATGATTTCGTTTTGCTAATTCATTTTGTTAAAATCGCTTTTAAATAAATCTATTTTAAGAACTTTGTATTTGTTTTTCTAATACCGAAAAGATTGAATCCAAAATTAACAATAATATTTATTTATTAACAATTCTAGCAGACTCTCAAATTTAAAAAGATATTTCAGTCATAAATTATATAAAAAATCTATCATCTGATAGGCAAAATATATTTGATTGCTTTATTGAAGAAATGTATTTTTTTTTTAATTTTTATTCTAAAATTTTTAAAAGTAGAATTTATGTTTACAAATTGAGAGATAGATATAAATAATATTACTAAAATTTATAAATTAGACAAAAGCCAAATCTAAAATTAACTTTTTCATTTTTCCATACATATGAAGAAATGTCTTTCTTCATAAAATAATTTAATAAAGCTCTAAAAATAAATTTTTATTTTTAAAATATTAAAATTGTAAATTTCGTTCTTGATTTCAATAAATTTTAAAATAAATATTTTAAAAATACTTTTTTTATGAAGAATATTTGAATTTTAATTAATTTAAATTTTTGATGATTTAAATAAAATTTGAAATCATTCAAAATATCTAAATAATTTTTAGCAAATTACTGATAATTTCTAAAAGAAAATGGATATACAGAGTTTTGTATTAATATCATCAAAAAAATAACTAACTTTTCAATGAAATTTCTTTATTCATTAACAAGTGGAATAGAATTGCAAATTAAGACAAATAATCCTTCTTAAAACAAAGAGGGTAAAACTAACATTTGTCTATTTAATCAAACAATGTAATTTCTATAATTATGCTGTAATAAATTAACAATAAGAAGAGTATGCTGAAAGTTTTATGAATAGATTATAAAGCTTTTGTAAAAAATAAGTGAAGTAAATTAATTATAAAAAATTGTATGTTAAAATATTGGTATTAAAAAATAGCAGACATATTTTTATTGCAAATGAAGAGATATTAGTTCAATCAATAATTTATTTATTTTACTATGTTTGACTAAGAATTTTAGAAGCCAAATAAATAGATTAATAATATAGATATGTTTAAAGTATAATAATTTTATTTATGTTAATAAGATTTACCAATCTTTCTGTAAAGTTGATCTTTCGATTTTAATTTTTTAATACTTTGTATGGTAGGAAATGAAATATTAAATGGTATTCAAATTAACAAATGTAGAAAAATACCTATTTATGGGAGTTGTGAACGATTTTTTATAAGTAATTTTCGGAGATTAACAAAATATTTAAAGAGTGCAAGACCATCAATAATTGATTGTCGAAAAATTTATAATTAAGAAAAAGAATATTTTTAAGAAATAGCAAGATGAAGGAAGGGATGAGCTTTTAATTTCTTATTTAATGAATTTAGTTATCAGTTTGATCTTATTTATTATTACTGTATGAAGTAATCAGGCAGACGCTTCTTCCATTCATTCAACTTTGTAAAATTAACAAATACATCAAATGAATTTTCAGAATTTTTACAAACAGACAGGCATTGTTTATTAATTAAATGCAAAAAACTAAAAAATAAATAAAGGCCTTAATTAAATAAGTTAAATTCGCTACACTAAATATAATTTTATATAGACCAGCAAATAAATACATAATTTTAAAACACAATCAAAAAGGAGTTTTAACAACAGTAAAAATTCTAAACTCACCAAAAAGAATTTATTTCTTTAAATTATTTTACTAACAAACTCAAAATAACTTCTAAGTCACTTCATAAGGTCAATTTATAAGTTAAAAGCTGAATCATTTAGAAACAAAAGCTTCAATAGTCAGGAAAATCAAAATTGTTTCCTAAGATTGCTTTAGCATATTTCTAAAAGTAATTAAGCAATAAGAGAGAATTTAGGTATACAGTAGTTTTCACCATCAAAATACAAAGCAAAAGCACCATCCACAAAACATTTTAATAATAATAGGAAAACATAACAGTATTAGCAGTTAAAAAGGCTATTACCACATTTGATAGACTAAATCACATTAGTAGTTTGAAAGAATTAGTAAAAAATAAACAATTATTATAATAGTATCTTAACTCTAGTAGATTGAAATTTCTAAGCAAACTCATTTCATTTTAAAAGTCAAAAGCAAGATTTTAAAAAATAAGCATTACAAAATCGTTTAGTATTTAGATTTATTCAGATGAAGAATATGTATAATAGAGCTTATCGGGAAGCAGATGACTCTTTTTTTGATGATAGTTATGGTGTGAGTGGTATTCATAACAATGAATTTTGGATCAAGTGTGAAGAGTATGATAAGTTTGATTAGAGCGAAATGACTTTTTAAGGACGTTTATATTAGAAAAATCCCAAAACAAAAAAGTGGCAAGCTTACCATTTTGAATTATATAGTGATAGGTTAATTAGGATAAGCGCTGGAAACCCAAATTCTAATAATAACTCATAAAGCGGAATCAATAGCAACGGTAATTAGAACGGATAGTAATAGACTTAAGCGAATACTGATAATACAAATAAGGATGAGCTTCCGGAGTATTTACCTTTGAATGCTTGCTACTTAAAAAAGATTAAATATTCAGACACTTCATACGCTAATTATAAGTATGGTATAAGACTGTAAAAGGGAGAGTTGAAGAGTGAGCTGTTTACAGAGAGCGCAGAGAATTTTAATAAATTATACGAAGAAATAAAAAGGTTTTGTATTTTACCAAAATTTGCAAAAAAATACAAGGTTCTAACGAAATTTAAATCTCCAAGTTAAATGCCCAATGCTCATTTGTATAAGTGCTTTCGCTACAGCGATTCTACTTAGTATTGTGTTAGAATAATTGACAAATACACTCTCACAGATTAAGGAAGAATTTCGGTATTGAAGGAAACTGCTATATTAAGAAAGATTGATCATCCTTCCCTTATTAAATTATACGAAGTGTATGAAGATGAAACAAATATTTTTTTGATTTATGAGCTACTTTAAGGTAAAGATTTGAAAAGCAAATTGAACGAACTGTTGTGTATGGACGAAAAGAGTATTTCTGATTTTCTTTGGAAGCTATTGCATGGATTACATCACATGCATTCAAGAAACATTGTTCATAGAGATATACGCTTAGATAATATATTTTTTCGATCTCCAAATAATTACTCAGATGTTTGCATTAGTAATTTTTTTTTGGCAGACTTTGCGGATTAAAATCGCTGCGTTGGCTAATCATATTGCTACATACCTACTAAGTAAAACTATAAAAAATATGGCACTGCTGGCTATCTAGCCCCAGAAGTTTTAAAAAATAAACAATATGATTGCAAAGTAGATATTTTTTCATTAGGTATTATTTTTTATTTTTTTGTATTTGGTCGCATGCCTTTCGAAGGCAAAGATGCAGAGGAAACTCTTAAGCTCAATGAAAAATGTGAAATTGATTTCAATCAGCAGCCTTTCTTTGGTAAATTCACATCCTCTGCTTTGGATTTAATGAGAAAAATGCTTGAAAAGGATCCAAAAATGAGAGGAGATGCAGCTACCCTTTTAAATCATACATGGTTTGTGAAAATAAGAAATACTGGTGATGATGGTAGATCAAGAAGTGGCAACAATTATTGTGGATTCCCAACTCTATCTACTGTATAGGAATTCACTGAGGGGCCAGAGCTACTTTCAGGTAGTTCTTAGGATAGTCGCATTTTAAAGAATTACGATTTAAAAGATTTACGCTTTCCAAATTATTCAGCTGAATTTAGCAATATAAGAAATGATGATGAAATCCCTGGTAGTAACTATATTTATAATGTAGTTAAAGATGGTTCTCTTATCTATGAAGATGAATTCATGATAGAAACAGTACATGATAAAATGATCACACTTAATAAATTATAGTTTATGAAAGTTCCATCAAAATATCGTCATGATTCGTTCCATTATCATTTACAATCTCGACTTGGAATCAATATATAAGAGTTTTACAATATGCCTCAGCAGACGTAACAGACATTGTAAAATGTAAATTCTAGTAATTCGACATAAAATACTACTTAAATTGGTTAAAAAGTACCATCTCAAATACAAACATAAAATGACTATATATAAACTACTGCGAATTCAGTGATAACTTCTGTAGGTTCTACTCCTTAAAGTACAAATACATCTGGGCCTAATAGTGTGTCTTCAATAATTAAGCAAGCAAATACAAACAATAAAGAAAATAATGAAGGAGAAGACTCTACAAAAAATAATAAGCAATAAAGTACTCCAGTCAAAGGAAACATATAAAATTAATAGCTTCCACTATCAAAGAATAATGAGCAATTAGCATTATGATTTTGAAATAATTAGTAAAGTTAAAAATATAAATAATTGAATAGCAAAAAAAATACTTTATTTCCTAAAAAAGTATATAAGAACAAAATTAAATTTCAATTAGGTGTAATAAAATAATGTAATATAAAAGTGTATAAAGATGCCAAGAATTAATTATCAATAATTAATTATAAAATATGTGTAAATAGGTCTTAATAAAAAAATAAAAAATTACTTTTATGATATGAATACAATGCAAAAAATCATTTTTGAAAGTCATTTGCTGATTTATGGTTGATAAGAGAGAGAGAGACTCAATAGAAGAATATTTAAATATTAATTCATAGAATATTAAAAGCTTTTTATGCTGAAAAAAAATTGTTACTAGTTAAACAAATGCTAGGATCATTTCAAATTTTCCCCAATAAAAACTATTTATGATTAATCAAACAAATAAAATTTAAATTTAAAAGCAGCATAAACTGACCAGCCAATGAGAAACTAGATTGAAACTAAAAATTAATTATTCAAAATTAAAATATACTTACATACATACATACCTATCATATAAACAGCTATTTATCTGCATGTACATTATTAACAAACAAACAAACATACAAACCAAAAAATAAAAAATAAAAAAACAAACAAAACACAAACAAATAAATAAATAAATCAGAATTCTTCAGATAAATAATAATAAATTAATAAAAAAATGATCTTATTTTGAATTCTAAGAAATAAAAAAGGTTTATTTACTTGAATAAACAAAAGATGGTCTGTCTTTTTAAATAACTAATAAATAATATTGACTATTATATTATCCAAAATGAATCAATCAATTATATATAGTTTAAATTATCTAAACTTCTTTCTTTTTCTATTCTATTTTAAAATCATCTGTATATCTCTCATATTTTATATCATATTCACTTTGTTAAATACCTATTAATTTACCTAAAGATATTCTATTTTTAAATCATTTGTGCATCTCTCATATTTTATATTTAATTCACTTAGCTAAATACCTATTAATTAATTTACCTAAAAATAATTTTTATTAAAAATTCATTTTTTATTGGCCAAACAAATTTTGTAAGTTGAGTAATTAAATAAGCTATTTAATAGAATTTAGTAATAGATTTTTTTGTAGAATATGTTTTTGTTTAGCCTTATTCTAAATTTTTTCAACCATTTAATTATTTTGATAAAAGTTTTCATATTTTAATTTTAAAAAAATAACACCTTCTATGGTTGGTAGTTATGAACAATTGAACAATTTTGAGCTGAATTCTTTATATTCTTGATAGATTTTTGATTTAATTAATTATTTTTGAAGTAAGATATTTAAAAAGCTGATTGATTAAAAATTAATTATTTTTAAAACTATCGTTTGCTTATTTTAGTTGTAAATATAATAAAGAAGATTTAGATTTTAAATATTTAAATTAGGTTATCAAAATTCTATTTACTTTAAGAAGCCAGTCTCTCACTTTTAATCATTAAACAAATAGTTGATTATCTATAAGTATTAAAATGGATTAGCCAATTAAAGATAGTCAATCTCCAATCAAAGAGAGAAAAAGTAAACATTTATTTAAGATAGTTTGCGCCAATAAATAGATTAAGATTATTAAAAATGAAAAGCATACTAAAATTACTTTAAAATAAATAATTTTTGTTAAAACAATAAAGAATCATTTTTACAACAAGAATCTCTGCATGATCTTGAAGATTAATTTGTAAATAGAAATACATCTAAAGGTAAATTTTGCGAATATTTGAAAAATATTTATTTTTTTTTTTGAATTATTAAAGCTTAGGTAAAATTTGTTTAGCTCTTCAAATAAGAAAACATTTAATAAATCGTAATATAAAATTTATTAGACTATGTTGAATTTCCAATAAAATTAAATTGCTTAGTAAACAGCTGGTATGAACTCTTTTTAGAGTTTGAGAAGGTAAAATTTAGCGAATACTTTTAAAAAATTTACTTTGAAGATATTTGTAAAAATTAATAAATAATTTGTTTTAATCAAAATTTAAAATTTATAAGGCTGAATACAGTGAGTAATCTTGGTAAAGGAAACTCAAATGATTTTTAAAATAATCCAAATTTCAACAATTTGAAATCTATAAAGGAACTTATCCTTCAAAGTGATTTAAATCTAAGCGATTTAGGAGATTAAAGGTAAAATACTTCCAAGTTGTTTCTATTAAATAAATTTGTTATTTATAAAAGCTATCAGTGTGTTCATCATGGAAAAAGAGAATATTTTCATGAAAATGGACCTATAAAGTAAGAAATAACTTCATTTGATCCTAAGTCAGTTATAAATTATTATTGTGAAGACTGTCGTGAATTTTGTTGCGAATATTGTATAGCATTAGGTCCTCATAATAATGAATTACATAAAGTCAGCTTTTTGAAAAGCTTTGCTGAAAGGTACTATGATTTTATAGATAAGTTTTTAAGATCATCAGCTAACTAAAAGAGCTCTTAACTCTTTAATAAAATAAAATAAATAAATGAGAGACAAGATCTAATTTCCAATTAAGCCCAAGTTATAGAAAGAGATGCTTACATTGAATTTACTCATATTCTTGAAAGACTCAATTTAGCAGAAGGAAACAAAATTTCCGTCTTGCAAAATGATATAGCTAGAATACAAAGAGATGTAAATTTAATTGAAGATACAGTCAAATCTTTTGAAAACTTAGCCTCTAGAGAAGATAGGCTTCCTTTTTTACTATTCTATAGATCATTAAGTTAGTATGTTATTGAAGCCTTGTCTCTTCACGTTAAATGTAAAAATGATCTCAATATTCTATTATTTTATTCTCTAAAACCACAAAAATGATCAAAAACATCCTTTGATAAATAGTTAATAATCCAATATTCAATCAAACTTATAAAATTTTATTTATTTAATCCTTATTTTGTTCTTTATAAATATATGAAGAGGATATAACTTAAACACCATATGACTTACCAAGAGAGATCTCATCAATTAAAGTGTAGATGGAAAATTTCAAGCCAAATGATGAAATTTTAAAGCTAAAGGATATTATTATTTGGGATTTATTATAAGAGAAAAATTAATATTTAGAATCAATAAAGGTCTAATAATCAGAATCTTACTAATCTAAGTTGGAATTATGGACTGAGTATCCTATTTTAGTTATAAATTTTCCTTGATAGTAATGTTATTTTATCAAAATAGATTGGCTAAGAAAACTTTTGAGGAGTTTGAAGCTTTGTAGCTTATTTGCCATTATTGTGGAGAATTAATTAATGATGATATCATTAACTAAGATTGCTTTAGTAACTAAATTTTTAAAGATCGTGATCGCTCAAGTAATATTTAGAATATCAAATATCAATTTTTATAAAGTAATTATTAACTAATTTAGTTCCTATTACTGTGTATTCAGATGAAGTAATGGAAAAAGGTATATATGGCTCTAAAAGACATTTTTGGGTAAAACCTCGTCTAAAAGACCGTTAGATAAAGCTTGGTCAATTACCTAACATATAAGCAGGAAAAAGAAAAGGAATTAACAAATCAGTAGCTTACTATAATTACATGAAGCTTTATTGTAAATAAGTTAAATAAAATTGATTTGTTTAAAAATGTTTTTAAAAATAATTTTAAAAGAATTGATGTTTGCACTTATTAAGAAAAAAAAGGCAGAAAAAGGAGTTGATTTAGAATAGATTTTTTAGGGATATGATAAGGAAAGATCGGGTATGCTCATATCAAATTATAATAGATAATTAAATAAATAATAATTTTTCTCTTTCTAATGATTAAAAGGATACTGCTCAGTTATTTAGTTTTAATATGTTCTAAACACTGTTTTAGATCTAGAAATAGATTATGTTGAGAGAGCTACAGAGTTTTTAGGGACAACTTAAAAAGAAGTAAATAAATTAAATGGCATTATTGAAGATGAACCACCATAAGAATCACATTATGGAGAAAATCCTTTTGCTGCATAGATTTTTACTAAAGAACCTATTCCTGAAAAACCAACTTTAGTTAATTATATAGTCTTCTTAAAAATAATGTAAAACCCAGCATATTTAGAATATGAATCATTCAAAGTAATTGACTATGCTCATGTAAAACTTCATGGTCAAAACTATTTCATTTAATTAGATGATGACCTTTATAAATAATGTAGATTAGATGGAAATACAAAAGTAAGCTAAAATGGAAAAGGAGATCTTAATTCTACTTTAAGAGGAGGATATAATGCTGGAAAATGTAAAATATCTTTACAATTTTTGCTTATTTTAAATTTTATTAAATTATCTAGACTCTTCAAGTAGTTATGGTAGAACAGATTTTAGTAGCACTTTAAGAAAGTGACAGACAATATTTAGAGTGTTTTAAGTTTTTAAAATAAAATAAATATATTTTGTAAATATTTGTATATACATATTAAGTTAAGTTATTATATAAAATCACCAAATTAAGGGAAGTGTAATCTAACATGTTATCTATGTGTAACTAAAAAGGTAGGTTTAAGATAATTTTTTTGAGAATAATTCCTGATAAACAAATGCTTGATAAATCTATTAAGTAATTTATCATTCAAAGTTTTATTTGGGAATATTGAGACTGTTTTTTATTTCAAAATCTTATTAAATCAAATAAACATTTTTTGTAGCTTTATTTAAAGAATAATTTTATTTTTGTTAGACAAACTATTGAAATATTAATTTCATGATAAAAATAATTGTATGAAGAATGTTTTTAGATAGCTGTTAAAAAAAAGCAAACTTATTCTATAATCAAAAATGCAAAAAATTCAATTGACATTATGTTTAATATCTGCTCTCTGATCTTTTGTGTTCAGATCTTTCTATTAAAAATAAAGATTTTATCAGGCTACATAAAATTTTTGTTTCTAAAAAATAAAAAAGTAATTGAAAACAGACTGGCAGGCATATAGATAGATTGATTACTTAGTATTTATTTATGACGGATTTAAAATGGAATATTTTTAATTGAATTAATTAGATATTAACTCAAAAAATAAAGAAAAATATTATCAGAAAAATTTAATTATTAAACAAATAGTGATTAAAAGACAAATATTTAGTTTTAAATTACAAACAAAAAAGTATATAGAATAAGATGTCAGCCCAAGACATTATTTTAAGAATTCGTCACCCAAAGGGTTTCAGCAGACTTACTGTTAGCTCTAAAGATACTGTTAAAATATTAAAAGATAAAGTATGACATGATTGATTTATTTATACAGACAAAATTTAGATTCATCATCAATATTTTGCGAAATCATTAAAATCTTTAATTTTTCTAAAAATGTAAAATAGATAAGTGCTTTAGCTTAATTGCCAGTTCAAGATTTTAAGATATTTTATGATTAAAGCTATGTTGGTTCTTCTTAATTGCTTTCACCTGATACTACTTCTCTTAGTTTAATTCCTAAATTGAAGTAAGTTTACTTTTTGTTTTCAATTTTTCAAACTCAAATTTTCTATTAGAAATGGTGTAGAATTGTTCCTCAAGGTATAAGCTTAAATGGCAGTTCCTCAATTAGAAAAAAAGAGATCTCTTAGTCCCACTCTCAAAGCTTAAAGTCAATAAAAGTATTTAATCAAATTGGAGTTTGTTTTTGTTGTTATTAAATTGTAATTTATTAATGAAAACAGCATACTTTCAATCAATTGTAACCACTCCCTCAATTAAAGATGTATAAACTGCCCTCCATAAAACAATCCCAAAGATAAAGAAAAAGATACTAAATTACCTGCTCATGTGTAAATTAAACTTATTCATTGGATTAACATTTTTATCAATAAGTTTAATAAAAAATCTTTAGAAATAAATGTACTCATCCTCCTGGTGGATCTTGTTTAAATTGTGTTGACACTTCAAAAAAAGATGAAAAGCATGAAAAAAATGAAAGTAAATTGAATTTGCTATTTAAAAGCATAAAATATATTTTATATTATGAATACAGCTTAAAAATGGCTTTGTTAACATGGTCCTAATGGAAAGTGTTCTCACTGTATTGATGCAGATTATATTTCCAATATTAAGCACGTATCATTCACTCACTTCTTAGATGAAAAGAAACTTAAGTGCAAAGGTGTTCACCCTCCCACTGCTAAATGTGCTAACTGTATTCCTCCCTCAGAAGTAATTTTAATAAATTAATGTTTAAATAGAATAAATGGCTACGTGATAAAGAGAGATTAATAAAACTATTAAAGTTAAATTAAAGAAGAAACGTATATTGATTTAAATATTAAAATAATAGTAAAGAATGACAGTTGAGTTAAATTGCAAAAACCATGAACCTTGGCCTAAAGCTATGTGTAATAATTGTCTTCCACCAAATGTTGTTGTATATAGATAACCTTATAGACACGTAGATTTTGCATAATTTATGAATGTTAGAGAAGTTAGCAATTTTGTTTAATCATGGACCTAAAATTCACATGCAGAATAAAGAGTTGGATTTATGTATGGATATTATGCAGAAGATCCTAATTATAAGGGTGGTGTCAGAGCAATTATTGAAGCTATTTATGAACCTCCTTAGATGGGTGATATTTCTGGATTTTAAATTTTGGAAGATGAAAATGAAACTATTGTTAACACTATTGCAGAAGCTTTAACTTTAGAAAAAATTGGATGGATTTTTACCACAATTAACCATGATACTTTCTTATCATCTCATGAACTTCGTATGGCTGCTAAATTTTAAGAATAACATAGAGTCCTTCACGAATCTGGTTATCCCTTCTCCACATTTATAACAACAGTTTTGAGAAGTAAAATTATATTTTTTGAGCAAAATTACTAAATTTTTAATATTTCTATTAGCTGGTAAAGATAACCCAAGTGAAATCAAACCAGAAGTATACATGGTTTCTGACCAAGCTTAGGTTTTAGAAAAAAATAATATATTTGGAGATAGTGAAAGAAGAAAGTTTATGAAAATAAGAGAATCTAAAGATGAGTAAATAATAGTTTTTTATGTTATTCTTATATTTATTTCAATTAAAATACCATTAGGAGAGATGTGTTGCCTTCTATCATAGTATCTGGTAAATAAGTAACTGAGTTTGAGCCTGATTTCCTTTTGGTCAATGTTGCTCATGGTCACTCTAATCATAATAAGTTCTCTATAGTAAAGCATGCTGATTTCCCTGTCGAAAACCGTTAAGAATAAAATGTAATAATTTATTTAAATTAATTTTGAATAATTTTAATAATATTTAATGATTAGCCTAATGAAGTCAAAAAGTACTTGTAGAAATTCAAAAACTAAAAATCATGGGAAAGATATTCTGATTTCCATTTATTGATCTATTTAGCTAAATTGGTCGATTTAGAAGTAATTATTTATTTGCTTTTTCTTTTTAAATTATATTCTATTAAAAATATTTAGACTACATTAGTTATTGCTGACGCTGTAGCCTAAGAAAAAGATGTACCTGAAACATGCGAAGAATTAATTAGAGGAATAGTTGGATTTTGATTGATTTAATGAAATCGATTGAGCATTTGATGGCTATTTAATTAAATAATGAATTAATTTATTTGAAATTCAAATAAACTAAATTCTTACTCATTCACTGAATTAAAATTAAAAAATTTAAATAACTTATCATCCTATGAAAATTTATTACTAACAAATTAAACAAAATTAACTTTCCTGTAGTCTTTTATGTTTTTATAAAATAATTTCAATACTTTTTTGAATTCGCATCAGAATATTTTTAGATATTATTCATTCATTAAAGCATTGATTTTTTATGTTTGACGTAATTATTCTCTAGAAACCTTTGTTATAGATAAAGGAGTGATGAGCATAGAATTTGAAAACACATTCTTGCTATTTGATATTATAGAATTTATTGAAGATAAACATTTAATACCAGTAATCTCATAAAGATTTAAATCAACTTAAAGAAATTATTTCAGAAATTTTAGTTTTTTTTGAATGCAAAAATAAATATTAGAAAAAACGTTTTTATGAAATGAAGTTAAAAAATAGATTTTATTTAAAAAATTCAATCAAATGAATAACAAACTAACTAACTACTGAATGATTAATGATTAATATTTTTAAATAATAAGAGTTCACCTTTTTCAAATAATTTTTATTGGATTTCCATTATAATAATTTATTTCTAAATTATGGTAATAGGTTTAAGCTTTTTTGGGAAAAAAAAACGATAAATTATTTAAATTATTATTAATTAAAATTAAATACAGACAGACACTCTATTAAATATATCTTTTAGTATTTAATTTATTATTTATCCAAAAATTTAAAAGGCGTAAATCAGTTTTTACACATCTTTTCCATTCTTTAATCTTAAAGTGCATAGTTTTAGATTTACTTCTATAGTTGTAGAATTATGAGTCAGTAAAACTCTTAGGGTTTAAATTCTTAAAGTAAAAGAAATAGCTTAAATTAATCTAAGTAAATCCTATAGAAAAGTGTTTAAGATGCAAACGACAAAAGCTTTCAGAATACAAAAAAAAATGTAGTAATTACAGATTCTGAGCTCAACAAGTATACTAGCTTCAAATAAAATGCTAAGTTAATAATTTAAGAAGAGTTAAAGCAGCTAGATAATATGGCGACTTAGGAGACAATTGAATAAAGAGGTATTGAATAGTAATGCACTAGTGATAATGCAGGTCTTAATTTCAATTCTACAGATTTTACAAATTATTTAAATTCACCAAACTAAAATGCTAATTTATAAAGCTTAAAAAGCACTTAAAGGAATTATAATACCTTTAGTAATACAGGCTTTCAGTTTGGTAATAATCAATCAATACACTAGGATAATCAATAGCTATTTCATACATAATAAATGAATACAAATATGTTTAATTCAAGTAATAATTAACCTGGTGGATTAAGATTGAGCACTTTAAATAAAATGAATAATCGCCAATCTCAAAATTATGATGGTACATATTACAATTCAAATCTGAATTCATAGTAGAATTTTAACTAATCATAATCATAGCTTAGTTCTATAGTAACATCTCCTTAGAATAAAGTAAAATAACTTGCTTAGCTTGTTCCTTACTAAAATCAATAGACTTAAAATTAATTTATGACTTAAAATCAATTTATGGCTTAAAACTCATAGAATCAAATTTAGTAAATAAATTCTCAAAATAGAATCATGAACTAATAAAACTGGTAGAGTTAAATATAAAAATAGCAATCTAATGTATTAGAATATTAAACATAATAGTATACTACACACTAAAAGTAAAATTCTTTAAGTAATCTACAACTTGGTACATTAGGGACACAAAATAATCCTCAACATTCTTAATAGCAATCAATATAAAGCACTTTTTAAAACTCAATTTAATAAGCTATTCCTATATAACCAATCAATACATAAAAGTATTCTTTTGGACCTTTAAATTAATAAGAAAATACTAACAATAATAAGTAGACTTTGAATATTAAAGAAGCTTTTAAAATTGGTATGCAATAGTAAATTTAGGTGAATCAAGATTAATAATCTAATAAAAATTTGAATGAATAAAACGAATAATAAAATAATATTCATAATATTTTAAAGAATAAAGAAAAATTAGCTAATTAATAGAAAGATAATTTATAAGTAAGAAGAACAAACAATCATTAGCAAGAAAATGAAGAATTAGATTCCAGAAAAGATGACTCCATCAATCTCAATTTTTAACCTTCTTAAATTATCAAATTCCCTAGAGTTTAGCAGCAATAAGACTCTCACTTTATCAATTTATAGGATTTAGAAGAGCTTAATAAATAAAAATAATAATAAGATATTATGAGGTCTTAAGAAATAGCTTTAAAATTAATCTAAACAGAGGAGTAAACTGAAAATAATTAAAATTAGGATAAGACAAATGAAAACTTAATTCTTTAGTTAGAATCATCTATTCACTCAAATGTTATTGAAGATGACTAGTAATCGAATCAAAACATTGTGAGCATAGATAATAATTTAAACCCAAAAAATTTTGCTCAAAAATTAGATATCTAAATTCCAACAAAAAAAGCACCTAATTTTTAGGCTACTAGATTTAGCATTGATAGCCCTATTTTTAAAAACACATAAAAAAAGTAAATTCAACCAACTACTTTTTCAAAATATCAAGAATCAAGCATTTCTAAATCACCTGAAATGAATTCTTCCACCCTACGAAATAGCAAACATTATCAGCCTTTTTTAAATGCTGCTTAGCCTGATGAAATTCAACAAAATAAATAATTAGCTTACAATAAAACTGAAGAAGAAGATGATGAATACTCAATTGTAAAATCTGAAATGAACCAGGAGCAAAAAGATGAAGCTATGCTTTTATTCTTAGAATAGATTACCTAATAAAAATAAGATCCAAAGCACTACAATCCAATTATGATACCTCCAGACTGGGTCTTTGCTAAAAAGCATGCAATGTCAAGAGCTACAGCTAGACCCGTAAAAGATTCCAAAGAATTATGCCGTTGTTGTGGTTATTTAATTGAAAGAAAGCAGCTTCCGTTTTCAATAGATCCTCAATAACTAAATTTTTTAGGAAGTGGTTATCCACTATTTTACAACTTTATTATTTATTGTATTTTCATGCTATTTACTTTATTTATGATTTCCGGAGGCTACAATCTCTTTACTAATTACTTAGGAAATTTCTGTATTGCTGATGAGTAAGAGCTTGACTCAGCTTTCAAAAAAAGAATGGAGACATTAGGTAATTTGATTATTTTTTTATATTTAATTTAAAATCTTCTAAATTGAATTTAAAAATTTTTCATTTTTAAATTTTAAATTTAACTAAAATTGATAAGAAAAAAGAGTAAAAAAAGTACAACAAAAAAATTAGAATAAATGATTTATAAAGTATATCTTATATTTATTTTGTTTTTAAAAATAGGATACAAATTATAAGATGAGGAAACAATTTGCCACAAAAATATTTTCCATACATTTTCTTTAGCAAATAAAAAAGACAGACCAGAACTGTTAAAGATTCAGAGTTATTTGAATCTTTTTGTGAATATTACAATCATGGTTATTTTGATGTTTTTTAGAAGAAACTAAAGACAAATTGATATGGAGATAGATGCCTCTTTATCTACTCCTTAAGACTATACTATTATGGTAAAAAATATCCCTATTGGTTTGTAAAATATTGATTATAAAAAAGAATTAACCACTATATTTAACTACCACTCAGTACCTGGAAAAGTTTTAGAAGTTGTCAGTATAAATCTTATTTATGATATACAAGATTTAATAACAAAAGAAAAAGAATTAGCAGAAACTGTAAAAGAAAAGTAAAAATTTTTAAAAAAAGAAGGAGGATTTGATAAATGCGATAAACATAAATTGCATGAAATTGATGAGTCTATAGAAAAAATTGAAAAAGAAATAGAAGAAGTTGAAGATTAAATCAAAGCCGACCCAAATAAATTTGCTGGTGTAGCATTTATTTCATTTAGCTCAGAGTAGATGAAAAAAGATTGCTTAAAAGAAAATACAAGTGGATATTGGGAATAAATATAAATATGGTGGAATAATGGTATGAAATAAAGACCAAGTGAAAAAGATTTAATGTGGGGTAAACGTAAATTATTTATAGAAGAAGCTCCTGAACCAGATGATGTAGATTGGGAATTTATTCACATACCAACTAAAAATAAGATGATTTGGAGATTCTTTTGCTTTTTAGTAAAGCTATGTTTCATGTCATTATCATTTGCAGCTATCTCTTTAATTGCTAAATTTTAGAGTCACTTAATTGAGCATTCTTATGAAGAAATTTAGCATGGGAAAATTGAGAGCTCTACTTTTGCCTTTATCAAATCTTTATCTTTCATAATATCTGCTATAATTGTTTTGTTTAACAAGTTTGTTTTAGCTGAAGTTTTTCATCATATAGCAGATTCTGAGCGTTGGTCTACTAAAACAAAACTTAATATTAGTTTTGCTGATTCTCTATCTCTTGGTTTGTTCTTAAATTCTGCAATCATTACTTATGTTGTAGAAATTTTATACTATAAAAATTATTATGGTCCAGGAGGTTTTATTTATACTGAATCATGGGTCTTCCTTTGGAATGCAATACTTCCTCCTCTTGTTTGGATTATCAACCCTTATCAAATTTATAAAGAAAATAAACGCAAAAAATAGCTACAATTAGCCAAACAGAAGATGTGCTTTTTAACATAATAAGAAGCCAATGAGCTTATGGAAGAATACCCATATATTTAAGGAAAAAGATATGCAGATATCATGAAAACTATGTGGTTTACATTTTTGTATGCTCCTTGCATTCCTTTAGGAAACTTTTTTTCTATGTTTAATTTAGTAATTTACTACTACATTGATAAGTATAATATACTTAGAAATAGTACAGTAAAAGAAAACCTTTCAAAAGAGGTCTCTCTTTAAATGACAGAAAATTTAGAATACATAACAGTTTTTTTTGCTCTTGGTAATTTTACTTTCTCTATCCATCTCTTTAATACTGTTGAATGGTCATCAGTTATTATGCTAGTGCTTGGTTTAATCTATGCTATACTACCAATGTAAGATCTAAACTAATACCTTTTCCACATAGAAGATCTTGATGAAGAAATCACATATTAACAAGCAAAATTCTCTTTTAAAACAAATTATGATTTACTTAATCCCATAACTAAAAGAGATTCTCTTAATAGGCTAGTTAAACTCAAGAAAGGTATTCAACGTGTTCACGATATAAATAAATTCAAAAAAATAAAATGAAAAATGTATTTTATTTTATAGAAATTTATTTTTATTTATTTGATATTAAAAAAAGCATTTCCACTTGATAATAATTACTGTATTCATTTTTATTTTTCAAATTTTTATGAAATCATTTTAATTAATCCTTTTAAATAATACAAAAAATATTTTTTATTTTTTACACTATTCACATCAAAAAATTTTAGAAATTAATTCTAACTATTTATGTTTTTAATAAATTAATTTACATATATATTAAAGTCATCTACCTAGAATAATGAATGATCAGAAATGTTGTAAATAATAGAACGAATTGTTTGTTATTTGAGATGGTTTAGTATAAAATTTTTAAAAACCAATATTATTTCAAGAAAAAACTTAAAACAATTCGTTGTTTTCAAATTCAACTCAAAAAAATAAAGAATATCACTAATATGATAAACCATATTTGCCTTGGCTATTAATTTTTAACCAAAATTAAAAAACCTTTTAATATGAGGCTTCTTTTTTTTATTAGTATTTATTAAATATTAATTTGAATAGTGAGTTTTTCTATTTGAAATTATCTACAAAATTTAATAATTATGAATATCTGTTCTACTTAAATTAAACAGAAAAATAATACGCGCAAAGATAGATTAAATTTATATTTAAAAATTTTGCCGGAATATCGAGCGCTAAACGCGGGTGGGACACACTCAACACCAAAGATATTCAGAATTAAAAACTGATAATAGTCATAAAAATTAAATAAAAATGTATCTATGTATGCATCAAAAGTAAAGGAGCTTGGATATCTTTAGATGAATAATTATAAATTATTTATAATTTTAATATTTGCTTTAAATTAATTAAAAATATTTTGAATTTATCAACTAAAAAAAAGCAAACAAACATTCAAGAAAGAAAATAATCTTTAATTAAAAAGGAATCAAATATATTAAGTAAATTAAAAAGATAAGACCCAAAAAAAATGTAGTTCCAAGGAGAGTAAATTAACTATACATACTAGAATTTGGTTTAAGAAGAACCTTACAATCAAATTGATAATATTCCCCATGCTCCTCAATAAGTCTAAGAAGGTTACAAAAAATTCTTCTCTGAGTTCTTGTTAAAGAATCAGAAAGTCTACATTGAAAAAATGAAACAAGCTGTTGAATCTCGTAAGAAATGCTTCGAGCTTGATTTAGAAGATTTATCTAGTTTCAATGAAGAATATTACTAGCTTCTCATTTAAAAGCCAAACGATTATCTCCCTTTACTTGAAAAGGCTGCTTCTGAAGCTTTCTACACAATTACCAATAACCGTAGCAGCTTTTAGGTTTTCCTTATCAGTGGATAAAACCCAAAGAATCTCCGTGATATTAAAGCTTCTTCCATTTCTAAGCTCATCACTGTTTCTGGTATTATCACTCAAGTAATTATTGCATATTTTAATTTATTCAAAGCTTTTTTTTGATGCTCAAAAATTTGTTTCTATCAACTTATTAAAAATTTGTTTTTAAATAAAACAGGCAACCAGACCTTATATTCGTAGCAAGTTTTTATATGTAGAATGTGCTAAATGCCATCACTAATTGAGTTTAGAAGTTAGCCAAGGTTTAGGATCTGTTTCTATTCCTCCTTTTTGTAAAAACCCTAACTAAGGAAATGAAAAATGTCCTTAAGATAGCTATGTTGTTATCCCTGAAAAATGTACTCTTATTGATTAATAAAGAATGAAATTGTAAGAATCTCCTGAAGATATTCCCACTGGTGAAATTCCCCGTACTTTTTCTCTTTGTGCTGAACGTTATTTAGTCAATAGACTTGCACCTGGTACTCGTGTTATTTTAACTGGTATTTACTAAGTATTAGAGAAGACTTCAATTTCTAACAAAAACCTCTCATCTACTAATTCTAAGATTAACTATATTTAAGTTGTTGGCTATACACTTCAAGATGAAATTAAGAAGAGAGCAAGAAGCTTTACTAATGAAGAAGAAGAAGCCTTCTAAACTCTCTCAAAGGATCCTAAAATATTTGAAAAAATAGGTCAATCAGTAGCCCCTGCTATTTTTGGTTATGATGATATTAAGTAAGCAATAGCATGTCTTTTATTTGGTGGCTCTAAAAAACTATTACAAGATGGTATTAGATTAAGAGGTGACATCAATGTCTTATTGGTAAGAAATTATTCTATCTTTTACATTTTATTTTTAAAAAAATAAAGAAAAAAAATTTATTGAAAAACAAATAGAGAAAATAAATAATTTTATAGATAGATTTGAATGAATTTATGAATTAATTATTTGTTTTAATAAAATAGATTGGTGATCCAAGTACTGGTAAATCTCAATTTTTAAAATTCGTTTAGAGAATAGCTCCAAATGCAGTTTATACAAGTGGTAAAGGTTCTTCTGCTAGTGGTTTAACAGCAAGTATTACTAGAGATCCTGTTACTGGTGAATTTTAGATCGAAGGTGGTGCAATGGTTTTAGCTGATGGTGGAGTAGTATGTATTGATGAATTCGATAAGATGCGTCCTGAAGATAGAGTAGCAATTCACGAAGCTATGGAATAATAAACAATCAGTATTGCAAAGGCTGGTATTACAACTCGTCTTAATTCTCGTTGTTCCATTTTAGCAGCTGCAAATCCTCTTTTTGGTTCTTACAATGACTTAAAGACTATTGAGGATTAAATTGAACTTTAAACTACTATTCTTTCTCGTTTCGATACTATTTTTATTGTCAGAGATCCTAAAACATAGGAGCACGATTAACGCCTTGCTGAACACGTTCTTAACTTACATATGATGAATAACCAAAATAATGGAAGCACTCTTGCTGCTGTTATGGAATAAGAAGCACTCGAACAAAGAGGAACTGAAATTGAGTTAAATCTCTTGAGAAAATACATTTCCTATGCTCGTGCTAAAATACATCCTCGTTTAACAGAAAGATCTGCATAAAAAATCTAAAATTTATATGTAGAAGATAGAAAACAATCAAATTAAGGCCACTCCTCAAAGAAGCATCATATTCCTATTACTGTTCGTTAATTAGAAGCCATTATTCGTTTGAGTGAATCTATTGCAAAAATGTAATTGAGTGAAGAAGTTACTGATGAACATATTAATAAAGCACATTAGCTTTTCTAAAACTCAACTATGAATGCTATCTAAAATGGTAAAGAATTAGGTTTAGAACTTCCCTAAGAGTTACAATCTTTATGTTTCAAAATCGAAGAATCTATTCGCCACACTATTCCTGTAAACGGAAGATACGATTTCAGTTCTCTTAAAGACAGATTATTCTCTAAATTTAACAATGCTCGTGCTGTTGATTATGCTTTTTACAAATTAATTAAAGATGGCGAATTACAATAAGTAGAAGGAAACAGATTTATCCTTCGTAAAAAGTGATTTGAATAATTAATTTTTGTAATGCTATAGTAATAAAAAGGCCTGTTTTATAATTCTACTGAAATACTCTTACTCTTCCAACTATATAAAATTTAAAAATAAGACAATAAACTAAATAAATAAATAAAATAACTAACAAAAACAACTAGTAAATTAATAATAATATTATATTTATATTTATCTATCTATATTATTAAAACCAATAAATTTATATATTTTAAATTATCCAAATAAATTCTTCTAATATTTATTAATTATTCTATAATCTTTTATTCTTTTATTGCATTTTTTATTTTTAAGATGTCTTCCAAGAAACAATTATCCTACATCAATTTAGGAAATTATTAAAAATAGCTAAAAAAAAGTATAAAAATTTACACTATTTTTTCTATCTGAGTATGACTTGAAATAAATAGATATTTTTATAATTATTAAACTAAATTCCTTCTGCATTATCTATTTTTGATAGTTAGCTTATCTTAAATCATTATCAATAATTTAAGATACCTTCTAGAAACAAAAAATAGCATATTTTTTTGACCTCCATTTAAAAAAATTAAAAAAATATATTTTTCTATTGAACTGATTACCCACTAATTTATAATTTACTTATTCACTTAAATTAATTTTAAAAATTAAACTTTCTGATTAACTTTAAAAAATAAGTATGACTTTTTATTTTTTTTGACTTCTTTTCATGATAAAATAATAATAGAATTTTAAAATTAAAATATATCTTTCTTTTTCTAATCATTCTTCCAAAAGTATATTTTTTTTAATAATGTTATTTATTTGTTAATGATTTAAACCTTTCTTTTTTGGAAGATATTCATAAATTTTTTGGATATTAAAAAAATAAAAAGTAAATTTTTGAGGAATGAGTTAATCGAAATTGTGAAAATCTAAGTGGAAAGCATACATTTTATATATTAGAAGTTTACTAATTGATTTATATTAGTTTTTAATTATATTTTTATAATTTATTATCACTAATCTGATATTGATTTAATTGTTGTAATAATAATAATAATTTGTTATCAATTTTGTTAATTTTTATAACTTAGTTTTTTAACTAGTATTTATCAATTCCAATTTAAGTCTTTAGGATCGAATTCTTATTGAACTTTATTTTTTCTGCTGTGGAAAATTAAATAAAGAGTTCCCACCAAGAATATAAATGCTAATTAATTATTTTAAATTAATTTTTAACTACTTGATAAAATTATTAAAAGAAATACATGTGACTATCAATACTATTCCAAATCCTACATTTTTGCCACCTACAGAATTTGCTGTTTAAAAATATAAACTCTTCTCAGTTCCCAAGCTGCCATCAAAATCTATTTTTTTTCATTAGTTATTCTTCTAACTTTTTTATAAACAATTTACTATTGGTGACAATAAGTCTATACTTTCCAGCTACCATATTAGTAAGAATCGTTCCATAAAGTTTTTTCCATTCAGGGAGAGTAGGAGTATTTATCCAATTCATGAAACTCTCTTTTAAATATCAAAAATTGAATTTTCTCTAAATCTCAAATTAATATGTAGTAAATACCTTATTCAACATCTCTTACACATACTCTATCTGCATGAGGGATCCTCTCAAACTTTTCTTCTACATCTACTTTTAAAGCTATACCCTTTTTATCTATTTCTAAAGGAGTCTAATCTGGGGGACTATTATTATCCAGACTAAAAACATCAAAATGATCTTCAATAATACACAATTATCATTAAATTAAATTCTGCAAGTGATAAATTACCATTATAGACATATTTAGATGCCATACCACATGGGAAAGCAACTTATTAAGGATCCAAAATATTTGCCCCAAAAGAAGTAGGAGTTTCTCCAGATGGGAACATATCCTAATTATAAAGAGCTCCATGACATTTTTCTTTAAGAACTGAAAATTCCACATTTTCTCCTCTCAGTTACTCATAAACAATACTATCTTAATATCTTATTTATTTTAAGTAAAAAAAATAATTAAATTGTTTTTTTGGCAGGTTTAAATTTTTAATATGTTTTTAATTTACTAGAAATGATTTTAATAAAATGTTCCCAGTGAGTAATAAATGTGAACAGGAGCTTTAAGATAATCTGATACCTCAAAATCAATAGTACATTACTAGTTTTTGGCATTGGCACAATTAGGATTGTTATCATATCTCAAACTTACCTAAATTCATTTTAAGAGAAAGATTTAAAAAATTATTTTATTTGATGTTATTTATTTTTGGATAAATAGGAAATCCTTTTTAGATATTGGATATATAAACAACTGTATTTGTCTATAATTAGATAATACTACGAATTACTTTAGTTTACACAATTTTTGTGATAAAAAACTCAGTTAAAAAAACTATTAAAGAAATTTTTAGTGATTCAATAATAGTAAGTAACATTAGCCTCAAATTTATTTATTTATTTGCTTGACGCTTGTATTAAGTATTTGATTTTTAGAAATAAACCAACAACAACTCAATCATTTCAACTATTATTATTTTGAAAAAAATACTTTACCTAAGTATTGCTTAAAGCTAATCCTAAGGTTACTATACCAAACAAAAGAAAATAAAACCACAAGAATCCTCCAAACCATATAAAACACTTATAGCTCCCTATTAATGTAATTGTCGATGGTATCTAAAAATAAATGGTTTCTTTTAACCCAAAAAGAGATCTATCCATGGGATATTTTAAGCCTGGTTAATCATCTTGATCTTAAACAATCTTATTTGGCAAAGATCTTTATCTCTTTAAAGTTTTTTTATGATTTTCATGTATCTTTTGAATATTTTTAAAATCAATAGGATCATGATTGTCTTAGTTAATTTCATAGAGTCTATTAATAATTGCATCTCTTTTTTATTTAGTAACAATTAATTCATCCTTAGGATTACACACTATTGGCGTAATTGAATTAAAAACAGGATTCGAATTCGGTCTAACTTTTTCTATTTTCATAATATCTATCAGCTTGTTTTCTTGTTTTAAGATATAGCAGTTTTTGCTTTTCCTTCCTCTATATTTACTTTAACTTTTTTGAAATTAATAGGATAAGTATTATTTCCTTTTCAATCTATCAAAGTAGCCTCAATCAATGTAAATTAATTGTTACTTATTATCAAATTTTGCTGATATAAACTTTTGATTTTACAAAATGTGGTAAATTTATTAATAAAAGCACTAAAATGATTTAATTTAGTTCTATCTATTATTTTATATTTTAGACAAATATTTTTAATGATCCCATTTATTTGCTTAATTTTTAAGCATAATAATTTTTTCTTTGTTTCTTCATAATCTTAAAAATCAAATATTTTAAGAAAGATTATAAAGAAGAAAAATCACAATGGTTGTTAAGATAGGTAGGTGGTTTAATCCTTTAGTTATTTTGAAAAATAAATTTTAACATTGTGCTAATTAGAGTTGCTCTAAAATTTAAAAAATAATCAAGATAAAAAAACCTTCCTCTCAATCTCAGGTAAAAATTATTTTAAGTATTCTAAATAGCATTAATACCTATATTTTATTCCAAAACTCAAAACTACTGATTAATCTAAGCAAGCATCTTTATAAATAGTTGCATAGCTTATCTATTTATTTTGTATTGATAAAAGAAGATATTTGAATAAAAAAATACAAAAAATGATGTATGTATGTAATTGATAGTTAGACAACTTTATGAATGTTATTGTTAAATTAGACTCTATAATTTACAAACAACTAAATATTCAAACTAGTAAGAAGGTAAAAGAATCTTATTTTAGATTTAGCGCAAATTTTAGCGGAAAAGTAAAAAAATTAAAAGACTAAAAGATATTAAATTAGTATAAATTAAAAGTTTAGTTAATTAAAAGCAAAATGAATAGCAAGCTTATGAAAAAAGGAAAGAAAGTAGGACCTCCTCCTGGCCTACAATAAAAGATATAGCAAAATAAGTAAGAAGAGGTTGATGATTCAAGTAGCGAAAGTGACTACGATCCTGAATTTGAACATCCTGACGATGCTGAAGATTTTGAAGATTATAGACCTGAGGGTTATCATCCTACAATTTTGGGAGAGAAATTAAAGGACGGTAGATATACAATTGTACAGAAGTTAGGTTGGGGTCATTTTTCTACTGTTTGGCTTGCACATGATAAAGAAACTGACTCAAATGTTGCATTAAAAATCCAAAAGAGCAAAAAAAGTTATTAGGAAGCTGCTGTTGATGAGTTATAACTTTTAGGAGATTTAAGAAAGAATGAAAAAAATGAAAAGTGGCTCAGCTTTATAAAAGAAATGAAGGAAAAGCATCCAGATTGTTAAGAATTTGATGAAAATGAATAATATTGCGTTAAGTTATTAGATAACTTTGTTCACTTTGGAGTTCATGGTAAGCATTACTGCAGTACTTTTGAAATTATGGGACCTAATTTATTAGATCTTATATAGCATTTTGATGATTACAAAAAGAACATGAAGTACTGGCTTGTTAGATAAATAGCTCGTCAATGTTTAATTGGTTTGGTTTATCTTCATGATGTTTGTGGAATGATTCATACAGATCTTAAACCAGAAAATGTTATGCTCTAATTAAATGAAGATTATTATCACTAATTTATAGATCAAGTCAAGAAATTAGAAAAGAAACCTATGTCTATGTATTTCCTTAAAAAGTAGCAATTGAAATAGTCAAAGTAAAATGCTAAAAAAGATAAGAAAAAAGAAAAAAAGAAAAAGAAAAAATAAGAAGCTGCTGCAGCTGCTGCCGCTTCTACTTAAGCATCAAACTAAACATAAGATTTAAGTTCTACTAGTAATACTGCAGTAGTTAATGAATCAATTGTTGTTGAAGGAGCTAAGGCGAATGAAAACAAGGATTAAAAGAATGAAAAGTAAGAATAAGAAACTCAAAAGAACGTTGAATAAGATAAATCAGCGAATAGTGATTTGAAAAATGAAGAAAATAAGAAAGAAAATAAGGAGAATAATCAAGCTAAGGTAGAAACAAATTCTACGGAGAAATAAAAAGAAAAAGAAGAAGTGAAAGAAGAAAAGAATAAAAAAGATGAAGGAAACAAAGAAGATGATAATGACAGCGATTACAGTGATTGTGATAGAGATTCTGATTTAGATGATGTAACTGAAGAAGAGCTATATACATTAAAATGGAAAAATAAAATTCCAATCGCCTTAGATAAGGCTTTAAAAATAAAAATTGTTGATTTTGGTAATGCTTGTTGGATAAACAAGAAATTTACAAACAATATCTAGACACGTGAATATAGAGCTCCTGAAACCATTTTAGGAATAGATTACTAATAAAACACAGATGTATTTAGTTTTGCTTGCATGATTTATGAGCTTATTACTAATGATTATCTATTCAAACCTAAGAAGAGGGATGATACAACTAAAAACGATGAACATTTAGCCCTTTTCCAAGAAAGTTTAGGAAAATTCAATAAATAATTTGCTCTCTCAGGTACTAGAAGTAGAGAATTCTTTAACAAAAATGGATAATTAATTAGAATTAAAGAAATCTAAGATTATCCTATTAGCAGAATATTAGTTTCAGAATATGACTGGAATATTAAAGAAGCTATGGATATTGAAGACTTTTTGATGCCTATGTTACATTATAACCCAAGCAAGCGTATCTAAGCTAAAGAGGCACTATAACACCCTTGGCTTTGGCAATAATGAATGAATTGAAGAAAAAAAAAACCAATTTTTTTAATTTAAAGTTGATGATAATTATTTTATTTCATATTTTCAATGTTAGCGTGTAGTCAAATTTTAATTATTATAAATTAACTAATTTAGTTCCTTTTTTTCTCTAAATATTTTCCAATTGAAGAAGACATCATTTCTTTATAAACCAATGCCCATTATTGTTTCATTAACTTATATATTCTGATCTTAATCCAAAATCGAAATCAAAAATTAAAAAATTATATTTTAAGAAAAAATGTATTTTCTATGGCTCAAATTTTAAAAATTAGAAATTGATTGATCTACGTTACAAAAGAAATGAATCAATATTAAAATCCAAAATTTAAATTTCGATAAAGAAAAAAGTTTACATTTACGAAAGAAGAACGAATCAACTATCCATCAAATATTTTTGACAAATATAACAAATAGACCACTGTAACATATTTTTTATGATTATTAAATTACATTAATTAATTAATTTAAAAGTTATCTTTTCTTTTAAGTTCGTACGAACTAAGATAGAGACAAATAAAATAACTTCTTAAAATTAAAAGTACGGACAAAAATATTTTAAATAATTGTTCTAGAAGTTAAAAAAATTAAATCAAAATTGATGAAAAGAAAACTCCATTTATATTTTTTGTTTTCACAATTTTTAAGTTTTAAGATTAATTTTGTAGGAAAATGCTTAAAAAATAACAATATATTTTTCTATAATAAAATTAATAGAGAAATTTTAAATTACACTTCTAAATAGTTTTTTGCAAAAAAATACCATAAACAAACAAATGTTTAATTTATATTTTTTGATTAAGTAGCAGCATTTACTTTCTCTAAAAAGTTTTAAAATTAATAATTTAGGTTGATTGATAACTATGAAAATGAAATAAGTAAGAATGGATAGAAGTTTTCAGTGTTGACTTACTGTACAAAAAATATTTGAATTTATTTTTGTATCTTTTTTGGGATATTTATCTATATATTAAGACAAATTAAAAAGTTAGTTATTGTTTTAAAGCAAATATTTAATAAAACTCTATCAGGCTTAATTTTTAGAAAACAATTTTTAATTTAAATGAAAAAAAATAGTAAAAATCAAATAGATGAATTTTTAAACAGAAATACAAAATTGAATTTCAAAAAAATGATTTGATTTGATAGAGTAAAAGGATTAAAGTTACCAATATTTTTAATGAATAATATGATTTTTTAATTGGACTTAAAATAAAATATACATTAGTGCTATTTTTTAGTATTTTATATATGTTTAATAAATATTGTTTTTTAGTTCGTATCTTTCTCTTTTAATTAATGTCATTCTTTTTTTCTTGATAATATTCAATAGAGAATATCCCAGTGTTAGTATTGTGGTTAGTAATGTAAAAGTGGCAATATGTGTTTATTGTAGGCAGTCAGAATTAAAGCATGTTGCTTATTGGACATTATATTTTATTTCACTATATCTTGGCATGAGAGGTAAATTTTACTTGGGTTTTTTTCTATAAATTTTAATCTGAATAAAAAGAGGAAAATTTTATGCGTTAAAATAATTTGATTGATTTACTTGAATTCCAATTAGAATTGTTCGAGCTTCCTAAAGTTGGGAGATTACACAAATTACTTAGTTGAGTGTAGTATACCATAGTCTCGAACTTAATTCATACTAATTTTATAAATACGTATAATTATTTAAGAAAAATGAATGAATATTTACTATAAAAGAATATTTGTAACTGAAACTTTATATAAGTTGGAGATTGATTTGCATAATTCTATTGACCCTTAATTACTGATAGAATTGTCTCTGTTAAATAAAATTTGTAATCTTTTTAAAAAAAAGTATAGGTTACAAAAATAATTTACTAAAGGCTGATGTCGATAGTTTCTAGGTCAGTGAGGTTTTCTAAGCATTATGATAATAAAATGGCTCCCTCGTCATTTATCTAGTTTTAACTTTAAAATAATAAAATAAATAATGAAAATATTATAAAAAATTTTATTTTACCTGAGATGGAATTGTAGCTTTTTTAACTTTGAAATATTTTAGAGCTCTCTGCATAAGAAATTAACTCCAGAATATGTAATTTTATTGTTACTGAATAAATTAAGAATAATATTTAGAGTCTTAATTAAAAGAAAATCAAAAAATACTTTAAAAATAATCCTATCTCTTGTAATTATTTTAGGTGTTTAAGAGCCAAACCAATTTACTCACAATTTGAATCTGTCAAATTATTCCATCTATTTTAATTTAATTCAAAAAAAGAATCTTCAATAACGAACTTCTTAGATTACATTAACTAATCAAATAAAAGGTCAAGAGTGAAATTTTATATTACCTTAAATCCATGTAGAACTGCTTCAAATTTTTTAAGTTTTTAGTACAATCTTCTAAACACTTAATTCCATTTTCTTGTCCAATATTGTTCGATCTTAATTAATTAAATAAGATTACAATTTAATTAAAGAAACTATCAAAAATATTTTTAATATAAATTCTACCCTAAATCAAGTTTTAAATAAGTTAAGTTTTCACAGTAATAGTTAATCTTTCCAAAGAGCAAGCATGTGATTTCGTTGATCCTATATTATTTTTTAGAGTCAGTCATTAAGTATTACAAGTTATATTTAAAGAAATATAATTTACTGTAGATTTATTGATAAAGAGGTGAGATTATTCATCGAGAATACTGTTGAAAATATTTGATTAACTCCTTCATCTCTTAAATTTTGGCAGCTATATATATTGTTAATTGATAGTATTAAGTAGGGTCCCCCTCCAAAATATTAGATAACTTTAAAATGAAGAAAAAGTAAATTCATTTACAAATAATTCAAAGTTATTTAGCTCAGGCTTAAGAACTCTTCTGCTGTTAATGCACAGTAGGTCTTTTTGTCTTTTGCTTTCTCTAATAAGTCTGATACCTTTTACTAAGGAGAGCTAACTATGTAGGAATTATGAGATGATGACTAATCAAAAATCAATTTTCCTGGTTTAGATGGAGTAGAGTTTTCAAGGTTATTTTAATCACAGTTTCTAAAGCCATAATCAAGTATTTAACAGGGCTTTGAGTTCTTTTTAAAGTAAAAAAAATAGTTAGATAAAATCCCATAATTATTAGAATAATCCTACTTCTTTATTTGCTTCTATTTTGATTGAAGTTTAATTCATCTGCTTGATTTTATTTGATTTGTATGTAATTTAAAAATAAATATTATTTGATTACAATAACTAAATATCATTAATTTAAAGTATAATTTTTTCAACAACTAATTATCGTTTACCATATTTTTATAACGCAATATCTAAATTAAAAAAAAGAAGATTTAGATTTTCAGTAGATGTAATTAGATTAGAGTTAATTCACTTATTTATTTATTTTTTTTATTTTTTTAAAAAAACTTCATTTTAATTCTTAAAAATTTAAATGTCTTTAATCTATTTCATAAAAAAAAAGGAAACTAACTCATTTTACAGATTTTTGTTAATAGTTTAAGAAAAATAGTTATATAAATTTTTTAATGAATAATTTTTAAATCTATCTAAAATATCATGTCATATTATTGAATGGTACCTTAATTTTGTTATAAAAATGCTAAATATTATTTTTCTATAATTATACATTATCTTAGAAGCATATTCATCAAAAAGGAGCATATACTATAGAAAAATTAAGAAATTTATTTCAATTAAAACTGAAGCTAAAAATAGAGATAAAAATTTTTATTTCAAGTAGAACTGTAAATTAATTAATTTTTTTATATAAATCTAGAACTTATGAATAAAATTAAAAAAGTTTCAATTTGATATATTGCAAAAACACACTAAAAATGAGAGTTAATTTTTTAAAGTTTTCTATCTTAATTTACGAGATCTAAATCAATAAATAAATAATATTTTAATTTTCTTTTCAATTTTAATACAAAATACTATTTTGAGATATCATAGAATATTTTGAGATATCATAGAATATTTTAGGTTGAATGCAATTATTAGATTACTCACTCATTCACGAATTAAATTTCTTTTATAAAAATTTTTGAATAAGATGAAAAAAAAAAAGAAAATATAGAGAGAGATGTCCTAATTTTCAAATTGAATTGAGTAAATTATTAATATTTAGAGGCTTTTTAAAATGAAAATATTATTACTAACTATATAAAATTACATTAAATTGGATATTCACTAAATTAATCTATTAATAAAATTTTTTTGCTTTGAAATTTTAAAATAACATTTGAAAACTCTTGTAAAATAGAATACAATTTAGGTGAGATAGATATCAAAATTTTTATTGATTTTGAATAATTTGTTAAATTTTTCCAAAGTTTTGTATCAAGTAGAACTAGATAGCATAGTTTCTTATAAAGTAAATTTTTTATTTATTTATTGCATATTTTTAACTTTGATTTACCCTGTTTTTAAATATTACTTTAGATTTTTCAATATTTTTTCAAGAAGTTCATAACATAAGGATTTTCTATTAGATAAGATACTTCAAAGTTACTTAAAATTATTTTTGATTTTGTCAATTCCTACTAAATCGATTACTAAAATGGTATCCAAATGAAGATATAGATGATTGTAAATAATAAAAATTAGTAAATCATCAATATTTACTGAATTAAAAAGTTTAACTAGAAGTAATCATCATTCATAGAGATTACAAAATTATCTAGACCTAAAATGATATTGCTCATTACTTAATACATGTCATCTAATGCTTTTAGAGAACCTAATGAAACCAAATAATTTTTTAGTTATTTTTAGAACTTAACTTCATCTTTTATACTGTAAATATCTACAAGATTATCAAAAGTTTAAAAGAGTTTCACAGAACTAATTTATAGCCCTTATAATAATATGCCATCAAATAAACTATGGCATAAGTTTATGTCTATTTCGTTATTTTAGGCTTAGTATTATTAATTATCTACAAAAGGTTAGCATGCATTTAAGTTTAGAACTCTAAATAAAAAAGAGTTGTATTTTGATTCTTTGTAAGAAATATTCCCAGATAAATTTTTAATAGAATTTGATAAAGCTTGTAGTATAGGATCATTTTATTTTTAAAGTTGTAATAGTCTATTGTAATGTACTGAAATTGGAAATACTCTTATATCTGGAATCAACCTTTCTAAAATATATACTATATGGGCAGTCATATTTGATAAGTATTGAGCTGAAACATTATACAGTTAACCTATTAAAATAAAATTATTAATAAAAATTAACAAAACAAATATAAAATTTTATTTATTTTTCTTTAAATTTCAAAAATATCAATTTATTATTTTAAATAGAAATTTATTAAATTGTTGAGGTGGGTATTATATGGTTCTTTTAAAGTGGAGATGATTTTTATGTTGTGTTAAATTACTTCATTATTTCAATAAATTTACAAAGCTATTTTGAGGGTGAATAAAAATTTTTATTAAACAACACCCCAAAAACAAATATTTGTGGATGGATGAATGAAAAGAATGATTATGTAAATATTTAAAATAAAAATGTAATTTACTTATTAATTGTACGTTGACATCATTTTAATCTATGTACTATTTACTTGTGATGTATTGGATAAAAGGATATATGCTTACCAAAATTAGGAATACAGTGATTAATAAAATAATTTTGAGTTTGTATTTAGGAAGACTAGTAGTTTGAGATATTTGTTTCTTTTTTTAAGAAAATTATATTTCTTAATTATAGTTTGTTGTATAACTCTTTTTCATTATTGATTTTAATGAATATGATATGTTGAAATACATATTTCTAATGTAGTTGAAATCTACAGTGGCTATCAGTGAAAGGATTTTTTCTTTTTCTTTTTACAAAAATCCATAAAGCAAAATGATAGATATGGTGATAAACAGGCAAAGACTGCAGTTGATAAAGAGCAAGGAAATATTGATTGTATTGATTTTTTTATAATAACTTTAGTTCGCATCAACAGTTATATTTTAAATAACAGATAACCAATTTGATGCATTCACAAAATTATTGTAAATATTTATTTATGTTACACCATTTTCATATATTCTATTACTAAATTAAAACAAAAACAGCTTTACCATTTGTATTGAATAACCAAATGTTTGAGTGATGTTATGGAATTACTTTAGAGTTGTATAGCTTAAAATGTTAGATTAACTTGAAATCAAATATTCTTTACTTTTAAAATTAATTTTTTCTTCATTCATATATTTTGAGATTAAGCCAGTCATTGTTTCCAGATTTTACTCAAGTCTTGTAGTAAGCTGATTTTAATAACTATTAATATCATCTATTCCATTCATAAGTACATTATTCGATGCAAGCTCTCTTAAATAAGTATCTTTAATTGCAATACTCATTGTTGTACGGAATTTAAAAGCCCATGGTATGTAAGAAAAATTGATATTCTACTCATCAAAAGAAGATATGATAGTAATAAAGAAGTATGTTGAAACCAGAATAATTGTAACTATTTCATAAAATAATTTTAATTAAATATTTTTTAATAATAATTTATTCTTTTTTTAAATCTATAAATTATAAATTGGATTGTTTGATTTTTTTATTAAAATTTAATTTAATTTGATAAAAATAGATTAAATATTCAATAAAAATTTTACCTAACGAAATGAGAGAAAATGTATTAATAAGTTTTAGCTGTTTGGAATATTTGTGTGATTTAATCTTTTCTATCAAAAATTATTTCTTGGCATAGAATTAAGTGTCATTAAGAGAGGTAACTGAAGATTTGTCTTATTCAAATTTTTTTGTGTGGTCATTTTATTTAGAAGATTCAGAATCTGAATCAAATTTTTAACTTATTTTTGTCATTTTAGTTGACCTTCTTTTACCTTTGCCTTAAAATCTGCTTCTGATTTAATTTTTGGCTCTTTATAATTTATTTTGAACTGAGTTAAAAGAATGAGTGCTAGCTTAATATTTATCATTTTTTGATTCATCATCTGTTAGGATATCTTATTTTATGTTATTTAACTTTTATTTTTGTGCTTAATTAAAGAAATGAAATCCTTATGCTAAATTGGATTTTTATTCAGTAGGTAGCTCTTTATGAGTTTGACTACCTGCTATTTAAGTTGATTTAGTAGACATTTCTGTATTTTTCTTTATTTTATTACTATTATCATCATTTTAATTTTTTAATAATAGCTGGTTATTTGTGGGTATTGTGAGATTACTGTGGCTCAAAGCACTTTAATCAAATCTATAACTAGTAAGTGGAGGAGATTTTGGTGAGAGAGGTATCAAATCTACTTGCTAATATTTTGTATCTTTATTATCAACATTTCCTGATAAATAACTCTTTTCAGGTATTTCAAGTAGCTTTTATGAATGGATACTCAATCTTTTTGATGAAAGTTAGTTATTATTAGACAAATTAAAATGTCTGTTTGATAAATTTTCATTGTGTTCACTGAGTAATTAGATTACTTATGTGCTTTATATTTCTTATTAAGAAAAAATAGATTTCTTATATACTTCACTTTATGCTTATCCATCATCATTATCCTCAGTTATATCACGATTATCATTTGAGCTGCCCTTAGGTTGCTTTTCTTCTTAATCAATATTTTATTAAGTATTTAATTGAGTCTACAAAGATTCTGAAGAAGTGTTTTCTGCTTAAAGTAAAATATTATCTTAAATTAAATGAGCCTATTGTTAACTTATTAGCTTCAAAACATTAAAATTATTTTCTTCTTCAGATTTTTTAAGAGAAATTTAGTTTTGCAAATCAGATTAGCTTTTACCTCTTTGTGTGTAATTTTTAGTTTAAAGTAATTTTGAAGCTTTAAAAAAGCTTTCTACATTTTCAAAATTATATTTAACTCCACAATATTTTTTCATTTATAAAGACCAAGTATGCATTTCGGATTTCTTATCAGAGAGTCTTTTTATTTATCTACAATTTTTGATTTTAATGTAGCACTAATTAATCATCTGATTTTACAAAAAAGAGATTTCTATTCTGGCTTAATATATTTCATTTTCTGTCATACTAAATAACTAGCTATCATTTATTTATTTTTCTAAATCATCAATTTTATTGAATAACCTCTTTTTTATATTTTAGTTTGGAAAAAAGCAAATTGTATCTAAAAATTATTCTTCCTTTAAGATATTAAAAAAATGGTATCTAAAATTAGATTCTGACATTTATTCACTTGAATTTTCTGAAAATTATTATTCTTTTTATTTATTCATTATGTAACCAGGTAAAACAGGCATAATTTAATCTAAATAAACTTTATATAATTCATCCTTATTCACATATCTCTTGAATAAATTGTTAAATAGAGGCTCTGTGACTTGTTATATTTTATAGTTATCTATTCCTTCTAAAACTATATAATTTTAGTCGCTTGCCTTTCTATTTTTTACTATAGCAGAAACCCCAAACTCCAATTAATTAATATAATCTAACTTTATATTTAAGTCCAATGGTATTACAAAATCTATTTTTAAAAATTAAATTTAACCAAGTTATTTAAAAAATAAAGATTGAATTACAATAATTAAAAATCCCCCAAAAATTTAATTGATTTTTAATCAAGATTGAGCTTGAATTTATCTGGGAATTAGTTAAATTTTTAGATTGAAATTATTATAATAAAATTACTATTTTTGGTGACTCCGAAGAGTATTTTGAAATAATTTGTTCTACTTAAGCTAATAAACCCTCTTTCAATCATTTGATATAAAAAATCATCATGATACTTAGCAATTGAGCTCTACATTAAAATATTACAGTTTTTATTTATGACTTCTTTGATAGGTATTTCAAAAATGGATTCAAATGAGTCAGAAACTCTTTTAATTTCTCCAAGAGAGCCTTTAAGAAGAGATATAAAAATAACACATTAATTTTCATTAAATAAATTCATGTCAGTTTTTGATTAATATTTTCTTTCTTTCCTGTAAAATGAACCCCTATTATATTTACCAAATAATATTATTATAATAATGAATGTGATATGATAGTTAAAAGAAATATCTATTTACTTGAAATCTCCAAAAGAGAGGTTAGCTTTATAAATATCAAACATTTTTTCATATAGCTTGTTAGTAGAATTAACTTAGTGTAGCCATATCAAATCTTTATGTAATTATTTTCTCATCTAGATTAATTTTTCACCATTTTCCAAAACTGCTTCTAAATTTATTGTGCTTTTAGATATTTCGCACAAAAAATCTCTCTTTATTTCAAGGGCAGAGCAAAGCTTTTTTTAGAATTCTTTTAATTTATCATCATAATCTAATACCTTCTACATATCGAAATTCTGTAGTTTTTCTTTATAAAACTGCTACTAGTTTATCATATAATCTTTATAAAGCATTTATTTGATGTAAGAAAGGAGAGCTAATTATTAAATAGTAGCTTCTTTTTATACTTATTTTTCTGTACTGTGAAGAAGAATAATTGCTTTTGTAGGGTTATTAGCATAATCATGCAAGAAAAAAAAGTACTCCTAAAGAATTGTAGAAAGTGTTGAATTGTTCTTATCTAAGAATCTCTCAAATATTTCTATAATATATTCTTTTAAAAACCTTTTTCTCTCTGTTTCTCCAAGAAGAAACTACTTATTGACCGTTCCGTTGCATTCCTTTTTAAAATTAAATTTAAAACTACTTAAATAAACATTTATCTCTTTGATTTATGTAAATCATTTTATAATTTAACATTTATATTAAAAAGCTACATATTGCGGAAAAATATAAAAATAACTGTAACCATTTAATGGTAAATTTTACCAATCTTTTACCTACTTGATTATCTTACAACTTAATCATTAGAATGACAAAAAAATAATTGATGACAAATAAATTAAGTAACTAACTAATAATTATTTCTAATTTAGGTTATTAAGTTTAATTCAGCCAGTTAAAAAGTATTATTAATTTTAATCTGAAAAAAAACAAATTAATATTTACTTCACTTTTTTTAGTGTACTCTTAACAAAAGCATTAGTCTTTAGGCTTTTGACAATTCTCAATATGGTTTAAAATAATAGTTTAGATAAAAATTTATAGGTTGGATTTCATGTAATCTTCGTAATGGAATGAAATTGATTCATCACTAAGCTGCCTTATGTAGAAATCTAATTGAGGCACTTTTATTCCTAATTTCCAGTCTATTTTCTATAAGTCTTATGAGAAAAAATTCTTAGTCTAACCTTAAAATAGAGAAAAGAGATAAGAACCAACCTTCAACATTAATGCAACTAATACGAGTAGAGTGATTACTATGCTTTAAAACTTATCCCAATTAACTGCTATTAATATAACTATAGAAATGATAAAATTTGTTATCGATAGTTGTAAATCCAATCTTGATATTCTAATGTCATAGTATGGAATTTCTTTTACAAAATCAATAAGACATATTGAAGAAGACAAAAGAATAGAAAAAGGCTAAATTTTGTATTCAGCAAATATATTTATGAAGCAACAAGCTAATTTCATAAAGACTTTAATAACAGAAAAGAATGACTTCCTTCTACATAAGCTGTCCATTTCCTTAAATTCATATGAGTAGTCATGAAACGCTATCAAAACTCCTATAATATTTGTTAATAATCATCATCTTTAATGAATGTAAGATTGGTTAAAAAATTAATTAAAATAAACAAATAGTAATTAAAAAATCTTTGTATCGTTAACAATATTTTTTTCTTTTTATCTTGCTCGACCTTCCAAAGTGTAAATCTTTGAAAATTTTAATTAAATTTTTTGCATTATTAAATCACTTTACTGAAACGCGTTATTTTGATAGATAGATAGATATCAATCAAAGACTTATTTTTAATAACTCATTTAAATTTGAAAAAAAATTATTTTACCAATAATAGTAGAGATAAATAGGTTTGTAAAACCAATAGGAGATTTCAGACTTAATGAAAAGTAAAGCTATGGCATAAGAAATACATAGTTATAAAGATTAACTATAAAGCTAAAAGGTTTATCAATTATAGGACTCTTCTTGTTACTAAAGTAATATTTGAAGTAGCTATAAACTACATGTGTTATAATAATTATATTTATGCTCAATAATATCCAAAAGATTATCTTATCAATAAAAAAGCTTTAGTACAGAAGAGCATATTTTAATATTTTTATTTGGTTATCCTGTATTTTAATATGATCTATGACCTAAGATGATATCCCAATAAAAAGAAAGCCGTAATGCTCTATTAAGAGGATAAAAAAGCTGAAGGCATAGTTTCTGCGAAAAGATTTTAGTATTAAAAATGAGTTTGTGATGTAAAACTTCTTCAAGCCTTCTGATGAAAACATGTTTAAATTCTTCTAAGTTCGTACCATTTTTTAGTCAAATAAATAAATATTTATTTATTTGTAATTTAATCTTATTAGCTTAATTTATTTGTTAATTTAAATAATATTTACTTTAATTTCTCTTTATAAAATTTAATCTTATCTTTAATTATTTAATTTACTGTAAACTGTAAATTTATTAAATCAAAAACCCATCAATCTCACCAATTCTTATTTTTACAAAAGTCTATAAGTTTTCCAAATGATTAAATAATTCTATTTTTACCTCAAAATATCATTTTATTTTAGGGTATCTTTGAACAATTTCATAAAAAATTTTTTGTTATTTCAATAAAAAATTTTGAAGATTCTAATGATCTTATTTGACAAAATAAAAAATTAATCAGCATAGTAATCATATCCATTAAATCAATAAAAAATATAAATTACGGCAGAGTTTTTGTTCTAAATCCTAACTATAAATAAATAGTCTGCAGTTGAGAGGTAATATGTTAATTAAATAATCAAGTAAGCTAATATCTCTTCAGAAAAAGTCATTTCTCATTTTCTAATAAATAAATAAATAAATTATATTTTGTAAAATAAGGATAATAAAGCAAACAGGTTAAGTATTGTCTCAAAGTATTAGGGCTCATATTCTAAAATACCCCAAGATAAATTTATTTTTGATCAGTTTCAATTTATATTCTTCTAAATATCTTTAAATGGATAAAATTATTTTAAAGTATTTCTTACTACTTTCAGTCTTTTAAAAAATTTATTTTCATTTAGAAGAAAAAACAAATATGTTTTTAAAATTCATCCAGTTTATAAATTCTAGAAATATACTTATTTTTTTTAAATTGAAGGTTCTACAAAGCCTTTATGAATTACCACCACTCGAGATTATCTAATGTAAATTAAAATAAAAAAATAGTTGCTTTATAACCTTTATTTTTCACAAAAAAAGTGATTTGAATGATTTTATTGTTTGTTTTTTAGTTAAATAAATTTAATAAACAAAATAATATCAGTGTATAATTATTGATCAGTAAACATTAATTATGCGATTTTACAGTTCAAAGAAATTAATTAATTTGTGGATCTTATTTATCTGTTAATTTTATCACCTAATTTATGTAAAATTTCATATTTGATGTATGATTTAAGCTTAAAATTATTGTAATTTTAATTCATTTTTGTATTGCATATTGAAAGTACCTTTATCAACTCTTTGTGTTATTGACTACAATTTTATGCTTGATTGCTCATAATAATTTATATATGTAAAAAAAAGTATATTTTAAAATAAATTTTTACAAAAACAGTTTTTTTAAGCATTATTTGAATTCACAAAAAATAGAAAAAAAGATAAAATAGCGTCAAAATTAGGAAATTTCTTGATATGGAGTAGAAAATAAATGATGTATTTATTTTGAGACTGCTCATAGCACAAGCTAGTATTCAAGTATCAAATTTAATTTAAAATATTCTTATTTTCAAAATGCTTTTTTGATGGTAAAATATAAAAAAGTCAATTAATTAATTTTTGATTAATAAAATAAAATTTGATTTTAATATTACTTACTATCCCTATACAAAAGTTAAGTTAACATTTGAAGCTAAGAAATATCAATCAATCAATCAACCAATAGATAAATAAATATATAAAGTATTTTTGAATTTAGCATAGTATATTCATGCACAATTTCTAATCTGATGTAAACTTATTACTGAACTTAATAATAAAATAGCCATTTTAATAATTATAAATAGAACAGTAAGTAGAGAAATTATGAACTGAAGGTATCTTTATTGTGATTTTGTAGTAGCATAGTATTTAATCATAGATCAGCAAATTAAATTAGTTTGTCCAGTTGAAAATGATTCATTTTAATAAAATTAATAGGAGGTCCTAATAAATAAGAATTAAGATGCTTCATCTGAAATATAAAACTTAGGAAACCAGTGGAATATAAAATTCAATTCAATATAAAAATACTTAAAGCAGCTTGATCTCAAAGTAAATTATTGATTGATTGATTTTGTTTAAAATTTCAAAAGATTTAACTAAATGAGCAGGTAATTGATAATAATATATTCTAATGCAAATAAAAAGGTACCAGAATTAGAATTGAGAGGATCTGATGAACAATTCAGAAGAAATATGTAAAAATAGAAAATTAATCTCTAAGTAAGATCAAAGAATAGATTCAATTTATTTTATCAATATTAAAAGCAAGGAAGAAATATAAATATGTGCTACAGAGTCTAAAACATTAGGTAAATTATATGCAAGGTTAGTAGAGATAACAGTCAATTCTCAAAGCGATAAAGTATAGCATTATAAGAAAAAAATAACATTCGAATCTTATTTTATGTTCTATATAAAGAATTTAAAAGAAATACACATGGCCTAACAAAGATAGTAATTGGAACAATTCTAGACTAAGTTTAAAATAATAGCTGAAAAATATGCAAATATAGAACAGAGAAATTAAAAACTTAATAAATTTTAAGAGCAAAGGTTTGAGCAGGGTGTTGATGCGGAACCAACAAGCGAGTAATTAAAATAAATAGAGTAAAAAGTTTACTAATTCAGATAATAAATTAAATTAGGCGTTAAAGATAAAGAATAAATGAATAAAGACATGAATAAGAAATGCTTGAAGCTAGAGCTAGAGATTTATAAGATGTCTTACAGTAATTTAATTATTCTTGAAATTTTATCAAATATTATTTTTGAAAATGATAAAAGAAATCTCTCCTAAGCAGTCTCTATGATTTAAGATTTAGATAATAAAGTTGCTGAGCAAGGAATCTAAATTGGTAAAATAATTCTTCTTTATTTTTGTGGATTTTTTCTTCATTCTAATAATTTAATACTAGAAAATATGGTTGCAGTTGTTTAAGATACATAATACCAAACTGAAGAAACTGCCAAGATCATGGAAGATACTAAAAAATTGACTAATTCTACTACGAACACAACGTAATTTTTTTCATTTACATTCATTACAAATAAAAAACATAGTCCCTATTCAATTATATTAAATAAATAAATAAATAATGTTATTGAAGTAAAATAATTTTGTTTTTTTTATTAAAATATAGTCTTTAACTTTGCCTTTTAGTAACTGTTATTGTTGTAATTTTAATTTTGATGATAAGCAGTGGAGGAAGCAAGAGTTCATCTTCTAGTAATAATTCTAACAATACTAATAAATTATGATTAAAACTTATTCAAGAAAAAATACTGAAAATACAATTTTAAATACTTTGTTTTTGTTTCTTGTCATTCTTATCATTTTTCAAATTTACCATCCAAACTATTTTCGAATTTTTTTTGTTTTTTTACCTGAATATTTCAACATTTAAAAAAATTTTAATAAAAATATTACAATTTGCTTACCCGAAGTAGAAAATATTTCTTTTTTAATATGAATATCATCTTTATCTGAATATTAAAATTTTCAATTAATTTTCCAATTCAGATAAAATAAACTAAGAATACAACACAATCAAACCTTTTGCATTATTAAGTTTAAATATTTTGTAATTGAAATTTTTCTATTTCTTGAATTAGAAATAGAACTCGATAAGAAAGCTAGAATAAATTTAATAATATTGATAAAAATAATAAGACTATTTTAATTGAATATCAATTTGAGTAGATAACAAAATTCTATGTTTCAAATTGATATCGACTAAATTAAATAACTTAGAATGAGGTTAAAAATAATTGGGGAGTGTTTTATTTTATTAGATATGATAAAGAACTGAGAACCTATTTATAGATTATTTATGAAAACTGTCTTCATTATAATTTCCTCCAACTAAATATTTGGTGATAGAAGAAAAAAACTCTCCAATAAAAGTTGTAAACAAGATAGGGAGAGTAATGATTTCTTTATTTTATCTTTTTCTTAAATATTTAATCATAACAAAATTAACAATTTACAAAAAGGTTTCGTCATGATAATCTTCCAGAAATTTTCTTTCGTTATTCATTTTTTATGAATGTAATATAAGAGATTCTAAATTTAACCCTGATTGATTGGGGTTATCTATAATGAATAATTATGATTAATTGATCTTAATTAAATATGTATGGAAGTAATTAATATTATTTCTTTTATACTTATATTGATTATTACTAAGTTTTAATAAGATCTTTATTATTGTAGGGTGTTTATATCTAATTCTTTCAATTTCAAATAAAGATTTAACTTAACTAAAAATTTAGCTTAAAAATCAACTTTACAATTTTTTACTTAAATGAGTACAATTTCATGCACAACAGATAGTGATTGTGACTTTAATTTTTACTGCAGTTCTAATGACACTTGTGTCCATGATTCTCTTTGGCCTCCAACAGTCTTAGATGTTATTACATATATATTCATACCTATAGTAGTTGGTATTGGAAATGTTGGAGGATTAGGGGGTGGAATTGTAAAAGTACCTATGCTTATGCTCATGCTAAATTATTAGACAAAAGTAGCAACATTTATATCTTACTGCATATTGTTTGGAAGCTGCTTAGCTAATTCAACACTTCTTATTTTTAAGAAACATCCATTTTAAGACAAGCCAATTATTGATTATAATATTGTTTTAATGATTAATCCTATGGTCCTTTTAGGAACTAATGTTGGTATTTTCTTAAATATTCTCTTACCTGAAATAGCTGCAGGCCTGCTCTTTATATGCTTTTTGTTAATGATATCTCCCTATATGTATAAAAAGGGATTAAATTTATATAGACTTAAAAAGGAATAACAAAAATGCTTCGAAAATGAAAATCTTTTAGATAATGACTAAGAAAACGAAGGAAATAATGTTAAAGAAGGGCTTTCTTTGTAAGAAATAGATTAAAATGGTAATCAATCTTAGAAAGTAAATCTAAATATTAACAAAAATTCCAAAGAATAAAGAACTATTAGCTCATAAAACGTTAAAGATATTTAAAATGAATAAGAGATTCAAGAAGTAGAATATTTACTCCCTTAAAACCCAAGATCATAAAATAGTAATAATCAAAATGGTTAATAATTAGATGCTTCAAAAGGTTTACTAAGATCTTATTTGATTGAAGAAGAAGTAGCTAAAGAGAGAACTAATTCCTATTATCAACCTCAATAAACGCATTAGGATAACTTGAAGAGATAATCAATATTGATTAGCTAAAATGCTATCAAAGAAAGTGAAGTAGGATAAAATAAAGTTTTTGTTGAAGCATCTGGCAATGAAGAATTAGACGAATTTTATAAAGAAGAATACAAGTAAGTTCCAACTAAGAAACTTATTCTACTAGTCATAGTTTTCTTTTCTGTTTAGATGCTTGTTTTTATCAGAGGCGGTAAAGGGCTTAAAAGCTTTGTAGGTATTACCACTTGTTCTACTAGCTACTGGATTACTAATGCAGGCATAGTTATTTTAGCATTTTTAGCTGTCTTTTTAATCAGATCCTTCCTTTTGAAATGGGAAAAAAGAAGGAAAATTATGATTAAAAAATACCATTTAGAGGATGAGTTTTCTAGTGATTTAGATGTTACTAACAAGATGTAGTACCTTAAAATTTCCTTAGCAGGTAACTTAACATTTATTTTATTATTCTATTTAATATATTAAAATATTTAAGCAAAAAATAAATTAAAAATAGTTACATCTAATTTTAGAATTATTTTTCATTTATTTATTAAACAACTTTAGTATTTATTTCAAATAATTCTGCTTATCTTGTATATAAACCCTTTTTAAATATTCTTTATAAACAGGTTTGACAGCTGGTATGCTTGCTGGTACATTTGGTGTTGGTGCTGGCCTGGCTCTTGTTCCTATTTTATTAGCTTCTGGAGTTCATCCCTAAGTAGCTGCTGCAACTTGTGGATTTAACTATTTCTTTATATCTACAACCACAATTATTTAGGTTTTCACTAACGATTACTTGAATTTATCATAGATAATACTTTTTAGTATATTATCTTTTATTGGTGGATTTCTATGTGCTAAGTTGATATACAAATATGTTGAAAAAAAGAAAGCAAGCTATTTAATTGTCTTTATTGTTTTTGGATTAGCACAACTGAATATTGTTGCATTTATTGTTTATCTCACTAAAAAAGGAGTAAGATATGGATGGGATAGTTTAGTAAACTAAACCCCTTTTTGCAAAGCTCAATGAAATATATCTTTCTTTCATTAACTATTAATTTAATAAAAATAAAAATAATTTGTATTTTTCAAAAAATGTATTCTATTCTATCAAATTAAAATTTTATAATTTGTACTAATACTAATAATTAAATTACATTTCAATTCAGAGAAAAACTTTAATAATTTATGAGAAAATTTGTTAATTAAAAAATAAAGACTATCTATCACACATTTTATCAAATTAATGGCTTATAATTAATTTTATGATAACGTAAAAAATCCAATTACAATCATCCATTTCAAAATTCGGAAAACAATTTAACTTTAATTATTTTTATGTTATTCAAAACCCTCCTTATTTTATGATATTGTAAATTAAATATTATCATAAAAATAAATTTTTGATGGGAAGGTATCTTGCTTTTGATAAAAGATTTAGTCATCAAAAATTAAAACCATGTATTTTGTAGATGATTTAGAGATAATTAAGCAGCAAATCGATTGATAAAATTCATAAATAAATTTTATTGGTCTCTAATGGCAAATAAAAATAATAGATTTTTTGATGAATTTAATCTAATTTATTTTGAAAAGTGATAAAAACTTAAGAGTAAATTGAATCTCAGATTATATTAATCAATTGAAAATCTTTACTTTGCTTTTCTTTTTTGTTTTAATCAATTGTTTGTATTAATAAAAGTTGTTAGTAAATACTTTCTTAATCATACAAATAATTTATAAATATAAAATTAAGAAAAAATTAATTTCCTTTTGAAAAAAGAATAAGCAAAATGGATAATTGCTTTTTCAGAAAGATTCTCCTTTTACTATTTTTAAATGTCATTCAAACACTTTCTTCCAGTATAAGATTTAAGCTCATCTCATTTATCATATAATAAAATATTATCTATTTAATATTAGGTATTTTTCTCTCTTCGGTGCCTCTTTAGACCATTGTAAAAGGATACAACATTATTTAGTAAGGGTCAACTGTAAATAACCACATTTACTAGCTCAACCTAAATCCTATAAGTATTGTTGGACTACAAAATATTATCCCATCTATATAGCTTTTATACAACTTTGTAATGTACAAATGTGATGATATATCCTTCGATATCTCAATTGAAGATACTATTTTGAACAACAAAATTTTAAAGTAACTAAAATTTTTAGCTCATAGATTTAAATTAGAAAATTTTTGGATTAGGAAACTAGTTACATAGATTTTAGTTTATTTTGGTATTTAGATATTTATTAATTTTATTTATTTTTTTCTTTTACGTATTTAGGCAAAATTAGTTTACTTATAAAATTGTGGTCTTAACTGATGATTATTAATATTTTGAATATATTCAATCTTTTGATGACATCCGATCTTCATTAATTAGATAAAATATAAAATTAAATTTCAGTCGATACTAGAAGAAAGAATTTCAAATATTTATAGAGAGCGATAGTGCTTAGTATTATTTTTCTGTTGCTAGCTTCTAAATGTAATATGATCTTTTAAATGTTCTTTTAGAAATATTTTCATCACCTTAATTAATTTTTACTTATTAAAAATTACCATACAAAAAGTTTAATTGTTAATAACCTTTTTTTTAATTATCAAAAGAGGGCCATTTTAATGCGTCAAAAATGATAAACACAATAAAACCTAAAACTCCTTATTTCAGAAGAAAACTCTTGAATTCAATGATGAAAAATGCACATAATATTTAATTAATTGCTTAACTTGCTTAAGTCAAAATTAATGTAGAAGATGTGCTTATTTTTTATAAAAAAGTTAATGCTCATAACTTTAATTAAAGTAATCAACTTCAACCCATTTTACTGATTAAATATTGAATAGTATTTTAATTAAAAATGGATGTCTAAAAATTAATGGCAAATGTGTAATTTGCTAAGATAATTTCTTAAGTATCTTAATGGATTAATAAAAGACATGCATTGAAATTCAAAATGTAAATGAATTAAGAGAAAAAAATGAGTGGAATATCAATTATTAGAAAATAATAGATTCAGTTAAAGACCTTCATTTATTTATTGATTAAGGCAAATAAAATTTCAAAATTAGCATCTCAGAAAAGGCTATAAAGTGTTAAAAATAATCATTATTTCCCATAATTTAAGAAAATGGTATTGATTGCATTGAAAAATGTCCTGATGAACATTTTTATTTTGATTAATAGACTAAGGTTTGCATTCCATGTCCTGTTGGTTGCTTGACATGTAATGATGGAAAATGTTAGAAATGTGAGGAAAATTTTGATCCTTAAATGACTCATTATAATGACTTAATTTGTTTAAAAAATAAAGTAAATTAATATGAAAAGAGCACTTTTGAAATTGAACACTGTAGGGTATATCAAAGTGATAAAGATGGAGAATATTATTGTGATTAATGCCATTAAGGTTTTTATTTATTCTAAAATAAATGCATTTTAAAAAGTCAATGTTAAGAGTAAGGATTAGCACTTTCTTACAATTTTTATTAACAATTCTGTACAGAATGTTAAGGTAAAAAATTTAAATTATCTGATGGTTTTTGTTTGTCTAAATTTTAAGGTAAATATTTGATATTAATTAATGGATAAAAATTAATAGAACAATCTTGTGAAAACTGTCAAAACAACCTAGAATGCTTAGAGTGTGAAATTAATAAAAGTCAACCAGTGAGCTCTTAATGTAATTACTTTAACCTAAATGGATACTGTATAGATAGCTTAAATAGCAATTAATAAAACCAAAAATTTCACATATGCTAAAGTAATAAATTTTTTTAAGCCTTTGAGTCTTTAGGCAACAAATGTCGTCACTTCTAAGATGCAAACTGTGTGAATTTGAATAAAATTAATTAAACTTGCATTTATTGCAAACAAGGTTTTTTCTTAGACCCTGTTACAAATATATGTAGAAAATGTCATGATTCTTGTGTTGAATGTGAACAAGAAAATTAAATTTGTGAAATTTCTCTTATTAAATTCAGAAATCTTGCATAAAATTGCCAAATAAATAATTGTTCAACATGTTAATATAACTCATTTGGTACATCTCCAGTTTGTGTTTCATGTAACTTAGGATATTACTTAGATTCAAATAGCACTTGTTAACCTTGTCCTAGCAACTGTTTAACTTGTTCAAGTACAAATCCAAAGATATGTACATCATGTAATTAATTTTACTACCTAAACTCAAAAAGTGGTACTTGCAATTTATGTGAAGAAGGTTATTATAATAAAAATTAACCAACAGATCCTTAAAATGCTATTTGTAATTTATGCGACTCAAGTTGTGATGCTTGCAGTGGACCGAAAAATACCGATTGTATTACTTGTAGCTTCTCTTTATCAAAAAGCTTGCTAACAGGAATCTGTGAAATGAGCAACTAAATTTAAGATGAAATAAAATTGTATAATTAAATTAGAAGCCTAAATTGTAAAATTTATAATTAAAAAAAATCTTTTTAATAAACATTTTATTTAAATTTTGAAACAGGTTAATGGGAAGAGAGAGAAGAGTGCATAAATTAATATGAAAAATCTTAAAGCTTAAGTGATGTTAATTAGAAATTATCTCTAGCTGCTATAATTATTGGAGGCACAATAGGACTTTTTTCCCCTGAAGTGAGCAGTGCAATTTGGTTTTATTTACAAAATTAGTAATTATTAGGAAATAGCTATTTCACTAGTTAAATAAATGATCTCTAACTAACAGAGTTACATTTAAAAAATGCTTATAATTTTAATTTCTTCGTCTTATTTCATAATCCTTACACTAATGATTAAAAAGATTCAAATTAAATAGATTATTACTCAATAGAAATTCTTAAAAAAACAAGCAGTAGCTTTTAATATGGAATTTAAACCCTTTACCCATTATTTTTAGAAAACTGCTTTTATCAATTTACTGTTCTTATTGGATGCTGCATTGTGTTATGTTTGCTATACTTTGTTGGAAAATGGCACAGTGTGTTAGAGAAGACATATTAATATTGCAGATGGAATTTATTGTTAAGGTTTTTTATGTTGTGCTCAAACTTTATATTGATTAGTTCCTATTCATTCTTTTATCTAGAGGCATAAAAAATTAAGAATAAAGAGATGATAAATAATTCAGAAGAATTGAGTAGTTTCATCATGGCTATCATAGCTTTACTGATATATTTATTTTTATTCATCAAAATTCTTCTTTTCTTTTTAGACTATAGATAAAGGTATAACAGCTAATCTAAAGTTTAATACATTTCTATCCTAGAAAATTTAAGAGAAAACAAAGTACTCTATCAGCTATTTTGGGTAATATTTGAAGCTAAAAAAGTGGCTATTGTAGCAATCGTTGTTTTTTTTAAGTCAGAATGGTATAAAATCATGTATTGGATATTCTTTTCTTTAGAATTTGGATTCTTGGTTTATGCTCTAATCTTTAAACTATTTAGTTCCTAATTCTTAAACATTTTTGTCAGATTTTTTTAGCTACTACAAGTAATTTTAAATTTGCTAATAGCTCTGACATAAACTTTAGAAAGTGACAGAGATATTATAACTTATTTTTGTAAAGGTAAAAATCATTTTCTTAAAAATTTAATATTCAATATTTGATTGATTATTCATTCACAACTTAAAAATTTATTTTATTTTTAATAAAAATAATTAGCTTATATCATCATAACTACTATTTTGCACGTCCTCATTATTTGCTACTCTATAGTTGTTCCTGTTGTAAATAAGTATGTAGGATATCGTAAAAAAAAGAGAGAAATTATTGCAAGCCAAACATGTGTTCAAACCTAAGTTATTAGTTAGTAATTATAAGAAAACATAGAAGACATTTTAAATATTTCTCTATCTAAATCTAAGAAAAAAAAGTTTAATTTTAGTTTTTACTGAAAAAACAAAAAATAAAAAAACAATTGTAAATACTTAAATTATTTTAAATTTAAATTATTCAAAAAAAATAAATTTCAAAAGATAAAATAAATAAATAAATTTCGAAAGATAAAATAAATTTATTGTTAATTCAAAAATTTATGTATACAAAATGTATTTAAAGTCTTTACCAATAAACTTTTTTATTAAGTCTATTTTCATGATTTGTTTATGAATCATCTTGTGGTAAAATATATTTTCATGAATTGTTAGTTCAATGTTGAATATAAAATTTAAGTTTATCATTTAAATTTAAATATTATGTCTTCTCTCTTTTAAATAGCAGATTATCTCTTTAAATATTAAATAGATAATAGTAATTATTAAAAGTAAGTATATTATGAATATTTGAAAATTTTCTGTATGAACTGATTAAAACTTTATGACAGAAGAGTTTCCTTTGTTCTGAAAAGGAAATTTAAATATTTGTGCAAAAAGTTAGAATAAATTTTTATTTATCATAAATTATTTATCAACTAACAGATGAAGTTTAATTATGTTCTTATTATTAGCAATCTATTAATTTAAAACTATACCAAATTTTGTTAAGATATAGCATGCATGTTTTTGAATTACTTTTATCGAATTTAATCAAAATTTTTCAAAATAATTTAGATGATAAATTATATTTGTTGTCTTTGTAAAAGACAAATACTTTAATTTTATTAAAAAATATTACTGTTGTTGAAACAAATAAAATTTTTTAACATTAAAAAAATGGAATAGAATTAAAATAATTTATAAAAATAAGGGTTTTAAAAAAGTTAAAAAAAAGAAAAATAGATGTTATTAGGTAACAAACTCGTTGAGAATTATTCTTTTTTTATTAATTAATAAATTCATAAAATTAGCTTTTTCTTAGAACATGAAATTATTTTTATTCTCATGTGTTTGTTCAATTTTTTTGAAATAAAAATATAAGATTATAGAAGTAAAGATTAATTGAAAATATTAAATATCCCATTTTCTCAAATACTATTAAATGTGATAATGTAATCTATGTAATCTGTAAACAACTTTTTTTTTCTCTTTTACCGGATCATGAAAAAAAAGGGGTACTTTTCTTTTATTAATTAGTTAGAAAGCGAAAATAATAAAGATGTAATATTATTCAATCATTCAATGTCTTTTACACTTTAACAAATCTTAAATTGTGGTGGAATGTTTTAATTAACTAATTAAATAATTTATTTTCATTAAGATTTATTACTAAAAATAGTCTAAGGAAGAAACAAATTAAGTAAAAACAAAAAAAAATTTCTCTACTTATTGTTTAAGAAAAATGACTGTCATTTCTTGTTCATCAGATAGTGATTGTGACTTTAACTTTTACTGTAGCTCAGATTAGACATGTCTTCACAGCTCTGTTTGGCCTCCTACAGCTTTAGATGTTATAACATATTTAATAGTTCCATTAATAGTAGGTGTTGGAAATGTTGGAGGATTAGGAGGTGGTATAGTTAAAGTACCTCTGATTATGCTAATGTTGAATTATGACACAAAAGTTGCCACATTTATATCATACTGTATCTTGTTTGGAAGTTGTTTAGCTAATTCAACACTTCTTATTTTTAAGAAGCATCCAACTTAAGACAAACCAATTATTGATTATAATATTGTCTTAATGATTAATCCAATGGTACTTTTAGGAACTAACATTGGTATTTTCTTAAATATTCTCCTACCAGAAATAGCTGCTGGTATTCTTTTCATATGCTTTCTAACCTCTGTTTCTCCTTACATGTTTAAAAAGGGATTGCATTTGTATAAATTAAAAAAAGAGCAAGAAACATCTTTGAAAGGTGAGAGTCTTTTAGATAATGATTAAGAAAAATAAGGAAATAAAAGTTAAGTTATCTATTATAAATAAGATACAACCAAAGTTGAAAATAGTGTAGAAGGAATTAACTATGACTCTAGTATTAATGATTCTAGATTAGATGAGGAATCTGATCTTCAAAATGAAATAAATGCTAAAAATTAATAAAATGCTGTATATAACAATAGTAGGATAAAAGATAAATAAAATACCTACAATCCTTAATCTACTTATAGAGCTCTATCAAGGTAGTAGCAAATTGAAGAACAAGTAGCTATGGAAAGATCAAGCTCTTACTTCTAGCCAGAAGAAACAAATTAAGAAAGTGTGCTAAGAACATCATCAAAGGCTCTTAGATAAAGTATGGTAGAATAAAAAAAAAGTTTTGCTGAGGGAGAAGAAACAGAAGAATTAGAAGAATTTTACAAAGAAGAATACAAATAAGTACCCACTAAGAAGCTTATTTTGCTAGTAGTTGTTTTCATTTCAGTTTAAATGCTTGTTTTTATAAGAGGTGGAAAAGGGTTAAAAAGCTTTATTGGTGTTACAACTTGCACTACTAGCTATTGGATTACTAATGCAGGGATATTACTAGTAGCAGTTGCTGCTATTTTTGTAATTAGATTCTTTCTTTTAAAATGGGAGAAAAATAAAAAAATTATGGTTGAAAAGTATAATTTATAAGAAGAGTTTGCTGGCGATTTAGATTTTACAAATGGCTTGATTTATGCAAAAATTTCATTAGCAGGTTTTTATTTTTTTTAACTTTTTTACTTTTAGTTGATTAAGAAGACTAACTTTCTTAACTTTTTTTGGATGAAATCGAGATAAATTTGATATCTCTAATTATCGATTTTATATTTTGTTATAAAAAAAGCATACAATTTTTAAATGCTGTCTTCTCAGTTTACAAATTTATTTCTTTCATTTATTTATTTTTATTCATTTATATTTTCTCTATCAAAACTTTTGAAATATTTTAAATACTAGGTTTGACTGCTGGTATGCTTGCTGGTACATTTGGTGTAGGAGCTGGGTTAGCACTTGTTCCCATTTTGTTGGCATAAGGAGTTTAGCCCTAAGTAGCTGCAGCAACATGCGGATTTAACTATTTCTTTATTTCTACAACTACAATTATTTAGGTTTTCACTAATAATTACTTAAATGTAGAATAGATCATTCTTTTTAGTATTTTGGCATTTATAGGTGGATTCTTTTGTGCTAAGTTGATATATAGCTTTGTGGAAAAAAAGAAGGCGAGCTATTTAATAATATTTATGGTTTTGGGGCTTGCTATATTAAATATCATTTCTTTTATAATTTATCTCTCAAAAAAAGGAGTCAGATATGGATGGGATAGCTTGGTCAGCTAAATACCTTTTTGTGAAGCCCAATGATAGTATTAAAAATTTTCAATTATTTTAATTTAATAAGTCATTACATATCTTTATAAATAAAAATGAGTTTTTTGTTTCTTTCTTTATCAAAGTAAAATGTCAAAAAAGTTTACAATCAAAAGTAAATATTTATTTTTAAAATAAACCTCAAAATGTTATTTTGAGAGTAATAAAAAATTTGATTTCACATTTCAAATAATTTATTTTTAGTTTATTTAAAAATTAAATGTAATTTAATTCATAAATCCTTTTCTTAATCACAAACATGAATGTACTTACACTAAATATTTAATAAAAAAACAAAAAAATTGAAGATTCCACAATTTAAAAAAAATGTCTAATATAATTGATCATTTTCAAAATACCTTATTTTGAAATAAATAATATTTTTCTATTTTTTTTACTTCTTGATTCAGTATTTTCATTTGAAAGAAAAATTTAAAACAATTTAAATCAGAAGTCATTATATTAATGATTTGTATGAAATTTACTTTGTTGTATTTACTCTGATCAAATTTTGTTTGAAAATCTAAATTGTATTTTCTTATTTTCACAAATCTTAATTTCTTAAATTGATTAATGTAAAAAATTTAAAACCTAAAAATAGGAATTTAATAATTATTTCTTTTTTCAAGTGTCATTTTCACAGAGAAATCAACTTTCACAACCATAAATTTTATTGATTATATTTAAATGATATAAAGTAAATAATATTTACAATAATCTACAATTTTTGAGATGTTTGCTCTAATTTAAAAAAATTGTTAGTATTAAAATTTTTTTATTTCCAAGAATTGAATTTTATTTAAAAAAAGCTAGAAGTCAAGTAAAAACATCATAATGAATTATTTTTTAATTATCAGAATAGTATGTAGTGAAATGTTTTAAAGTTTAAAAATACAGGTAATAGTGATTGAAAATAAATCAGATTTTAAAACTATTTAAAAGAATAGTAAATTGTTGTTGAATACTTTTTTAGAATGCTTATGATTAAAATACTTAATTTAAACATAAAATAAATAATTCATTCATAATAAGCATTATAAAAATGTAATTTTTTAATGTAAGTATCTTTTATATTTTAAATAGGGAGGAGATTTCTTTATTAAAAAGAAAATGGCTTTTAGTTTGTGAAAAAGAACAGAAAATATATTTTTTTTAATTGAAAATAATAATTTTAATTATTAATTGTGGAGAGAGTTATTTTTATTAATTAATTAAAAAAAGCTACAACAAGCAGATACATATCATGCAAATGCAAACAATCTCTGAAAAATATAAAATACAAATTAATCATACAAAATAATTTGAAAAGTGTTGGAAAAAATTTTGTAGTTTTATTAGATAATTTAAATAACATTTATTAAAATAACTTTTGAGCTACTTATTGTGTTTGAATTAGTAGAGAATTTAGTTAATTATCACTCTGATATTTTTATTTTTAATTTATGTAAGAGTTGAAAGAAGAATACTAATAATTATCAACGAAATAAACAAAGTAATACATAATTGCTTAATTAAATGGCCAGCTTTATAAATAGAGCCTTTAAGAGCTATTTTTAAACAGTTGTTTAAATCATAGAGGATCAGCCTAATTTTAATATACCTCTTCCCCTTTACGTTCTACTCATATGCGTTTACTTTTTCTAAATAAATGGATATTTTTTCAATAATGAATAAACTAAACCTATATATGATGATTAATTCTATGCTTTAGCAAAAGTAAATGAAGTTTCTACAGGAATGTATTTATTTAAATTAAAGGGAAACAACACCCTGACTTTAGTGGGATTTGGAATAATATAATTCATAATATACTTCTATTATGTTTATGTAAGCTTACTGACATTTTTAAGAATATTTCACTAAGAATGGCTGAAGTAGAAATAAAATATATTTGTGAGTATTAATTAAGTCCTCAATATATTTTTTACATTTTATTATTTCCTGTTTTAGATACCATTTTTGGAAATAAATTTCTCAATGCTATCTTGTAATGGAAGAAACTTTACCGTTGGCTCTCTTGCACATACAATTTGCTCTGAAAAACCACTCTACCTCATAATTTTGCCTTTTATAGGGTGTATATAGACCATATTCACTGGACTAGTTGTTTCTTACTTTTATAGGAATTACTAATTTGATGAAAAAGTATTAATCAAAAGAGTATTCTCTTATTTGCAAATAGTACAGCAGGCGTGCTTTTTTTTGTTTATGTTCTTTTTCTTTATATATGATAGTGATGCTATTTGCTATACTTTAGGCTTTATTATAGCTATTGTTTAAATCTTTGATTTGATTTACACCTGTCCCTATACTCATGAGATATTAAATATAATCTATACTTTTCTAACTTCCTACTATGCTATTAGCTTACTAATTTTAGCATTATGGAATTACTCAAATATCTTAGTTTCTTATTCTATTTTATTTTTGATTTTAATATTTTCTAGCATGCTATTCTTTGTATTAAGGTCCATACAAGCTTAGTAATCATTCGATCTCATTTTCTTAGATCTCAGCAAAAAAAAGAGGTAGTTTTTCATTTTCAATTTAATTTTGATTTTTAAAGCTTTAACAGTAAATAACAAACATCAGCCAAAGCAAAATACTACATTAACAATGAATGACTAATATTTAATAATTAATATGAATTGCTTATATTTTAAATATTCTTTTCTTTTAACAAATCCTATTTAAATGATAAGTTAGTTTTAAGAAACCAAATTTAATCAAGTTTTAATAAAAAATATTAGGGATCAGAAGTTATACTATTTAAACGATTATCTAGAACTATTGTTTAAATTGACCAATTAATAAATGAAGGATGAAAATAGCAAATTTAAGATCTTTAAGATGTTGAATCTACATCACTAATATTGTACTGAGTTAGACTGCATATGTAAGACTAGTAATTTTAAAGATAAGAAAGATAATTTAAACCATGAAGATGTTTATATTCTTATAGAATAAATATTTTATAGGACTCTTAAGTCCAACCTAAAAAATGTGGATTCTTAATTGATTGAATAGATTTATTTGAAATACATAACGTATTTAACAAGAACAAGAAATAGACCTACTAAAGCTTATTATGAATTAAAAAAGTTTATTTCTCATACAAAAAACACAAGCTTCTATTTTGACCTTATAAAAAATGTTTTAGCTAGTAAGATTGAAAAAATAATGAATATGAATCAAAAAATGTACATTAAAACTAAAATAGTGGATAACTATTAAGAAACAATTTAGGAAGAACTTGAGCCTAGTTAGGTATTTCATACAGATGAAATAGTTAAATAAATTATTCCTGAATTGTCTTTCTTTATTGAGAAAAAAATAACATTTTGGAGATAATTACTTAAATTCGAGAAGCTAGATATTGCAAGTTTTTATAATGTGGCTACTGAATTATCAAAGAATTCAAAAAAGATTTAGAACCTACAAAGAAAATATTTTTAGAATATTTCAAATAAAGTCACAGTTACTTCTAATATAACATTGACTAAGGTAAATAAAATTCATAATTTAACGAACTCTTAATAGATAAATAAATTATTTTCATTATATTTTTTAGATCATCGAAATATACAAATGTACAGTTACATCTGACTATTTATCAGCTTTTAAATTTTCATAGTTGTATAGTGCTTTATATAATAGAGATCTTTAGAAATAATAGATTATTATTAACAGCTACAATATAGTTTAGGGGAATTTATAAACAATGTAAATAAGCTTATCCTAAGATTTGGGGAAAATAATTAGCTAAAAGACTGAAAAGTTATCTCATTTTTTTGGATATGCTTATAAAGATTTTTGTCAAATTAACAAAATAAATTAGCTTATGCCTCTTTACATCAGTTAAATTCATGATGATTGTGTTAATAATATGATATAAAGAGGATTTTCTCCACTTATTTCTGACAAAATATAAACTTTTATAAAAAATAAAGATTCATTCATTGAACCAATTAATTTGTATTTACATAATTATTAAAACATATCAGATGATTTTTGTCTTTAAGCAATCCTCTTAAAGACAACACAACAAAGAGACTATATTGTTTTTGATGAATCAGGATAAATTCAAAGTATTACATAAAACATGTTCAACTTAATATTTTAAAAAAGAGATAAATATGAAAAGCAAATTAAATAACTATTTCACATAGAAGGACCTCATCCTATTGCTGTATGATAACTAGAAATTTTTTCATTTATTAATAATTTTTTTGAAAAAGGGAGATCAAATCATAGAGTTGAAATCATTTTTATTTAAATTTAACATCTATTTGCTCATTCCTTAAATTAGGTAAATTGTAAAAAAGTACTTACAGAGTTAATAAAGTGCTGTTAAAATGTATAAAAAATTAAAAATTCCTTAAAATCAGGCAAATTTAATCATAGATGCTTCATTATTTGATTAACATTAATAAATTTGCTTAAATCAAAACAGTGACTTGTTTTTGCCAATAAGAATCTTTCATCTAAACAGTATGTTCTAAAATTAGTTTGATTCCAATATATTTAAGAAAACTTCAAATACTGAGAAATAATTCTCTAAAGCATCAGAATCAATTGATCAGTTCTTTTAGCAACACTAAAAGGTATTCAATTTGTAATATTTCACCTATTTTTGATCAATTTTAAAATCTAAAACATAAAATTCATTTTTTTTTTTCTAATTTACCACTATAAGTGCTATTAAATTTGTTAAAATTTCTTAAATACTCTAATAGAAATTTAATAAATTGTAATCAAACTCATAAGATTATGGATATAAAATATGATAATTTTTTTTTTCAGAAATAATTTACAAATTATTTTTTCAAAAAATATTTAAGTTATGAAATTCTTCAAAGAAAAATTATTTTGTTATCTTACTTTTATTTCAATTTGATATTATCTTAAATAATGCGAGTGCAAAGTGTGTCTTGCAATAAAAAAAATTTTGCTCAAAAGTTTGAGAAAATTTTAGTAGAAATTTTTTAATTTTTTATATTTTTTAGAAGCAATCTACCCTGAAAGTAATAAATACTCTATGCTCATTTGAGCTTATAAAAATGAGCACAAGCTTCTTAGTTTTTAATGATTTTGAATACATTTTAATTCTTTTAAAACTTAAAATATAAATTAATTTTTAATAGGACTATGATGAAGAGCATGTATTTTGCTAGTTTTCTATTATATTTAATCTGCAAAAAAAGATTTATTCCTATCAAGATTAAAATCAATAAAATATATAGAAAAAAACAGTCTATATAATGGAGATATTAGAAAAAACTGATTTGACTTCAAAAGTATTGAAATAAAATGGTAAGACTGAGAGATACAGGAATTAATTAGAGTTTGATTCATAAAAAACTCAAAGCATTGGAGATGGACAATTATTACCTTCTATTTAGACTAAAGAAAAGTTAACTTATTCAGAATAGACTAGCATACCATCATTTAATGAAATTAACCAACAAAACTAAACCTACTTTGAGAGTTCTTAAGAGATAGATAATTTTAACTCTTTGAATTCAATTACAAAATAGACAAAATTAAAAAAAGTAGAAAGCCAAAGAATTTAAAATAGAATATCAGATTTCGGCTTCAAAGTGGATTAGAATAACTACTTACAATAAAACTAAATTTAAAAAAACTAAAATCAAACAGATTTATAAGTTAATTAGACATAAAAGCAAGCTATAAATTTTTAGACTAAAAAAGCAAAGGCTACTAACAATTCTTCAAGCTTAAATAGCTTCAACTTTAACATTAATAGTAATATTAATAATTAATCAGTAAGCCAAAAAGATTTATCTTATATCTTAAGTCCTGATGATACATCTAAATATTAAAATGATAATTAAATAAACAGAATCAAAGATGAGTCAAACATGTTTTTATTCAAAGATTTAAAAAGTAAATTGTTACATTAATTATTTTTCATTTATATAACAAATAAATTTTAGAAAAATAAGATTTGGACCTTCATCCTTAAAATGAAAAAGAGTAGATCGAAAACGACTAATATATGAACAGTATTAATTCAAATAGAATACACTAAGAAGATATTTAGTAAAATACTTATACGATTATAAGTCCGAGATAGATACAAAGTTAAGAAACTCTAATGCCCGTCAAAGAAAGTAGCAATTTAAACAAAATAAAAATTCGTAAAATGAGTAGTGATTCTCTTAGAAAGATTGAGAGAATTAAAGAAAAGTTAAACATATTTAAAAGTAATTCTCAATTAAATATTTTTAAAGATGACTCTTAGCAATAAGACGAAGTTAGCTAATGGAATAAATTGATTGATAATGCTTAAAAAATGGTTGTATAGGATTCAAAAAGCCTCAACAAAAATAGTAAAAGTTCCTCTTCTTCCATAAATTATCAAGGATAAATTGGTTCATAAATCAAGATTGAAAAATAAAATATACAAAAATAGAATATCGGTCCTTCTTAAACAGTCACTTCAAGAGGAAGTAAATTGAATAACTTTAGTTAATAAATAATATAGGAAATAATTCACAGAAATTCTTCCTTAACAAACTAACTCCTCATGCTTGCACTTTTTAGTAATTTTTTATTTTTTACTATTATGAATTTAATTTGACATTTTTTTTTTGCTATAAATTTATTTAAATACTTTCTTTAAATTAATAGTATTTTTCTTGGGAGTTATAATTCTATTTAGTTTTATTTTCTATCAGATTGTAGTAGATTTCTTAAATCAAATAAAAATGGGTTTAATTAATAGCTTTTCAACAGCAACATCTTAGCAAATATTTGCCAACTAAACAAATTCTGCTTATAATTTATTTCTAATGAAATAGCCATCTCCTATTTATAATTTAAATATAATATATTAACTTGCTCCTATTGAAAGCTACTCTTGTGTTTACAACAGCAAATATTATAATGGATTTATGAATTATTTATCTCCTGCTCTATTTAGTTATGCATAGAAACATCCACAAAAGACATTAAATTTAGAGCTTTTTTCAAATTAGTAAATAATTGCTTTGATATTTATTTATTTATTATTTCTTTTTAATTAATTCTTTCGTATGCTTAAAAATATTTTAAATCTAACCTTTTTATTATAATATTGTAGATAATTCTTCAATGTGTAAACTAAATTTATTGAAGGATTTTTTCTATAAGAAAGTAGCTCTCTTCTAACTTGTTAGGTTAGCAATTCTGCATCACCTAAGCTCCTTTTTAATGCAGATGGTTTTTACTTTATGGTTTCAAATCATGTTTATATGAATCAGTAAACGTTTACTATTATCAAAGATGAAATGAATGTACTACTAATAGAAAGTGAAGATGAAATTTCTAGTTTGAACATACTATTCTATTGTAGTATAGGTTTAAGTAGCTTCTGTTTCATGGCGATTATCTTAATTATATAGAGAATTAATCTTTACAAATAAAAGGTTATTATTCTAATATCAAGAATCAACACTAATGAAATAGAATGTGAAGCATAAAAATTAGAAGGCTGTCTTAAACACTTAAAAAGTGCAAAAGAAGATTGGCTAAAAGTCAATTTCCTTCATGAAATTTCAAATTTTAGAGAAAATGAACAATAATAAGAAATGGCATCTTTTTCTAAAAATCGCAATCAATAAGAATCAAATCTAAAAATAAGTGCAGCCGAATAACCTCAAAGTCCTTTAAAAAAGAGTGTCAAATTGATGAAAAGCTCATCAAAATAAAAATAATAAAATTAGTTGAATTTAAATAAATATTAAACATCAAAAAACTAAAAACTCAGAGTTTTATCATCTAGCTTTATCAGTAAGAGAATCTTTAACTATAAGTAAATAATAATAGGAGGATCAATATTTATGACAGGTATACTTTTTGTAGGGTCTGCTTTGCTAATTGCTAATTAATAAAACAAAAACTTTTAAAAAGCCTGTGAAATATATTATACTATTATGGATACAATAAGAGCTGCTAATTCTTTTGTTTTAGTTAGCCAGCTTTTACTCACTTAATTATATTTAGAGAATAATATAAAATCGCTTCCTAAGCAGAACATGACTTAAGTATATGAATATTATAAGGATTAAATCTCAGTTTTGTAAGTATTTGAATCTAATTTTATTAATTTACTTTCTTAATAAACTTAATTGAAAAGTTATTATAAAAACTAAATATTTAATGTATTACAAAACGATGTTTGTTCATTAGAAACGGGATAAATACATAACGATTTTAACACTTATTATAGTTTTTTATTAAAATCTATATGTGAGAATAACACTTAAACAAAGAGTATTTTAGAAAATGGTGTTATTGGAGTTATAAATTAATACATACACTATGGAGATTCTCTCAAAGAATATCTTTCTTCTAGTAATTTTACATACAATTAAGCTACTTAAAATCAAATGCTTAAGATTATAAACTCAACTATACATACTGAATTAATAACTAAAGGATTTTATGCCCCAATAAACTCTATTAATACTGTAGTCAATCTCTTTAATGCTGCATTTTAAGATAGATCAGATATATATTTGACTGCTTTCAAAGTCTATTTTTTAGTATTGCTTCCAATATTAGCCTTAATTACTTTTGCTGTCATAATAATCTACACAAAAAAAGTTTCGAGTGATATTGTTGATATTAATTTTACGTTAACCTTAATACCTTATGAAAAACTGTTAGATGAAAATACAATAAACATGCTTAAGTAGCTGAGAAAATACAACTGAAAACAAAACATTATTTATCTATTTAATTCACTCCCTAGTATCTAAGATTTAAATACATTTTTCAATTAAAAAAATAAAAAACTAAAATAAGAAAACATATTCTATTTTATATACAACAAAAATTATCTTTTCTTAAAATTAAAAAACTTTTTTATCCATTTTTGTTTTTGAGGTTTAAAAAATTAAAAATCTAACTTGTTCTCTTCTCAAATAAAGTCTTAGAAAATTTGAATAAAGCAAAATGTAATTTAAAATAAATAAAAGTTTTAAATATTTTACATGTAAATTTACTTTTGGTGGTTATCAGATTTTAAAATAAATACTTCTAAATATTCCAGATTATTTCTAGCATACTTCTTACATTTCTTAAATTTGGAAATGCTTTTTATTTACAAAATTATATTAGACACTATTTTTTAAAAAGCATCAATTTATTTCTGCTGCAAGTGTAAGTACTTCATATTAAAAAAATGATAGGCTTTCTTTTATAAAAATGGAATCAATTTATATTATTAAAATCAGAATTGAACAATATTTTATTTAAATATAAAAATAAATACTCCAAATACCTTCTAGATAAAATCCACATAAATTTTATTTTACTTTAAATAAATTTCTGCAATGCAAGAATTAGATTGATAAAACTTAATTAATATTAATTACCCAAAATAGTAAAAACAAAAACAAAAAGAGTTTTTCAATTTAAAAATGGATAAAAAAGTTCTAAATACAGCTATCTAATTAGGTGCTTTAAATCTTAAAAATAGATTAGTAGTTGCTCCCTTAACTAGAATGAGAGCTGATCCTAAAACTGGAGTTCCTACTGATATTGTATCAGAATATTATAGCCAACGTTCTTCATATGGCTTAATTATTACCGAATGTAGTTAAATAGACTTAGCTTCTAATGCTTTCCCTGGCTCTGGTGGTATCTACTCTAAAGAATAATTGCTAGGATGGAAAAAAGTTGTTGAAAAAGTTCACAGTAAAGGAGGATTGATTGTGCTTTAAATATGGCACAGTGGAAGAGCCGCAAAACATGAATACACAGGAGGAAAAAAAGTAGTTTCTTCTACTGATGTTCCCCTCTCTGATCCTGGAAGCGATATTCCTCATAGATTAACTATTCCTGAAATAAAAGAGATTGTTAATTAGTTCAAACAGGGAGCTATAAATGCTAAAGAGGCTGGCTTTGATGGAATTTAGTTGCATGGAGCTAATGGCTATTTAGTAGACTAATTTTTAAGAGATGGTGTTAATGATAGAACTGATGAATATGGAGGATCTATTCCAAATAGAAGTAGATTTGCTTTAGAGGTTTTAGATGCTTTGATCTCAGTTTTTGGCCCTGACAGAACAGCTATTAGAATATCCCCAACAGGTAACTTCCAGGATATGTATGACACTAATCCTATTGAATTATGCAAGTATCTCTTTTAGGAATTTGAAAAAAGAAAGTTAGCTTTTGTAGAAATAAGAAGACATGCTGAAAGAATAGGTAATTTTATTCCTAAAGGTTTGAATGTCACTCTTGATTAGTAGATACCTGACTTTTTTAATACTTTAAGGAAACATTATTCTGGAAATATAATCGCAAATGACAGTATATCTATTGAAGAGGCTGAGAAGCTCATTCAAAGCTAAACAGCTTAGGCTGTTGCTTTTGGAAAGCTCTCAATATCAAATCCTGATCTTCCTGAAAGATACGTAAATAATTGGCCAATTAACTCTAACTATGATGTTCAAACTTTTTATCAAGGTGGAGAAAAGGGTTATATCGACTATGAGTTCTATAAGCCAAAAAATTGATTTGAAAAGCAATAAAAAATATTTTGTGTTTGTTATTTTTTTTTTAGAAATATACTAATTTCTTATCAAATAAATTTCTTCAAATTATCTAGAACAATTTTTTTTCTATTAAATAATCTTTTATTAATTTTTTTCAATTATTTAAGTAAGTAAATTCAACCAAAACAATCAATTTAGATCAAATAATTGAACATTTTACTTTATTATTAAAAAAATAATGTTTTCACTTTTTTCCTTTCTTTTTTTGAAGGAATTATTTAAAATTATTTTTTTATTTTCAATTTATAAAAAAATAATGTTATTTTCCTTAAAGTTGTTTTTTAAGATTGAATATAAATCTGAATACAAAATAAATCACAAGAATAAATAATAAAATAATAAATTTAATTTTTTTATTTCATTTGAAATCTTTTGAGCATAACTTAAAACTTCGAAAATTTAAATCCTAAATGAAAATAAAATATTATTTTAAAAATTAGATGATAATTTCTTAATTATTATTTTTTAATGAAGAAAATAAATAATAAATAATTTGTTTTTTTCTGTTAATAGAATTATTGAAAGAAAAATTTATTTGACAAAATAGACAAAAATTTTTAATTATTAAAAAAATTTACTTTTTTAATATTGAAATTAATTAATACTGATTTAAATTTCATTATTTTTAAATAATTTTTCATCTAAAACAGACCAATTTTTGAAAATCTTAAAATATTTTATTTCTTATTAGGATAGAGATATTGCTAAAGATTAACTTTTGAATAAAAAAAGGAAAAAATTAAGTATTAACTTATAGAGGCAACTTAAAAAGACATTTATTAACACGATCTTTATTGATATCTCTTAATATGTAAATATTTTAAAGTTTATAATAAATTATACAGCTAAATTAGAGGATTTAAACATATTCTAGAAATAATAAATGATTAATTAGCTGAAAATATTAAATAATAAAAATACTTTTAAAGCTTTTAAACAACAAAATAGATAGAAATTATTAAAATTCATAGTTAATATTATCAAATAAAATTATAATTTTAAAAGAAATAAATTTTTTTGCTGCTCCGTGGCTATTTTAAAATTTATGAGATAAAATATAATTATTTTATTAAAATATTATTTAATTTTCAATGTTACATAAGGAATAGCTATTTTGGGATATTTTAACACATTTATTTAAATTAAGTGGAATTTGTAATTTTTTTTCCTCATTAATTTTAAAAATAAATAAATAATTGCTTCAAAATAACTTTCATACAAAAAAAAATGAGAAAGTCTTGCTACTTATTTGTAATGTTTAAATATTATGTAATTATCGAAAAACTAATTTTTGCTTTTAGATTTGTTTTTTATTAGCTTTAGATAATAAATAATAATATTGTATATAAAATTCAGTTAAGTTAATTAAAGCATTCATTCTAACTGGAAACAAAAATATTAAAACAAGAGATACAAAGGTTAAAATGAAAATAAATTTGTTAAATCTTTTCTTAGAAACCATTACTGAGCTTGTTGATTCTGCTATTAAAATGAATTTGAGCAAAAGAATGTTTGCAACTATTTTAGTGGTCAATTATATTTAGTCTGCTGGATACTATATCTCTACTAAATAGCCAAAGCCAATAAATGATGATAAGATTTAAGCTATCTTAAGAATAAATGAATCATCTACAGTTACTTATCTTTTATTTTATAAGTCCTATGATACTCTTACACTTATAGTCTTTGGACTATTTTAATTTGGAATTTATTTATTTTTCTCATACATCATATTGATCACACTTTTGAAGTAGTTTTATCCAAAGTGGTACAAATATTAAAAGTAGAAATTAGAGAGCTTGAATTTGTTTATATAAACTTATTTAACGTTTTACAGATATCTTTTTTTTATTCCTACCTTGGAAATAAGCCTAGGTATAATCACATGCACTTAGTCTTCTTTTCTTTAGAGTAACAGGAATAACCCAACATGCAGCAATATTATTTAGTTGCAAGTTTTAGGATTAGTAGGAGTTCTATAAGCTGTTTTTTTAAATATCATTATAATTTACTTATTTAGATGCTACACATTTAATGAAGAAAACTTAATTCATAGAAAGTATAGTTTAGTTTCAGTTTTTAAGGCAGCAACTTAAGTAGCTATGATGTTAAACTATTACTATTATGATAATATGTTTAGAGAATAAGAAATTTTAAATTTTATCTTGTAATCTTTAAATCTAATAGAGCTCTTTTATTGTTTCCCTTTTAGGGATGAGTATATTGCAAATGCATAAGCAGTAATATGTGCATACTCGCTTTGTTTTAGCATAATAATTTCTGTATGGGTTAATACTAATAATTTTATTGATGATAAATAACTATTCTACCTCGGATTATCTCTAACCTCTATACTTTCTTATACATTTATCTCATACAATAAAAGGCGATTCTATTAAATATTAAAATACACTCCAAGTGAATTAAAAAAGTAAAAAATATTTCTACAATCACATATTTTAATTAATTTTAAATAAATAAATTTATTTATTTCCTTTTATAAATTATTTTAACAGAAATCCTTCACTTATAGATTTTTATTTAGAAAAATTACATTCTCTTAGCATCATATCAGGTAAAGATGACGAAGCAAAGTTCTAATTAATAGAAGCTCTGCTTTTTCATAAGAAACTTTGTACAGAGAATGAGTGTCTTTGTAAATAGTAGAAGTTTATTACAGCAAATAATGAGATAGATTTAAATTTTATCATTTAATTTATTTATAAACAGTTTGAAATTTATCTTTCTTATTAATATAATAAGTATTAAGTATCATAATTAGAACACTTACAGCTTAAATTCATAACCTTCATTGCTAATTATTTTTAAAATCCAGTTAGGGCATATTATCAACTTAAAACTTCAAAGAAAAATCTTAAAGCCTAAAGCTTTTTTTTCCAACTAATTTCCAATAATATTGAAATAAAAATAGGAGTTTTAATGGAACTTAAAAATAAGAAATTAGTTACACTAGAAAAATAAGATAACCCACAGTTATAGCTCAATCTAATTATTGAGACTATACAATAAAAAGATTAATTTATTCCATTAATAAAGAACTATCTGGAAGAAAAGATACAGTTTTGGAAAGTTACTCTCAATGGTTTCAATAAGTTAGATGATTTTTCTAACTTAGTAATTTAATTAGCACTCAAAGGAGAGAAGTTAAAATAAAAAATTGTTGCTTTTTATACACTACCTTAGAATTAAGCCTTATTGGAAGAAAACTTTATATTTCTAAAAGTAATTTCTTAAAATATAAAAAAAATTTTATTTATTTCATACATTTTTGAATACTAAAAAATAGATTTATTCAATTTTTTTTAGTTTGGTGACAAATGAATAGAGAAAATGTTTTAAGATAGAGTAGTAATTATAAGAAATGCTGAACAAATATGGTGGGATATCTCATTTGTTAAGTATAATTAATGTAAATGCAGATCTAATTAAAAATACTGTTTGCTATTTAACTATCAGCATAGTTTAAGATAGAGGCAGAATAATTAATAAGCTAACACCAAAGATGGCTAATTTTTTTAATTACTAATTTTAGGAATTCGTAAACATTAGATATATTTAAGAACTAATGCCAGATTAGATTTCAGTAGTTCATAATAGTTTTATTGATAATTTCCTAGAAAAAGGGACTTCAAGTTTAATTGATTCATTCAACACAGTAGCAATTAGGATGTCAACAGGTTTTATTTAATCAGTTAGAATTTATATGTAGACTCCTTAACCATGCTAAAACGACTTTTTGATAAACGGGAGCATTCAAAAATTAGAGGATGATTAGTAAAAGCTTGTAGTAATTAACAGTATAGGCTAGATAGTAGGAATAACTTAAAGCTTATTTAATTCTTTATTTTCTTACAACTTTAATGATGTAATTTCAATCAATTTGTTAAAATTTATGATATTTTTAATTAAATTTCATTTCAGGTTAAAAAAAGTAAAAATGATTCAGAGGGACTTGAAATATTTGAGCTTAAATAGCTCATGGGAATAAACTTCTTCTTATTTTTTCCTCAGCTTTTAAAAGAAATTATTAATGATATTTCTGAGTCTTAAGAAGATAAAACCAAATAAAATGATGTAAAAAATTCATAGGTAGAATAATAAGTTACTAAGTAGATAGATTTAAATTAAATTATTTCAAATCAATCTTCAACTATTTATGTTCCAATTCAGATTTTTGAAATTGCCAAAATGGCAGAAAAGCAAATAAATAAATTATCCTAAAGTAACTTATATAGTAGTAACTTTTCTGATTAAATATAAACATTAAATTAGCTAAATTCTTTTATCTCTTAATATGAAGAAGTAATTTATAATTTCATAATATTTATTTTTATGTCCTTTTAATATAAAAAAAGTATTGGAAATAGGATGAAATAGTTGTACAAAGTGAAATTACTTACAGTATGAGTGTTAAAAGATTATCTATAAAGAAAAATAATATTTATCAGTATGAAAACATGTATTTTATAAATATAAATCGAGAGAATATATTGAATGTTCCTTTAAATTTAATAGTATAATAGAATAGCTAACTAATTAAAAATATATCAACAAAAATTCATTCTAAATTTCATTAAAATGCTTAAGATGATGAATCTTTGAGAGATTTGTACTAATCTCCTATGATTAAAATACTTCGAATGAATTCTTTATCAACATAGAATAATTCTCGAGATTACAACTTTTTAAAAATTGGAACAAAGGATTTTAAATTAGATTAGAGTTAACTTGACTAAGTCAATGAATATGAAATAGAGAACACATGTGAATATATTAATAATAGTAAAAATAATAACATCTTTAATTCAATTTAAGAAAAAGAAAAAAATTAAGATTATGATACAGGACAATCCCCAATTTTATCTCCAACGGCATCAAAATAATAAAATAATTCTATCTATGATATGATAAATTCATCAACTTAACAAAATGTTTAAAATTTACTTTTTTCCAATAAACAACTTCAAAGCAATGTTTTTCTTTCAATCTTATCTCCAAAATCTCAATAAAATGAATAGAACAATAATGCTTTTAATGAAAGCAGCTAAAACTTGTAATCAACTAGCAGACGCAGAAAATCAGTATCAAATAACAATATTAATTTGAGTCACTTGGAAAATTAGTTTGAAGCTAGCATAAATCCATAATAAACATAAGCAACTTAAAATCCTCAAAAGATAAAAAATATTGTAGATTTATTTTAGTCTAATAAAAAAATTCGTAATGAAGACGAGATCAACTGTGAATAATCTTCAACTTAAGGCATGTAATCTATCAAGCACTCTGTTCATAATATAGTCTCTTAAATTATAAACAAGCAAGATATTAAAGTGTCCAAGATTATTAACTCTCTACTATGTAAAATAGTTTTTTATTTATTTTAATATTACCCTCCCTACCCTAATTTATCTTTTTTCCCTATTCTCTTTATTATAAAATTTGAATAATTTAATTAAAATTTCAATTTTTTGGAATAGTTTCCATGATATATTCTTAAATGGTTAAGAATTTAGTTTATTTGGTATTTAATATTTTTTTAAAAATATATAGATATTATTTTGGTAGTGTTTAGCTTTTATTCTTTTGTGTATAGCTTAGTGATGTTTAATACTTTAGAAAAAGTAAATTAAAGTATTGTAGATTTAATTACTTACTAGAATTTGAATAATATTTATGCTAACTAAACTTTAAATGCAGTTCTGCTAAATTAATATGAAGATGATATTCTTACACCAAAAATAGCAAGCAGTTAAAATTTATAACTAAGCAGTATTGAGTACACTTATAACAGTTGTTTTGATAATATTAAAGAATTCTAGTCTCATATTTAGTCTTTTTCCTCAATACTTTTTTCTGATTATTCAGATACTCTAACAATAAACCTCTTCCCAAATAAGTAAATAATTTAATTTAAGAAAAAGTAAATAAATTTTATAAAAATGTATTATAGAAAACCAATTGAGATTGAAGCTAATTATGTACAAACTATTTTTTATAATTAAATAAACGTGATAGATCTCTGTTTAAACAGTACAATAAGCTCAGGAGATATAGGAGAATAATCAGTTCTTTATTTTGTTTCAAATTACTTAGAAAATTAAATTTAAATATAAAACTTTACTGAAAAGCTATTGAATACAATAAAAATGGCAAATTAGGTATTTAATAAGCTTTATTTATATTTTGCAATAGTAGTAGCTGGTACCTTTTTTTCAATGTTTGTCCTATTTATTCACTACTTTAAGCTTATCAATAAATATAAATCAAAAGTCTTACTTTTATTGGCTAGAACTAATTTAGATGAAGCTTCTTTTGAAATATAAAAATTAAACGAATGTTTAATGTTAGTAAGTGATTAAGTAGAATCTTGGATCACAAGTTCCTTTTTTTCTGTGATTTCAAAACCTAATACAACAAAATATGAATCATAGAAAATATAAACCACATAATCAAAGTAATAAAAAAAATCAGTAAAAAGTTTTACTTAGCAGTCATAACAATAAGGCAGCAAATCTTCAAAATTTAAACTAAAAAATGTTTTTTCAAAATTTAAAAAAAAACTGAATTTAAATTTAAATGGCTTGAAAAATTTCCTAAATCTTAAAAAAAATAGCGAAAGCACTACAAATTCTTCTTCTATTAATAAATTTGGAGGCTAGAAGTATATTTCTGCTTTAATCTAAAACCATAATCTCTCAATTCTTAGATAAGTTCTAATTATATCTTTCTTTTGCATTTCAGGAAGTATTTTTTTTATAACTATTGTAGCTACTAACTACTTTAAAACAAAAGAAATAGAACCTCTGAGTAATTTATTTGAGTAATCCATAAATAACACATAGTCTCTTAGCAATGTAATAACTTTAGGTTACTTACTTGTTACAAACAAAATAAATAAATTAGACAATCCTCCATACCCATATATCTTATCAAACTTCTCAATATTATTCTTTTAAAATTAAATGAATTAAGTACAGAAGTCAATAAATTAATTTTCTGAATCTATAACTGGAACATCTTTTAGCTCATAATCTCAGTCATACTGTAATTAGATATTAGACATATTTCAGTAAGATCTTTGTGAAATGTAACCACAATCTGTATCTTGCTAAGACAATTCATCCCCTTTCAGAAAAGTGATATAAAATGGCTTGTCAGGAATAATATCTAGTTATTCAGAGCTCTACTCATAAAACATCTACTTAGATACTTAACTATTGAGTACAATAAGTTCCATTTCAGATGAAGATATAATTAAATAATTTAATTATTTTATTTCTAATCCTTCCTTTGTTAACCTAATTATCTATGGCTATGATATACCTTTGTACTATTCTATGGAAATTAGTCAGTTGATAAGTAAAGCTATCACCAATGAAACTAGCTACATTCGAAATCTTATTTTTATTTACTTTTTTTCAGTTGGTTTAGTACTCGGTTTTATATGGCTATTTTTTTCCTTAAAAATTAGAAATAAATTTAACGATGAATTAAAGTCAATTAATTTTTCTTTGACCCTACTTCCTTACTATAAGTGCCAAGAAGAAGCCACTGCCTACATCTTAAAATCTTTAGAAAAAATATGAAAAATTGTGTTGGTTTATGAATGAATGTTATTTTTAACTTAAATTATTCTTTTAAGAAGAGTTTATCTAAAATAAATTCTTTTATCTTTAACATATGTCATTTTTATCTGATAAAATTATCATTTATAATTCTATTATTTAAGATACAAATTTTTTTTATCTTTGTTTTTTCTTTTAAATTTTAAATCATTTAAAAAAAAAAAATTAAATTTTACTTTTAAATTTTTTGTGGCTCTGAACTTATGAACTTAGAAATAATTGAGGGCAGAAAGAAAACACAAATAATTTAAAATTCAATAAAAATTTTTATTCTTATTTTTTCTCATAATGTTCATACTAGACATATGAAAATTATTATTATTATCGTCTGTTTATTTTAAAAATAAAAAACCTTATTAGATTTTATTTATTGATTTTCTACTTAATTTTAAAGGCAAATAAAAAAAATAATATATATTAAATAAAGCAAAAAAGTGTTATTTTGCTTACTAATTTGTTTCATAAAAATAAAAATATGATTATATTTAACTTTAATTTGTAAAAACTAAATATTTCATTTTTATTTGTTAATTTTCATGAAATAAAATAATTTTATCAAAATAAATTTTTAAAAAACTATTTGTTAAAATGTATAAATTAATGAAGGTAAAATAATAGATTTAATAAATTCTCATGGGGATAGTGAAAAAATTGTAAATTTTACTTAAATTAAATTAATAGTAGTTAATATAAAGATGTGTATGTTTGGCTACTCTTAACAAATTTATTAATAATAAAGTGAAACATATGAAGAAACTTAGAGAATATTTGAAGATAAGTTATGACGCTTTAAAATAATTTTGTTCTTAATGAATGTAATGATTAAAAAAGAAAAAAATCCTATTTAAACTTTTAGAGAGAGATAGAAAATATTCTTTTGTTAAATTGTCATTCTTTTAAGCATCTGTCTATTTTTAATAAGAAAATGAAGGTAATTTTTATATTAATAATGGGCTTAATTTCATTCATAATGTCAAAAAAATGAAATGATGCTTTTTAAATAATATTTAAGATTGATTATATTTTTATTTGAGTAACTAGTTAAAATATTTTTAAAATAAAAAATATTTTCAGAAATAAATTTATTTTAAATAAAAATAAAAAGTTTAAATTTAATTGATAGATGTTACAAAAAAAGAAGCATTTTAAAATTTCAGTTAGATTATTTTATTGTTGGAAATAAATATACTACTCTACACTACACTACGCGCTACTTAAATTAACAAATTTCTGCTACATCTATTTATAGCCAGTTCTAGTAAATAAAAATTTATTTTCAACATTTCAAATTAATAGTTTAAATTTTATTAATTTGATCATGTCCCAACAGAAATCTATTTTAATGTTAATATTTAAGCTGCATATTAGATTTAAAGTTAATTTTACTTCTTTGCAAAAATACCTAAAAAATATTCAGTATGTTATGATTAATTTATCAAAAAAAGTAAGAATTTAAATATTTTTACTGGGTTTTTACCATAGGCTAATGAAAATTTGCTAATAAATTTTAAAATAAATTGTAATTTAAGTAGAAGTAGAGCTGTAAAATTTAGTTTAGTGAATGCGAACTGCTTAAAAATAAAGCAAAATATAAAGTGATAAAATCCTTAATGCCAATTAATTAATTTAATACTAAATAAAAAAAAGTGTTTAGCTGAAATAATAAACAAATATAATCATAAATAGTCAACAAAATCTAAAAGAAATACTAAGTAAATAATGATCAAGATATTTAAGTCTCTCTCAAAAAATTTTTTTAAGACTATGGTTGAAGTATTAGAAGATAAACCGAATTTTGTTATTCCAGAATCAGTTTACATCTTTTTGATATCGTTTTACTTCTTTTAAATTAGTGGATATATTTTTTGTAATGATTAAGATAGAGTACAGACAGATTAGTTATTTAAAATATTTGCCCATATTAACGAGGTCGCTCCAGGAACTTTTTTGCTTTCTATGAAAGGTGTTGATACTTTAACATTAGTTTTTTTCGGGATCCTGCAGGTAATTACTTATATGTACTACTTTTATTTGTTAGGTTTGACAATTCTGAAAAAGTTCTACAAACCTTATGTAGAAAGAAATAGAAATACGATCATAAAAATCAACCAATATCTGAATACATTTTTTACTCTATATTACTGGATCTTCTAAGTACCATTTGTAGAGATTAACCTAGCTATGCTATCTTGCAGTAAAAATAGTTTTTTAGTGGAGTATAGATTATAAAACTGTGAAAAAAAGCCTTTTGCTTTGATTTTCTTTGCATGTGTAGGTTTAACTCTTTCAATATTTACTGGAATAATGTTGATATTCTTTGTTAGAAACTATGAATTCTTTGATAAGAATTTTTTAAAAAGAAAATTTAACATATGGTAAATCCCAATGCTTGGTTCTATAGTTATATTCATGTATATATACTACATTGCAATTGTAAAAGGAAGCTTAAATTATATTGCTTCTCAAATAGTAGGAATAATTTTATTAGTAGATCTTGTAATGAACTACCCCTTTAGAAACTCAATGGTATCTAAATTATACATAATAGGCTGCAACTACTACTATGTCTCTGTAACTATTATTGCTGCTTGGAATTATAATGAGTCAATTAAAGATACTGATCTATTTTATTCTATGGCATTTCTTATTATGATGTTCTCCTACTTTTTTCATATAATCTAAAACAATCAACTGGAAAGTATTCGACACATTACCCACGAAAATTTTGAAAAGTAATTAATTATTCATGAAACACTTATTTATTATTTCTTTTGAAATTAATTTTACAACTAACTTTTTCTCTGTTTCCTTTTCCTGAGTTAAAAAGTGCAAGATTTGATTTATAAGCATTAGATAAAGTTAATGTAAATTTAACATAATTAGAGATAGTCAGTTTTTAATTAATATTTATTATAGGAATGTACACCATAAATTATTCAATTATTTTGCTCCTAATTATTTTTAAAATAACATTTTTTTAGCACACTTGTTAGATAGTTTTTAATATTTTTATTATAAATTTTCTATCATAACAATCACAATTAATTTTAAAATCAATAGACTTTATATGCATTTAGATTTTTATTTGGAAGAACTTATAAGATTTGGGATAGATCAATATAAAAACGAATTCAATCGATTCAAGCTATTCTAGTTGTTGGGATATCATAAATCGAAGTGTATTTATCCTGAATGTTTTTGTAAATAATCTTAATTTAAAGACTCAAAAGATAATCTAAATTATTAAGATTTGTTGTTACTTGTAGATGATTTATTTTAGCGTTTTTTAAAACATAAAATAATTTCAAAAAATAGAAATGAAAGAGAGCATCTCTATTTAAAATATATTTCATTTATTACAAACTTTAGAAATAATCCGATCAGAGCTTATCATATTCTGAAATCCTACCTTGCCAAGAATTAAACATCTTCATTTTATTTTACAACTATTTGTAAAGTATTGTGTAAAAAAATTGAAAGGTAGATTGAAGAAAAATAACAAGTTTTTTATTAAACTTCCTTAATCGAAACATAAGGCAATTCTTAAATTAAAGAAACAGTTTCAACTAAAGAAGTTGAGTAAACATTAAATTTTAAATAAAATTTATTGCCTCTATTTATTAGTTTTGTAAACAATAAAATTGCTTATTGGCAAAGAACTAAAAATGGATTTGACAACATAGATTAATATTATAAAGAAGCAATCAGTTTTTCAAAAAAAAGCTTTTCCTTGAAAAAAAAATTCAACAATTTGTTTGATGAGAATAAAAACATCTAATTTGAAGAAAATTCCATGATAGTCAAGGTATTTTCTTTTATTTTAAATTATTCCAATTACCTATTTATTTATTTATTTTATTCTTCAATCACCTATTATTTATTTTTAAATTTATTAAACAGTTAATTTCTATTTATAAGTGTATCGTAATGAACCAGCTTAATTAGTCTTATTAATATGAAACTTAATTTCTTAGCTTAAAGAAAAATGATTTTTCTAAGCCATATTTTATAATTAACTAGTATAATTTAGCAAATTTAGATGTTTAACATTTTATTATTAGCATTTCGAAAGAAAGAGGTAAAATACTGGGTAAAAAAACACAAGAATAGGCTAATTTATTTGAATATTACCTGAAAGATTTTGAATAAATTTAACATATTGAGTAGTTAATTCCTCCATTTATTTCTGTATATCATAATTAACTTATAGGAAACATGATACAGAGAGGTGCTTCTCTCTACTTATAAAGAAAAAAGTAGACTTTTGCTAGAAACTGTTAAGGATTTATTTTTCCAGTTAACATTTATTTAGATCACATTCATTAATACTTTGATGATTTTTGCATGTTTGGAGTTATTTTAAAGCTAAACTCTAATAAACAACATATTCTATTTGACTCAAAAGGAAATATACTTGGTTTTACAAAGAAAATATTTCACCAAATCTTTAAGCTAAGAAGTTAAAAAACTCGAGGCCAAAATAATTAAGAAAAAGTAAGTTATTAATTAAAGAATATGCAGCTAACTTAACACTATATAAATTAAATTAGAATTAAAATCTAATCAGTCTTTCAAGTGCCATTTAAAATTTAAATATGTTTGTCTTAATGCCTAATTTGGTAAAAACTAATGGGCATTTATTTCAATCAAATAAATAGCTAGAAACAGAAGTCGAGTAAGAAAGATAATTTAAATTTATTTTATGTAAATAATTCCTATTTCTAAAAGTACCTCAGAAGAATAGACTGATACAATTTCATTTCCAAAAAAAGCATAGGAACTTTCTTAACACTTTAGAGTTTTTCTAGAAAGCTATGATAAAAAGAATAAAAATAAACAATTTGATGACAAAAGTACTTCTTCAGGTATAGAGTTTGATAATTTTGAAGCATTTTTTTAAAGCAATAACAAGGTAAATTAAATATTTTATTAATTTTTTGTTAAGTTTTCTCATGTCTCTTTTTGTTAAGTTTTCTCATGTCTCTTTTTATCAATTAATACATATAAAAATGATCAGCTTTGTAAATACTTTATTTAATGAATTAGAAAAGAAATATCAATTTATTTATCATAACATTTTTACAAAGAAACAAAATGAAAAATAATATTTTGAAAAAATTAAAAGCAATATGAAGAAGAGTAACTCTATAGCTAGACAATTATTAAATTTAAGTTAGAAAAATAAGTTCTCAGTTTCCATAAAAATAACTAGAAAATTGTTAATCAATATTTTGTGATGGAAATCAACAATATGAAAGATTCATATTCTGGTGCAGAGAGTAATTTTTAAAAATAATATAAAACTTATGTAAGTCTTTAAAATCCCATGGATGCTAGTCAATTATCTTCTTAAATCAATTCAGATTCCTTTGATGAACCTTAATTAGCTAAATCTCCTAATTTTTAATTTGATAAGACTATTGAAGCTGAGATCACAAATCTCAGACATTTACAGCACATTGAAACTGTAAAAAAATTCTAAGAATCTTTTTATATTTATAATATAAATTAATTTATTAGGTGGAAGATTCAGGAAGGGAAAATAAGTATATGTCTTTTAAAGAGTTAATAGATCAAAATTATTAGATCAAAGGTTCTTTTGCAAATCATGATCATAGTAAATGTAAATTAATTTTAATTGTTCAAAAATTCAATAAAAAATTTTAAAAGAAAATCATAGTATGTCTATGTGCTAAGAACAGTCGTAGCTTAACAGCATACTAGCTTCTTAATAAAATTTTAAGAACCAAATATAACCAGAAAGTGTTATAAATATAGAACATCTTTAAGATAAATTAATTTAAAATAAGAAAATGACAGTTATCGAATAGAAGGTATAGGAAAATGATGAGACTTAAGGATCTTATCACAAGATTGATTCATCTTCACCAAATATGTTTCCACTAAACTCTCCAAACTTGACTGCTCTGAACTCTCCAACATTTATAAATGAAAAAACCTTTCTGTCTTCACAAATTATGAATGGATAATCATCATTTAAAGGATGTGATGAAATAATATAATCTTTAGCAGATTAAGACTAGAAAAATGTGCAAGACTAAAGTTATAAATTGTCTAGTAGATTTGATAGTAAAAAAATATCAATTTTTAAAAAGAATTAAGAGGAAGATAGTAATAGAAACCTCTATCAATAAAAGTAATACAATGATATTATTGAAAAAGAAAATGGCTAAAAAAAATATTAGGTGGAATTTAAAAAAGCTGAACATTTTTTAAGAAATCTTATTTCAAATAAAAGAGAAATTGAGAATAATGATATAGATGCTCAAAGATCATAATCATGCTATTCATCTTCATCTTCATTTAGAAATTCTAGTAATGTCCTTATTTAAAATATTTTAAATAAAACAAATACAATATTTAGTGTTGCTTCTTAGATATTTTCATGTAAGAAAAATAAAAATTAATTTAAAACAAAATTCAATGCTTTTTTTAAATATAAATAAAGTTATCTACATATTATTTTTTGCTTTGATGTCTCTAATCATTGGAATCATAATACTATACAACCTTCAAACATTTGCAGATGATATAAAAAATGCATAAGAATAATCCGACTTTTTTCCAATTATTGCCAATTAAACTCTGAATTCATTTAGTAGACAATAAATAGAAAATAACTTAATTGAGGATCCTCAGTTAACTCTATACTCTTCTTTATGCTTGAGCTGTAATGAGATTTAAAAAATTTTTTTGTAATAGTTTAATCTTAGGTTCGAAACAGTTTCAAGTGTCTACTTGGATTATCCTGGCACTAAATTTAAGATTGTTAGCTATGAAAATAAGTATGATTTTTATTAAAAAATTAATCAAATTAAATATTTTAATTTATTTATAATAGTATGTAGGTGTTTGAAAGTATTGACTTAATTGATATATAATTCAAAGCTTTTGAGAGCTCTTAACAAGTATGCACTTCTTTGAAAGAATAAAAATTATATATTTAGCGTAATCATTACTTTCTGATACAAAACATGAATGAGATTTATCGGTCAGCAGAGATTGTAAGAGAATTCTAATTTTTAAAAATGTATGAAAAAAAATAAAATTTATCCAAGATGTATTATATTTTAGGTACTGGCTGTTTGCTAATCACACTAGCTTAGATACTACTTTCTTTATTAGGACTCAGGTCTTTTAATTAATATAAAAGCCTAATTCTAACTTTAGTTGGTAGAATAAATATTCAAGAAGTAGATCAAGAAATAGATAAGCTTAATAAAATTTAGGATGTCTTAAAAGATGTCAATTAAAGATGGATTAATTATGACTTCGTTGAGAGTATGATTTATACTCCAAAAAAAAAATAACGTTAAGAAGAAAATTCACCTCATTCGCCCACAAAAAGAAATAAGTTGGAGAATTTTTAAAGTTCTATTAACCAAAGACAATCATAAAAGAAAATTATTTCATTAGTCAAGAATAATAATTTTAGCTATATAAGAGGGCTCATGGTGATAGGATCTATATGTCTTAGTGGTTGTGTAATGATACTTGCTATTATACTTATGTCAAACTAAATTACTTCTGATTTTCAAACATATTTGGATTTATTCAATAGCACATTTTAGACAACTGACTAAATTAGTTTTTTGTTATTTATGAGCGATTATTTATCCTCATCTCCTTAAATGCAATTAAAAGATAACAGTTTTCCTTAAGCAACTCAAAAAATTTATGGAAATCCAGAAATGTATTCATAATTTTAGCAATATATAAAAAATGGATAATTATATTTCTAAAATATTTTAAACGAAATAAATAATGAAAAATAAATAACACCAGCTTATAAATCTAATATTATTGATTTACTCTAAAATGATATTTGTAGTAGCAAAGATTTTTAATATGATAGAATGTGCGTGTAAGAAGTAACTCCGACAAGTAAATATTTTATAGTATTTCATAAAAAATTTAAATAAAAATAATTTTTTTAAATCTTTCACTTTTCACCATTGAGTAAAAAAAATAATTTTTTAATATGAACAGTAAGATAAGTTACAAAATAGGGAATGATTGCCCTATTTACAGAATTTTTTTTATTATTCAGTTCTTACGAATCTTTATTTAGCTATAAAGCAGGAGATCCATTCAATATTAAATAATAAAATGATATAACACACTATTTGAATACTGTTCATCATCTTGAATACATAACTTATGGATTTAAACTTGCTGTAAACTGTCTTGAATTAGTTAAGTTTTATATGAAAGAAGGCTTTTCAGATTATATATAATCTTTTATCAGAATAGGTTATATATACTTAGTATCTCTTTGTTTCCCTTTTATTGTTTTTTGGATTATGCTTTCTAGAAAGATAAAAAATGTAGTGTAATAATCTATAGTCGATATTAGCTTTTCATTAACTCTTATCCCTTTTGATAAGCTCTAAGAAGAAAATACAATAATATTTCTTAAAAAAATATAAAAATATTGAATTGTTCAAAATAAAATTTATTCTAACCATTTCTAACTGTAAGAAATATAAATCTTATACTTCTTAATAAACATTTTATTAGATAAGTATTACATTATCTTTTTTAATAATTTAAATATTTTTTATTAAATAAATTAAATCTACTTTATTTTAACCAAACAAATATCAAAACATATATATCAACTTTGAATTTGTTATATTTAAGTCTTAAATACAAGTCATGAAATATTTTATTAAATTAAAGGTTTTTCCAAAAAAAATTATTTTAATTTGTAATATCAAAAATGAAATTATTTAGAAATGAAAAAGCTTTTTTTTCTAAAATAGTTATGATCAAAGAAAAAAATTATTTGTAAATTAACTGAATAAAAAATAAAAATGATCTCTTTATTTAAAAAAATTTTTTTAAATCAAAATGTATTGCAACTATTTAAATAAAGAAGCTATGAGAAAAAAATTATTGGAGAGATTCTTTTACTTTTAATTTGAACCTCTTCTGATCTTCATATCTTTTAATAATCTGGTATAAAGAAATAATTACAATATATAATAATTTTAAATAAAATTAAAAAAAATATTTTTAAACTTATTCCAACGAATAGTGCTGAAATAAATTAATAAAGAAGCATAAAAACAACTTTGATGATAAATGTTATTATATTTGTTTATTTAAAAGAATAAGAGTTCTACATTAAAATAATAATTAAAAACCAATAAAATAAGTAGAAGTTATTCTAAGTAATGAAGGACAAAAGTACTTAAAAAATAAAAGATGACACAAAAAACTAAAAAATATAAGATCAAATATTTGAAACTATAATTTTGATTATGGAGGAAAAGCCTGACTTTATAATTCCTAATTATTGGTACTACATTGCTATCATTTTAAATACATTTTAGAAGAATGGATATACATTCAATACAAATCAAAGTTAATAAATAACTCATTAAAATCTCTTTGTAATTGCAAAAATGAATGAATTTTCTACTATTTCGTATATGATAAGCAAAACCAAAAATGATACAATGACTCTGTTAACTTTCTTTTTATTTAATGGAGTACTTTTTAGTATATATCTATATATATTAATCTTAACTTATCTTAGAAATTAGAAATATTATGAGATTAAGGTTAAAAAGATAGCTGAAAAAATAAATAAGCTTCTTCATATATTTCTTAGCTTTTATTAATGGATGCTAATAGTTCCTTTACTAGAAATTAATGTTGGTGTCCTTTGTTGTAACAAAAATTCATTTGTTACCTCATTTAAAAGTTGTTCTTAGCCTACTTTTATTATTATCGTAGGATGGGTTAGTATAATATTAACTCTTACACTCAATTTATTGATAATTTACTTTACTAGAAGCTATGAATTTTAGGACTCTAATTAGTTGAGGAGAAAGTTCAGTAAATTTATTTTCTTGATATTTTTAATATAATTCAGTGTTATCTACATAGACTTTTAACTTGATTAATATGAATCGCTAAAATATTATATTTTTTAGGTTCAAAATATTCTTACACTTTATGATATTTTAGTAAATTATCCTTTTCGGAATTAAATTCTCTCAGCCTTATACAATTTATAATTTTCTTATTGCTTATCGAGCTCACTGCTTATATAATTAATGTTACAAATAAACTTACTTCAATAAATTGATATTTTTTATTGTTGGCTTCCTTTGAATGCGTTAGTTTTTTTTATAGTAAGATCTATTCAAAACAGAAAATATGAAATAATTACCAAAATTTCTTCTTTGAATTTTGAGAGGTAAAATTCAAATTTTTAATTGTTCTTAAAATAATTTTATTAAACAAAATATACTAAATTAGATAATATCAAGACTTTGATTTTTATCTTGATGAGCTATACTCAAAAGCATTAAATTATTCTAAGAATGAAGAGTGTAAAATGGAGTTTTTTGAATTAATTGAATACCACAAAAATAATTGCTCTAATATAGGTTGTAAGTGTCATTCTTATTAAATAGACTAAAATTATTTTAAGAATCATATTGATTAAACTTTGAATTTGATTGAGGACTTATTTATATGGAGTTTAAAATAACCTTAAATCATTAATGATAGTTAAATTTTTATGATCATTTGCATAAAATATATCTCATTTATCTCTAAATCAAGAAATAATTTTATAAAAGCATTCTTTTATTTGCAGTAATACTTTTGTTAGATTAAAGATATTAGCTATTACGATAGAAAGATTTTTATTGTACTATCTAAGAGTATGTAATATTTTAATGAAATAGAAATATTAAAATATAATTAAAAGAAGTAATAATATATGCAAACAGAAATATCTGTCGTAGATTTATAAAATTCAGAGGAATTTAAATAGTATATGATGCCATAAATTATAGATTACTTGGCAAAAAAAGAAGAACTTTTGTCAAAGTTGCAAGCTGGTTTTGATAATTTCAATTCATTGTTGAAATAAGCAAAAGACCTCTCGATTAGAGGATTGAGTGTAGTTGAATCATTTTAAAAGAAAAAGCAGGAATACTCTCTGGATAAATCTAATCTCTACATCCCTAAGAAAGTAAAATAAATACAATATATCAATATTTTAATTGAAAAAATATTTTTATTATTTGAAAAATTAGGTTGGCAGTATTTTCTATATATTCATATAAAATAATTTAAGAAAGGCTATAGACTTAGAAGCTGAAATTAAGCAAACTCTTAAAAAAGAACTTAGTTAAAAATAAGAAAAATAACTCAATCTAAATTTTATAAAAGGAAAGAGTTAAATTTTTTAAGTTAGTCTATCTGGTAGTAGCATAGGAAAAATTAACAAAAAGTCATTAAAATCAAACTAAATTTTTAGATTATCTTTATTTTTTGGCTATAGTGTCTAAGAGTTTAGAAAAATTGAATATATTTCTGATTTAATTCCTTCTTACTTGAAAGAGTATCATTCTAAATTAGTGGAATAGTCTATAGAATAAGGAAATATAGCAAATCTTTTTTCTGCTAAAAATGTGTTTGCTAAAACAAAAGAAAACTATTTGTTTCCTGTCAAAATTAAATTGCAAAGTTGCCCTACAATTTTTAACAGTTTTGAAATGATGGTTTCAATTTTAAAGCTCTAATCTCAATAACAATTTTTAATCTTTAATGAGTCTGGCTAAATTTTGGGAATTACAGAAAAACTATTTAGAAATCTGTTTAAAAACCCTTTTGAGAAGAAAGTAAAGTTTGCTCACAACAAAAATAAAAACGATAGCTTAAATAACTTAAAACAAAAACCAAAAACAGCTGTAGATATTTTTTATTCATAAAATTTGTTAATCTTTCACAAAAAATTTTTATTTTCTAACTTTTTTAAAAATTGTCACATTAAAAAATATTTTTTTTCAATTGAAATTTATTAAACTAAAATTTTAAAAATAGGAATATTCTTCAAATTAGAACTTAGATGTCTTCAATGTTTACAACTCATTCAATATTTTTTTAATATTTTAGAATTTGTTGGATATTGTTTAACCTACAGTTGAATAGAAAGGTTCCTAGAAGTTAGATAATTTAGATGCTTAAGAAGATTAAATAAATGGAATTAATAATTCTAATTAATTCAAAGAATCTTATAAAATTTAAAAATATGTTTGTGTCAAAAAATTTTTCACAATTCGTTTTCCTTCCCAGTTGCAAGAACTCAGCAAAAAGTTTACTAGTTAAGTAAGTTAAAATATAAAGACAAGTAATTTAAGCTTTGACTCAAAGCAGTTTTACAGAAACTCTGTTCAATTCATGAAAGATAATTCAAGTGTATGTAGATTATCATCATTTTATAATTCTTATTTACATAATAATATTTATAAAAAAGAGCTTTGATGAGAAAAAATCACTCTAAAATTTTGAGGCAGTAGTAACAATAGTGAGTAATAAAGTTGGTTATCATCATAATTTACAGTAAATTAATAAATAATATTTTACCATGCAAGTCCATGAATATAGAATTAAGAAAAATAATATCTAAAAAACAAACAATTAAAATAGTAATTAATAACCTTAATATTTTTCTAGTTTTTACAGTAATTGCCAATTAGTTACTTCCATGTAAGCTGCCCAATTAAACTCATATGATGCTCTTTCTTCATAAATATATTCTCCAAAATCTTAATAAATTAATTCAAAAGAATCTTAAAATTTTGACAATTCTCAAGCCTAATCTACCCAATAATCTAATAATTAAACACCAACATCTAAATCTTCTTCTTCAGCTTCATCCTCATCGTCCTCTTCATCATCACCAAAATCTGTATCTTAAATTCAAACAAACATCAATGTTCAAACAGAATATAGTACAATAATTGAATAAAACAAAAATGTTTCTGGTGATTAGCAAAATATTTAACCATCAGATAACAATTAGAACTTTACTAACATAGTAAATCATTATCAAATTAATGAAAATGAAAAAATTAACAATTTAGTTTAGGTTTTAAATTAAGACAAAAATACTAAAATTTCATCTCCATACTAAGAAGAAAATAAAAATCCTTCTAAAAGTTTATCTTCTATAGGAACAAATGGGAGAAGGCTGAGCAAATTTGGTGAATAAGCTGCTTACTTTAAGTCTATAGATGCAATTTAAAAGCACAATTATTCTCTTTCAACAATTAATTAAGATTTAGAGAGAGATATTCAAAATTTTAATCAGTTAGTTCCTTTAAATAGCTCTAAAAATAACTTAATAGTTACAGAAAGAAATAGCATAAGAATTACTAATTCAAGTAGTAGTAATTTATTTTCATCTTTATTAACTTCTACACCTGGAAATAATTAATAGAGTAAACTATAGTTTTTAGATGTTAATGATAATAGAAATAATAAGGAATAAGATTCTGATACTGAATCTCAAAAGAAGAAAAAAGTCAAAGCAAAAATTAGATCTTCATTTAGAAGAGCAATTTTAGCAAACAAATAAAAAATTTAAAATTTAGAATATGATTTTTTTGATTTAAACAAAAAACAATCAGAGCAAGAAGATCATGATGATGACGATGATCATTAAAAGCAAAAGTATGAGTCTATGTTTAACGAAGATAATGAAGCTAAGCAAATAGAAGGAGAAGAAGATGAAGAAGAAAATCGTTCTAAAATTTAAAATAAAAATAAAAGCATAATAAAGTAAAACAAATCAAAAATAAATGGAAGGGATAATCAAAAAGATGAAGAAGACTAAATTAGTAATGAATAAAATTTTGTTAAATATGACTATGAATTAATATAAAAATATATTAATTGCTCATCTCATAACATCTACGGTTCTTCTACTTTAACACTAAGTAAATTATTGCTTTTCTATTTTTATAATTTTTAGTTAATATTTTTTTTTAGATATAACCATATTAATCTTCATAAGTCTATGTGCTATCTACTTGCTCAAGGTTTTAACTTTTACATCTAATGTGCAATCTATAGTTGACAAGAAAAGTGTTGTTTTAGAATTCAATACAATTTATTCAAAGCAATTATCTGAACAATTATTTTCTCATTTTTTATAAGAAATTCAGTTTTATGATAATTATGATTCTTACACAAACTATTTACCAAAGCTTACAGAAAGATGCAAACAAAACTCTTAAGAATATAAAGACATATATTTTTAATTTTTGAACTACTTTTCTCAATTAGAAAGCTCAATTTTAACTTAAAAAACAATCATTCCTACTTTTTCTTCAAGGTAATTCATTTTATTTTATTGATTTATACTTTTTTGTTTTAATGATTAATTTAAATATATTATTAGATAATAAAATCTTAGTTTCCAAACATAAGCTGATCTAATGTAAATGGTAAGCTATTATATATTAAAGCAAGGCAGCACTGAAGGTGATTTTTAATCAAAAGAATAATCAAATGGATATTATTTCATGCTTAAAAATTATAACTAAACATTAGGCTTAAGTTAAAATTTGTATGAAAGCATTACAATACATTTAAGTAATAGCATTTCAGAGATAAAAATATTCTTTTATATCATATCTATTATATCGGTATCTATATTCTCTGCCTTAAATTTGGTTTCATTAAAAAAATTAAATGATTTTATATCATTTAAAAGAAGGATACTTCTTGTCATTTCAAGAATATCGCTTGACGAACTTGATATCGAAATCTTAAAAATAGATAACTCTATATCATAGCTGACGGATCAAATGGATTCATGGATTTCTTTTGATTTTATCAAATTAATAACCAATACAAAAAAATCTAGTTAACCAAAAAATTTGCTTTCTAAATTTAATAATTAAAAATAAACTAAAAGAAAAGAAATATAAGCTTCGTCTCTCATTTTTGATTAATAAATCAACAAGAAGATTTAGTTCATTACTTATCTGCTTATCAGTATATCATGTATTGCCTTCTAAGGTGGATATGTCCTAAAAAATTACTTAGAAATAATCAAAATTGAAAGTTCATTTAATAGTATTCAGTAAACAGATAAAAGTCTTAATAACTTTGTTCAAACATTAACCTACTCAGCCATATTATTCTCATAATAATATTTTACTGAGCACCAAACTAGCTATCCAGATTTCGATTTAAGTGATATCTATGATCTTTACAAAACTAATTTAGGTAAATTAAAAGAATTCAGTAATTGGATAAGCTAGTATTAATTTAATGAGGATATAAATATAAATAACTACTAAGAATAGATTTAATATATCATGAAATCTAGTTTATGTGATACAAACTCACCTATTTATTAAAACTGTACAAGTATTTCTTAAAATATTAGTGAATTTTACACTTAAGGGTTATAAGGCATACTTACCTAGTATTTTGTATACCTTTAAACTTATGACTCATTTTTACAAAATAAACCTCTTGTTAATAAGAAATAGAATGATTTACTGATAGGTTTTTATGATTAATAATATTTTGAAATACTGTATTTAAATGGATTTATAATGCCTCTAATCAGCTTTAATGAATTAAAAAATCTTTTTGATTCATATATAATATCAGAAACTAATAAAATTTAACAAAACTGTCTCTTATACTTTCTAATTGGAGGTCTTTCATTGGTTATTGTATTTTACATAATATCATTAAAAATATATAACTACACTAAAACAGATGTACAGGCTATGATATTTTCTTTAACTCTGATACCACATTATAAATTTTAAGACGAAGCAACAATTTATATTCTAAAGTAATTATTTAAAATATGAACACTTAGTAATCATCAAAAAATAAAAAATTTGAATAACTTTAGTAAATTAAAGAATTTAAGCAAGTAGAAAAATAATATTTAGATAATAAACCCTACATGTATCAAGAAAATTAATAAAAAGATAGGAATATTTTAATTTTAACTTTTTTGATTTTTTATTTTATCTAAAGTATTTTTAATAATTAATATTATTGTGAAAAAAATTATTTTTCAATATTTCATAACCAAATGAATAATTTATTTTAAATTTAAGTAATAGTTTTTAATATTATCTTAAGTAAAAATTGAATTACAGTGAAATATAAAAAGTTAAACAAAGTAGATTTCCATATTCTTTATTCTTTTACTTTAAAGTACATCATAGGTTTCTATCTAAACAATACTTTATTAAAATAGATAAAATTTTTAATTTCATATAAGTAATGTATTTTCTTTTCATTTAGTAGCCTTTTACAATTTTCTAAATTTTTTTAATTTAGATATATCTAAAAAAATTAATCTTCAAAGTTAAAATAAAGAATCAGAGGGTTTTTGAGAAAATATAATGGATACTATTTATATTAAAAAAATTAAAGTGTAAATTTATCTGTATCATTCTAGAAATATTATTTTAAGGTTCCTACTTACTCTTTACTTTTTTGGAAATCAAAAAATTAATGAATGAATGCAAATAAATAATACGTAGAAGATACTGAATTAAAAAATGCAGCTCTTTAAATCTTTTGAAAATAAAAAAAAGATAAAATTTACCTGAAATTGCTTGCTTAAAACCAAATTAAAAATATCCTTCTTTTTAACATCCACAAATTTATTTGATTAATTAGAGACTTGAAATTAATAATCTAAGTAAAAAAAAATAGATAGTGGTCTAAATTGTTCTAAATGCCCTATTCTTTTAACAATTGCTATTTTATTGTGAATATAAATTTTTGTAATGTAATTAGTCTTGTAGAACATAATACTCCTAAAAATTTAGTAACACCAAACCACTTACTTTTGAGCTAATATTAACCAGTATGTGGATTCTAATAAATAATTATAAAAATACTAATAACTCAATTCTAATTTAATTACTCATGGTTAAGGATATTTAGGAATATATGATGTTATCTATTAATTTAGGTAAAATATACAAAAAATAAGTCGTAGGTATGATTTGTAGATATTTTGTAATTAAAAAGTTAATAATAATTGCTATTGAAAGAAATCATTAAAGGATCTTTTAGAAATAGCTCATATTTTAAAACGTTAAATACAGATGAAATTCTGTTTTCATTTCACAATAATCTGTATCTTCTAATAGATAATATTTGTATCCTCAAGTAATCATTTTTTATTTTTAAATGTTTACTTCATTTTTTCTCAAAATTTTTATCAGAAAACTTTCTTTTTGCTAGAGAATTTCTCAAAGATACTGATACAATAACTGGCTGGTCAGTGATTAATAGAGTGAAATGCTCAGGGTAGGTTATTGATGCAAATAAAAATGTATATATGATGAGTAGCTCTTAAACATCTTCAACAAAAACATATACCAACTTACCAAGTCATTATAAATATGAAATAAGAATCGATTTTATAGTTCTTGATTATCCAAGTGGTTATGTCAAGTTCTAAGCTGATTCAACAATTTTGGGGTAATATTATTATTGGGCTCAAGGTGATGCTTTGAAAATTTGTGGAAATCCTACTGTGAACGATGCATATGGAAGAGGTATCACATAAAAATAAATTTTTTTAGCTATAAATCTAAATTATGAAAATATTTAAATGAAATATTTAGAAGTAGATTTGAATATTTAATTCTTCAATCATAAAAAAATATATTTTCTAACTATTTAAAAAGCTAATGAAAAAATCATTTTTGAGTAAAAGTGATAAATAATAATCTTTCATTTATTATTTTGATATTATTTAATAAACATTATTATACCCTAACTCTTCATTAATTAAGAATCACATAATCACTTAAATTAAGTAGAAAAAGAAAATTTAATCTAAAAATCAACAACAATATTTTATCAATTCATTTTTTGATAATGAAGGAAAAATAATATATAATTTAGATCCATTTTAATTAAAACTAAACTCTACTTAACTGTAGGTCCAATTCACTTTTTTTTCTATTTTACTCATATATTAATGGATTTTTACAATTAGTTTAATATTAAAATTCTCATACCAGTTCATCATTAACAATTACTATTTCTCATAGTCTTGGTTATTCAAGCCAGCTTGGAATTTTAGATTTATAAATTTTCTTAGATACTTGCCATCCATTTTGCAAAGCATGTAATGGACCAGATTCAACTAATTGTACCTCTTGTAATTCTGGTACTTTAACTTCAGGAGAATGTAAATGTACTGCACCTTTATTGATGTAAAATGGAGTTTGTGTAAGTACTTGTGCTGCACCATAAATGGCTAGTGGAAACATATGTGTAGATGACCCGTGCTAAATAAATTGCTCCTCTTGTAGCACAACCACTCCAAGAAAATGTATAAAATGTTCAGGAAGCAATAGATTATTTAATGGAAGCTGCATAGATTAATGTCCATCATACAGTGATAATATAAATGGTGAATGCATCGATATGATAACAAAATATTGGAGTAAATTATTGGTTTTTTAAAATGTATATTATAATATTAATTTTCTAATAGATGGATATTACTTATACAAAGGATTTTTTGACTCAGATTTCTCTTCAATCTCAACTGATGGCTCAGGTTTTGTAACTAATTTTTATGATCCAAATGGTGTAATTCCTAATAGTGATTATGCTAAATATTCTGATTGCTATGGCATTAGATTATTTGCAGGATTTGGTCTATATGGAAAGAGTGTAGTAATAAGTCAAGAATGGCCTATTCCATGGAAACATAGTTCTGTTTTAGTCAAAATGAGGTATGTGTAAGTAGAGAATTATGAAATTAATAGTGGCATTCCAGAAAAATTAAGCATTATGTTAAATGGTTAAGAGTAAGCTTATATTGTAGGTGGAGGTACAGATATGGGCTGTGGTAGATTAGATTAAGGTGAAACCATAGGTTGGCTAATTGCCAATACAACCAAAACAGTAACAGATTAAAAGTTGAAATTAGAAATTACAAATAATTTTTAAGACCCAGCTTGGTATGAAGGCTTTGCTTTTAGAGAAGTTTCAATCATTGTTTCAAAAGTAAATTTTAATTAATTTTAATAATCGCTAAAGACCATTTTAAAACTACATGAACAGCAAAATTAACAAAAAAAAAAGAATATTTAATTAAAACTTAATACATCAAGCAAAATATTTATTTATCAAACATTAAAAAATTTAATAAAATAACAAAGTTTCCTTCAAAATACATTTCTTTTAAAATTTAAATTAGTTGTTTTTCAAATTCTTTCAGATTTAAAATAAGTTTTATTATTAATTTTTTGCATCACAACATTAATTTTCAAAATTTTTTGTTTTTTAAAAATAATAATGATAAAAAACTGTTTATTATTATATTAATACAGTATTAAAAGTAAGTTAACCTTTCCTTTTTAAAAAATTAAATTTAATCATTTCATTTTTAATTAATTTAAAAATAATTCAATTAAATATTTAGTGTGTAGATAATTGTACTAAATGCACTGATTATGATGGTTGTGTTCAATGTGATACTTCATATTATTTGTATAGGGCACAATGCTATCTTAATAAGTGTCCAGATGGCTCTTACCAAGACAAAACTAAATTGCCTTTACTTATATGTGCTGACTGTGATAGTACTTGTTTGACTTGTAGTGATTCTGGTCCTTCAAAATGTTTAACTTGCTCAACACCTCCATATTTATTTAAGTAGAACTAATGCCTTGTAAGTTGTGGAGATCAGTTTTATCCAGGGACAACAAGCTGTCTTTAATGTAATCCAATTTGCTATAATTGTTCTGGACCTTCCACTACATAATGTACTAGTTGCTCTACTGGTCGATTTTATTTGGTATCAACACATGAATGCCTTCTGAACTGTCCTTCTGGATTTTATAATGATAGTACCAAAAATATTTGCTCTCCTTGTAATGCTTAATGTTATACTTGCTCTGGTCCAAGTGCTACTTAATGTCTTACTTGTGAGCCTCCTAAAATGTTCCTCAGTGTGAATTCTTGTGGATTAGCATGTTCAGTAAATTAAATTGTGTTAAATGTTATTTTGTAAAAAAATTTATTGTTAAAAAAGCCAGGATATTTTGCAAATACAGCAAATCAAATTTGCACTCCTTGTAAATCACCTTGCTAAACCTGTGTGACTACAGAAACTAATTGTGTTACTTGTATTACAAATTATTACCTTTAAAATGGAAATTAGTGTTTGACTACATGTAATAGTAGATTCTTCCCCAATACAGTAACGAATACATGTGATCCATGTAATACTCTTTGTGTAAATTGTAGCGGTCCTAATTCTACTTAGTGTACATCATGTGATGCGAACACAGGATTCCTGTAAAATTCTTAATGCGTTAGCTAGTGTGCAATTGGTACTTATGGTGATGTAAATACTTACACATGCAAAACGTGTGATTCATCTTGTTATGCTTGTAATGCTCCAGGTGATAGTACAAGTTGTACTAAATGTTTGGCTCCAAATTTTTTAAACAATTTAGGCTAATGTTAGCCTACATGTCCAAACTCTTATTATGGTGATAAATCTAACTTAGTATGTAAACTTTGTCATCCAACTTGTCTATAATGTACTGATGGTAACAGTACTTCATGTACAAAATGTGCTGTTGGAAGATATTTAAGTAATGGATAATGCTTGTTAAAGTGCCCAGATGGAACATACCCTGATAATGTAAATCAAGTTTGCAATAATTGCTATTACACTTGTGCTTAATGCACTGATAGCGTATCTACTGCTTGTGTGACATGCTAAAATGGTATTTATAAATTTTTTATTCTTCAAATTTAAAGAGTATATTTTATTAATAGGAAGGTTCTTTTATTCTGGTTCTTGCTTTTTAAAATGCCCAGATGGATTTTATAATGATATTATGAGCTTAAGTTGTAAATCTTGTGATAAAACATGTAAAACATGTGCTAGTTCAGGTGATAATATGTGTTTATCTTGTGGATCTGGCAAATATTTGAACAATAACTAATGTGTACCAACTTGCCTTGATGGATATTATATGGATAATAATTCAAATTAATGTGAAATCTGCTAGGCGACATGCAAAACTTGTTATGGTCCATTGGCAGATAACTGCTAAACCTGTTCTGGAAATAGGTAAGTTTAAGTTAATTAAACGAGGAAGAAAATATTAATTTTATTTTTACTTATAAAATAAATTAGTTATTTTTTTTGTTCAATACAAATAGCCTTTATTTGGCTTAAGAGAAAAATTTTTTCATTAAAATTTAATAAATTTTGAACAATAAAATTTTTTTTTGTATTTCAATCATTTTAAAAAAATATTAAAATTTTAACAAATCTCTCCCTTTTAATTTAAATTTAATTTATGATTTGTAATTTGAAAATAGATTCTTAGATCCAACAAACTTCACATGTGTTTCATATTGCCCATCTTCATTTTTTGCAGACTTAACTACTCAGAAATGTGTATAGTGTGATTCATCTTGTTAAAACTGCACTGGAACTTAGCCAAACTAGTGTACAGAATGTCCTAATGGAACATATCTAATTGAAGGAGAATGCCAAGCTACATGCAAGTCTGGATATTTCCCTGTAACTTAGCCTAATATATGCAGTCCTTGTCATGCTTCTTGCTTAACTTGTACAGGTGCACTAGAAAGCCAATGTTTTTCATGTGGTAGTGGAAGATATCAATTAGGGTATGTTTGTCTTGAATAATGTCCTGATAATTATTATGGAGATGCTACATCTAATTCATGTTAGTAATGCAACTCTAATTGCTTCCTTTGTAATGGAGGAACTAGTAGCAACTGTACTAAATGTGTTAGTGGAATGTATTTATACAATGGAACTTGTGTTAAAATTTGTCCTTCAGGTTATTTTGGTTCAGATTTAAGAGGAAAATGTTTATAGTGTGATCCAACTTGTGCTACATGTGACAAGGTAAATCCTAGTACGTGTTTAACATGCATATCGAATTTATATCTATATCAAAGTCAGTGCCTCTAGTAGTGTCCTGATGGAACTTTTGAAAGCACAGCAATAGCACAATCATAAGATTCTAATTCTTCTTAATAGATAATAAATATTTGTAAAAATTGTTACTATGGATGCAAACTTTGCAATGGTAAATAATTTATTTCTTTAAAATAAAATTAAATAAAGAAAATAATTTAAAAAAAATATCAATAGGAGAAACTGATGAAAGTTGTTTCGTTTGGGAAAAAGTAGAAGTTTATTAGCAAGAATCTAAGATCATTTACTGGATTTTTGTAGGACAGAGCATTTATTCTACTTTTGCATTCTTTTTTGGATTCTATAGAGATTACAAGTGCAAATAATTAGATGAAATTTTAGAGGAATCAAATGAAGATAAGGAAGATCTCAAAAATTTGAACGAAACTCCATCTCCTGATAAAACTAATAATGAAAATATTTACAATATCACAAATAATTCTCATATGCCTAGTAAAAATAGCTTCTAAAAATAAGCAAGAAGAAAGAGACCTAATACAATAATCTTACAAGAATTAATGCCTTAAGAAAATATTTCTCCTTCAGGCACTTAATATAATACTTTATTAAATAAAGATGAAAATAGACATACTTAACACGATGAAAGATCATCTATTAATACATTTAATATAGAAAAAAACTCTCCTACTCCTAGAAAAAACTCTTAGCTTCTAAAAAGCGGTATGGGAACAAATTAATTTATAAGTTTCTACTAGAGTAACACTAACATAAGCTCCATAAGAAAATTACAAAGAAAACCTACTGTTGGAGGAACTGTTAAAACAGCTATGATTATTCCTTCAGAAGTAAAGAAAAAAGAAAACTTTGAGTTTAGCTTGAACAAAAACCTGTTCTTTTTCTATTTAGTAAAAGAATCACTTTTTTCTTTTTATTTAAAGTTTGTTAATGACTTTTATTTTAAAGAATTTCTTTTAGATTTTCAACATTCTGATTAGATATGATAAGTATTTGATAAGACCACTTAGAGCATTAATTTTTTATGCAAAAACGATACTTCTCCTTTGGATTACATCAAGAACTATGCCAGTAAAAATAAAAATATTTTTTTATTAAATTAATAATTTTTTAAAAACAATAGAATTAGTATTATGTGGTGTTTAGTTTTGTCATTGCTTTGCACATATTATCTGGTATGGTATTAAATGTTTCTAGATTTATTTCAAAATAATTACCAAGAGCAGCAGCAATAGTATTCACTTTAATTGTGATTTTAATCATGTTTAAACTTTTTTGGTTTTTCCTTCCTGAATTATCTGTAATTAACTATTCACAAGATAGAGATTGGTCATTCCTTTATTTATATGCTTTTTGTTTTGATATTGGAGTATTTTAAATTATTTTCAATGGAATCCAGTATTTCTATACAAAAAATATTATCTCAAGACCTCCAGTTACATGGTCAAAATCTAAAAAGGTAGCTTCAAAAATATTATATAGTGATTTAGTGGCATCTTGGTTGAAGTAATTGAAATTAATCAAAATAATTTTTATTTATTATAAATTAAAAAACTAAAAAAGGGAAAAGTGAACTAAAAGAAAATGAGAAAAACTAAATGATTTTTAAAACTAATAGTTATATAAAAATATAAATAAAATGTTATTATGCATATGAATTTATAATTACAAATTTAAATTATTATTTATCTCATCTTAAAATAAATACTTGGTAATATTGAAAGCAAGGATTCTAAAAAATTTATATTTATTATCAAATGAATTTTTTAATTTGCAGAATATGATTTGAGTTTTTAATAATTTTTTTACTTTGCTTTTTTAAAATTATGAATACTTATTTTAATGTTTAACTTTTTGCCATATTTCACACTTTATATAGCTCAAAGTACTTGTTTGCCTTCTTGTTTACCAGCTAAAATGTTCCTCAATAATAGTTCTAATCATCTTATTATAAATATGAGAAATTCATATCCAATTCAGTTTATTCTTCATACATTTTATTTTCATATTTATTCTAATCTTCTTAAAAGCTTTAGATATATTAAATTGAATCTTCTTAATAGCTTTAAATATATTAATTTTAATCTTCATAAAAGATTGAGTTATATTAATTTTAATTTTCTTAAAAGGTTGAGAGATTAAAATAGTTTGTTGCAGAGATTTGATTTTCATCCTCTAATTTTAAAAATTAAATAAATATCAAAATTTGTTTTAAAATATTCGAACAAAAAATAAATACCTAGTTTGTTAAAATTATCTGCTTAGTAGTCGCTTTAATAATCATAAGTTGGAATTAACTAAGGGTAGGAAAATAATTTTCCATACAAAAACTACTGAATTATGTTTTCATCTTGAAACACTAATTAATTTGTTTTGAAGTTTATTTTACATTCAATTTTTTCCTCAACCAAGATTTATAAAAATTATTTCAAGCAGTTTTCATCAACTTAAAAATGACTGTTATGTAATTTAATTTATTCTTTTAATTATTCTTGCAGCATCTAGTAAATTTGTTAGGATCTTTTATATTCTTCATATATTTTTGTTGTTTTTTTAAATTATTTTTTTTCAATCTACTATCGGAGTAGATTTACAAATTCAATTTTTTTAGCTTTAAAAGTAGATTTTTCAAGATAGAGATTAAGTATTTAAAATCTTTCTTAATTGGTGTACATTAGCCTTCTTCCTTTATCTAAATAAAATTATATATTTTTTTATAATGGATTTGGTATAAATTATTTGAGTTACCTTTTGTTTGCACATTATCTTTAATTCTGTATATGGTAGCTCTCGATTTTTTTGTAGCTTTTTCTATGTCTTTTACATTTGTTCCCTATTCAAAATGATTAATTATATGCAATTAATTAATTAATTTAAAATACATTATTTGCTTCTTTGTTAATAAATTATCTGAGCTAATGTCCAACTAAATTCTGTGATTCAATTCTCAGACGCTCTTATGTAGATTATCTTGGTTAATAAATTGTTTTTTTCATTTACAAGCTCATAGTATAATTTTTAAGATTAATCTTTTATTTTCAAAAATGGAATCAAGTTTTTAATTAAAATATCCTATTTTATTTACCTAAATATGACATATGGCAAATTTTCATTTTGATTGATTTTTTTATCAAGTTAATTTGAGATAAAATAAAGAAAAGTTATTAATACCTCAATAAAACAGTTTTAAATGTATAATCTTTGGATCAGATTTAAGTAAAATTTTTGTTAGCAAATCAATAGAGTTCCTAATTATAACAAAATTAATTAAATTCTTATTCAAGCCAACAATAGGCAAGTAAATATTTTAAAATGTGAGGCTAATTAAAAATTTTAAAGCCAAAAATGTAAGATCATAATTATTTATTATTTATAAAAGGTAAATGGATTGAAGTAAGATTGAGCTAAATTAAATTTGATTTGCAATTTTTATTTTTTTTCACTATTAGATTAATCATTATTATAAAAATAATTTTTATATAAAAGAAAGACTAACCAGCTTGAAAAATCTACTTTACCTCCAAATTTCATTTTTTCTAATTTCACCTTATGCAGATATTTTTATTAACCTCATTTTTCAACAATAGTTTCATCTTAAGTACATTTTTTTGTGTTAAGTATTCAATAAAATAACAATTTTTTTAGAAAAATAATAATGTTTGAGAATCTATGATCTAGATAAAAAATCTACTTTGCCTCAAGATTTCATTTTTATTAATCTTAATTTTTTTAGATATGCTTTTTTCTAAAATATTTTCATCTTACGCACTTTTTTTTGTGTTAAATTTTCATAAAAATATCTATTTGTTTTAGAAAAAGAAATTATGTTTGAGAATGAAAGTTTGTTTCTTTTTTTTCTGGAATAAATTAGGATCTTTCATGCATAATCTAGATTGTTCGAAAATTGATATTTACATTTTAGGTATTCATTAAGAATGATTACATTTTATCTTTAGAAATGGATAAACATAATTGAGATTTTAATTCTGAAGAAATGATTGTAGATATAAATAAATTTATCATATTTGATGAAATGGCCATTTAAAAATAAAGGCTTTTCTATTTTCCTAAAGCATACTTGAAGAAATACTTTTTTTAAAACTAAAGAAAACATCAATTAAATAATATTTTTTATAATAAAAATTACTTACAATTTAGATAAAGTGTTTCTAACAATATTATTTAAAAGCAATACATTATAAAAGAATTAGAAATATAACAATAAAAAACAATTCTTTTTTATAGTTCAATTAAATAATCTTGGAACTAGACTATCAATCTCACTCTATAATTAATAAATATTCATTCAATATTAATATACCAACTTTTTAAGCATAAATGTAAAAATATCTTTTACTCTCTCTCATTTTAGTCATTTGTTAATGCTAATAAACTTAACAACCTTTACCTCCTGTTTGGCCTGATAGATTTACTTCAGATTTTGTTGAAACTTGGAATGTTACTAACACTCTTCATAGAAATGTTGGTACTTATTTCTATGACTACACTTAAGGAACCACTCGTTTAGCAAGATCAAATGGTTAATACGATTCTCTTTGTAAGGCTTTACATACTGATTCACTCTAATGTGAATAAATTATTGTCAGTGGAGATAGATACATTTACTATCCTGATACCTAAGAATGTTGTTATTGCTGTGGAGAAAATGATGGATGTGGTGTATTAAAACCTTAATGGTTCATTGATCCTGTTTTCTTGGGTAATACTACTTACTTTGGAGTTCCTGCTTATAAGTGGGTTATTTATGAAGGTCCCAACGAAGCCAGTCCTAATTACTACTATGAAACCACTGAAGAAGAACCTACTCAAAGACAATTACTTTATCTTGCTAGATCAAACTATTAGTAAAATTATCTTTTAAACTCTTTCAGAACTGACTTCGGTTCTATTGATATTCCTTAAACTTGCAGCCGTAACAATTTATGCCCTGGAACATGTGCTAAAGTTAGACCAGCTCAAGCTTTCTGAAAAATAAAAATCTAATATAATAAAAAAAATTAAGTAAACTTTATATGATTTATGTATTGAAGCAAATAAATCCATTAATCCAAGTAAAAAAAATTCAAAACACATAATTTCTTTTATGTAGTTTTTATGAGGTTCCGATTTATAAAATTTTGCTTAAAAAATATATAAAAAAAGTATTTATAAATTTGCTTCAACCTTACATTCACCAAAATTTAAGTTTAATAATATTTCTTCTTTTGAAATAATAATTTGTTTTTTAGTCTTATTACAATTATTGGTTCTTAAAAAAACTCAGTAAATATTAAAAAATTTTGAGCAAAATCAATATTTTGATTTTCTGATAAAACATAAAATGAAGTTTTTTTAATTAGCAATCTTAGAGCCATTCAATCTCATTAAGGATTTTATTAGGTTTTTAATCTTGAACATGTAACTAACTATCTTTAATTTTTACACTAAATTAAAGTAGCTAATCTAAATCTAATTTAATTAACAATAATTTTATCAAATGATCTTAAAACTTATTTGATATGTAATTTTTAGGGGATAGACAAATTTGAATAAAAAAATTATAAGTAGTATACAATTTTACTTTAACTTAGATTGTATAATAATTATTTCACAATTAAGCATTATTATCATGCAGATATTTTCAAAATAGTTTCACAAAAAAGAATATAGTTTTTATATATATATATTACCTCATTTATTTCAACTAAAGTGAAGGTTTTTACTCAAGTATTAAAATTTTTATGAATTTAAAAGTTGATTTATTGTTTTTTTGATTTAAAATAAATAAAGTAAGTATTTGTGTTGGAATCCTATTATATGAGTTTGTTTATTGAATAAATTTTCATAAAAATTGAGAAAATTAAAATTATTAGTCTAAGTGTAGAATGTTCCTATCTATTTCACAGTTTCATATAGATCTATTTTTAGTTTATTAATGCCAATATTTATTTTTGAAGTGATAGATAAAACCTAAATTTTCTTTCAATTTCTATTTTAGAAAAATCTTAATCTATTATGATCAGTAATTGTTTTTTTTTTGAATCTGATTAAATAGCGCTTCAATTATAGATAGATATCTTTCTAACTGAGCTAATAAAAAATTATTATCAAAAATCTGAGGTTAAGATTTGCTTTTTTCTCATTAATTTTCAAAACAAAAAAAAATTAAACGTTTTGAAAGCTTTATTGAAGAATGTAAAAGTTTGTTTTAGCGGGTGCAGGAATAATAGTTGCTGATTTTATAGCTTCCCATTTAAGAAGAAAAGTAGTAAATAAATATACAGATAAAAATGAAGACTTATAAAGAGTGGAATTTGAACCATTGAAGGATTTATAAGAAAATTTTTAAAATATTAAATTTGATTTCTTTAACATTGATGGAGTTAAATGGAAGGGGTTTTTGAATATAGGATTTTCCTATGATAATTATTGGATAGATGGTGCTGGATATAAAATCTCAGAAAAAAAATTCAAATAGATAGTTGAAGCTACTCATGAACTCCATAACATGTGTTTACAAGCTACTGACGAAGCAATTAAAGATGATGAAGTTTTACAAAATGTTTTTGATATTCCTTAAGATATGATCCCTATTATAAGAAATTCTTGGTAAAATAGATAGCCAGATCTCTTAGCAAGATATGATTTTCTTTTAGGTACATAAGGGGATTTATATTTCCTAGAGGTAAATGGAGATACACCATCAGGAATAATAGAAGCTGGGCCTGCCTAAAAAATATGGGCTGAAGAATTTTAACTCCTTTAGTTTAATAATCTATCAAATTAAATAACTGAAGGTTTTAAAACTGTTTTATAAAAAAATAATAAAAAAAAGCTCATAATGTTCAAAAATTAAGATTTTGAGGACTCATGTACATATAATTATCTCCAATCTATTTTGTAACCATTTTTAAAGGCTTAAATAGATGCTTAAAATATTGAATAGATAGATGATGTCATAGAAAATGAGCTAAAGAATGATAATTTTGAAAAAAGTATTATTTGGAGATAATATCCTTTTGAGTGGCTAGCTTCAGAAACAACAAGGAACTACTTTACTGATCCTAAGTTTTACAATATCAAAAGCTAAACCATTATTGAACCACCTTGGAAGATTGTTATGTCTAATAAGGCAATCAGTGCACTTCTTTATTAAATGTTTCCTAATAATCCCCATTTGATTTAGTCAAGCTTATCGCCTTTAGAATAGGATCTAATTTAGCTATCTAAATAAAAATATGCAAGAGAAGGAGAATTTATAAATTATTCTAATAATTATAACTTTTTCAAATATTTTTTAATTGATTCTTATTACAATTATGTTCATAAACCTATTTTTTAGAAATTTATGGAGAGTGACTTGCATAAAAACAGATATATAACAATAAGTTGCTGGGTTGTTTAGGGAAAGCCTTGCAGCATTCTTCTTAGAGAAGATCTAAACCCTATCATAGGAACAGGTAGTTCTGTAGTACCATATTATATTTAAAGAAATTAAAATGATGAGGGCCCTATTGAAGTTTCATTGATAACAACTAAATAGCAATCTAATCTAAGAAAAGCTTTATATGGATAAGAATTTTTTGATTCAAACAATGAACATATTAGATTGAATCATCAAATTCTTTAATAAAATGATATATTACCTAGTTTTAAGTGGCCTCTAATTTAATAAAATATATCTTCAGTTGAATAGAAAAAAAAGATTATGATGACACCTGAATATGATTTAGCAGAAGAATAATTAAAGATCAAAAATAACCCTATTTTAATTGGCTTTTCAAATGAATTTTAATAAATATAGCCTGGCACAAGTAGCAATTAAATGAATAGTGATGAAAATGAATATTCATCAGGTAGGGGAATAGGAAATGGATATCACCCTGGAGGTTCAGGAGGAAATAGTGCAAAATAAGATAGTGGGTCTTCTTAAAACCAATAATAATCTTAACATAGCAAACATGCTGGTAAACCAGGTTCAACAGGAAAATCTTTTAGTTCACATTCATGATAAAAAATCATAAAACAAATAATTATAAATTAAAAAGTTAGCCCGCCGTGGGGCTCGAACCCACGACCACAAGATTAAGAGTCTTGCGCTCTACCGACTGAGCTAGGCGGGCGGTACATAAAATTGTATCAATTTAAAAAAAACAAAACTGTTTTAAAATACTAAACTTAGTATTTTTCTTCATGCAAAAATTTATTTTATTTATTTGCATTTTAGCTTTCATTTCATATTATTTTTTATAATCAAAACTTTCAAATAAAGTTAATAAAAACCAAATCATGAAATAAACTGAAATTTTTGTGAATATCAACTTGTTTCCATTTTTCAAAAAAATAATTTGTTTCTCAAAATTTCAAATTTTTTTTGGAGTTGGAAAATAAATTTATCCAAAATTAATTTTTTTTGAAGTACGGTAGAAAATTTATTTTTTTGAAGTATGGTAGAAAATCAATTATTTGATTGTTCAAGAACATATTAACTATTTGAAAACGTTCATTTAAATCTAAAAGGTTTATTTGCTATTTCTCAGTTTTAGAGATATTTAAATTTTTTAAACTAAATCGAATTTTTTTTATTGGTTTAGGTTTAAAATAAATAAATTAAATATTTGTGGAATTCTATTATTATATGAATTTAATAAGTATTTTCTAAATTTTGATACTAGAAATACGAAGTGAGTGTAGACTTTTCTTATCTCACAATTTTATAATGATTCAGCTTTTTGTTTACTTAATATATGAATAAGATTTATTTTCTCTATGATAGTTAAAACCTAAATTTTCTTTCTATTTTTGTTTTAGAAAATTCTTTATCTATTCAGCAAATGGTTTATCCAAATCTGATTAAAGGAATGGTTTTCCCTAAATATGTAGATATTATTCATAAACTTAGCTAATAAAAATTATCTTTCAAAAATCTGAAGTTAAGATTTAATAATTAATCTTTAATTAACAAAATATAGCATAATAAACATTTTGAAAACACATTTAAAAATGGTTTTGTTTAAAAGCTTATTTTTTAGTGCAGTACTTATAGCAGGAGATTTTTATGTTTCACATCTAAGAAGAAAAATAGTAAATAAAAGAACAGATGAAAATGAAGACTTAGAAAGAGTAGAATTTGAACCATTGAAAGATTTGCAAGAAAAGTTTTAAAATATTAAATTTGATTTCTTTAACATTGATGGAGTTAAATGGAAGGGGTTTTTGAATATAGGATTTTCCTATGATAATTATTGGATAGATGGTGCTGGATATAAAATCTCAGAAAAAAAATTCAAAGAAATAGTTGAAACAACTCATAAACTCCATAACATGTGTTTACAAGCAACTGACGAAGCAATTAAAGATGATGAAGTTTTACAAAATGTTTTTGATATTCCTTAAGATATGATCCCTATTATAAGAAATTCTTGGTAAAATAGATAGCCAGATATCTTAGCAAGATATGATTTTCTTTTAGGTACAGAAGGGGATTTATATTTCCTAGAGGTAAATGGAGATACACCATCAGGAATAATAGAAGCTGGGCCTGCCTAAAAAATATGGGCTGAAGAATTTTAACTCCTTTAGTTTAATAATCTATCAAATTAAATAACTGAAGGTTTTAAAACTGTTTTATAAAAAAATAATAAAGAAAAACTCATAATGTTCTAAAATGAAGATTTGGAGGACTCTTCCACATATAGTTATCTCTAATCTATTTTGTAACCATTTTTAAAGGCTTAAATTGAAAGTTAAAAGATTGAACATGTAGATGAGGTTATAGAAAATGAGCTAAAGAAAGATAATTTTGAAAAAAGTATTATTTGGAGATAATATCCTTTTGAGTGGCTAGCTTCAGAAACAACAAGGAACTATTTTACTGATCCTAATTTTTACAACATAAATAGCTAAACCTTGATAGAACCACCTTGGAAGATTGTTATGTCTAACAAGGCAATCAGTACCCTTCTTTATTAAATTTTTCCCAATAACCCCCACTTGATTTGGTCGAGTTTATAACCTTTAGAATAAGATGTCTTTTAGATATCAAAATAAAAATATGGAAGAGAAGGAGAATTTATTTATGATTCTAGTTGTTATAATTATTTCAGATATTTTTTAATTGATTCTTATTACAATTATGTTCATAAACCTATTTTTTAGGAATTTATAGAGAGTGAGCTGCATAAAAACAGATATATTACAATAAGTTGTTGGGTTGTTTAGGGAAAGCCTTGCAGCATTCTTATTAGAGAAGATCTAAACCCTATCATAGGCACAGGTAGTTCTGTAGTACCATATTATATTTAAAGAAATTAAAATGATGATGGCCCTATTGAAGTTTCATTGGTAACAAATTAGAAATAATTTGATCTTAGACAATCTTTATATGGATAAGAATTTTTTGATTCAAATAATGAACATATTAGATTGAATCATCAAATTATTGATTAAAGTGATACATTTCCTAATTTTAAGTAGCCTCTAATTGAATAAAACTTATCATCTGTAGAATAGAAAGAAAAGATTATGATGACACCTGAAGACAAATTAACATAAGAATAATTAAGAACCAAAATTAATCCTATTTTAATTGGCTTTTCAAATGAGTTTTAATAATTATAACCTGGCACTATTAGTAATTAGATAAATAGTAATAAAGATGTATAAAATAGTGAAAAAGTAAATAGAGGTAACTCAGGAGGTACATGGGTATCTAATCCATATACATATACATAAATTAATTCAAATCAGCCAAAATACATAAATAATCATTTATAAAGAGCTGGTTCTACAGGAAAAAATTTTAGTTCTCATTCATGATTTAATTTTGAGTAAATAAATCTTAAAATAAAAAATTATAAATTAAAAAGTTAACCTGGCATGGGGCTCAAAGTCAAAGCCACAAGATTAAGAGTCTTACACTATATGACATACAATTTTATCAATTTAAAAAAAACAAAATCATTTTATAAAAAATATTAAATTTTGTTTTTTTGTTTGGAACAATTTATTTATTTACAGTCTAGAATTTTTTAAAAATCCTTTTTTTAATGTTAAAACTTTCAATTAAAATGTGTAAAAACCAAATTAATAAATAAGCCTAAATTTGTTGTGAAAATAAAATTATCTACTTAACAATAAAAAAAATAATTTAATATATGTGTTTTAATTTTTAGTTTGCTAAAAAATAAATTCAATTAAAAAAATGTTTGAATATATTTTCAGTAATTTATTATACATTATCTCAAAATTACAATGATGTTAATAAGCTGATTAAATTATTTATTTATTTAATTATTTTATAATTTACTTTTTATCTAAAAAAAATAAATTAGGAGATTTAAATTGACTGATAAAAGAATTTCTTATAGAATTCTAATACAGAAATTTACAACTTTTATTTTTTGTAAAATAGTTATTTAAATATAGATTTTAATGCAAGCTAAAAGCTTTCTGATCATTATCTCATCAGATAGATACATCAGGTAATCTGATTAATTAATTTCATTTTTTCTAAAAAAGAAATCATAAAATCTTTCAAGAAATTAATTAATGGGTAATGTTTTTAACTTTTAGATCTTTACTCTTTTTTTAGAAAATCTTTATTAAATATTAAAAAGATAGCACTTTTAATTTTAGAGAAACCATATTTTTCCTTTTATGGTAGGGCACAGAAAAAATTGTTCTCAAATATTGTCTAACAGACATTTAAGAATCTATATATTTTTAACGGACCATACTAAATAATGAAACAATAAAATTTCAAAGTATATGAATCACTAAATATGAGAATAGGCTATAATTTTGTATATGGTGGTTGTATGGAGCCAATAAATATAAATGGGGTTGTCTTAGCCAAAAGTCGGAAAAATAACTTTGCATGATGGTATATATCATTACACAATTACCTATCAGACTTGGTAATCAGTCAGGAAATGTGCTCCAAAAATGAAAGAAAGATTTGAGCTGCCTTGTCCTCATTGCTATCTATTTATCTCAAGTGGCTCAATCACCTTGAAGCTTTGGATCATGCTTCCAGCTAAAAACTTATTAACTGTTCAAAGCTTTGATTCAATTATGAAACTCAAACTGATTTCAAAAGATATAACACCCTAAAGCACAGTAATTAATCACCTAATTTAAAGATTTTTAGCTGAGAATTAACAAACACTAATAAATAACACTTATATCTCTCATTAAATGAATGGTTTTCCTAAATAATAAAAATATTATTTCTCAACTTAGCTATTAAAATTATTTTCAATTATCTGAATTTAAAATTTAGTTATAAGTAACAAATGATCAAAACAAAGAATAAACACAACATTTTGAAAACTAATTTATAGAATGTTTTATTTTAAATTCTTATTAATTAGTGCAGAAGCTGTTGGTTGTGAAAAATACGCTTCGCATCTAAGAAGAGAAGTAGTAAATAAAAAATAGATGAAAATGAAGACTTATAAAGTGTGTAATTTCAACCATTGAAGGATTTACAAGAAAAATTAAAAAAAATTAATTTTAATTTCTTTAATATTCCTGGAGTTTTATGGAGAGGAATTTTTCTAGAATTTTTAAAAGATAACTATTTGATAGATGATGCTGGATATAAAATCTCAGAAAAAAAATTCAAATAGATAGTTGAAACAACTCATGAACTCAACAACATGTGTTTACAAGCAACTGACGAAGCAATTAAAGATGATGAAATTTTAAAAAAAGTTTTTGATATTCCAAAATATATTGATTATAAGAAAGTCGTGGTAAAATAAATAGCCAGATCTCTTAGCAAGATACGATTTTTTTTTAGGTAAATAAGGAGATTTATATTTCCTAGAGGTAAATGGAGATACACCATCAGGAATAATAGAAGCTGGGCCTGCCTAAAAAATATGGGCTGAAGAATTTTAACTCCTTTAGTTTAATAATCTATCAAATTAAATAACTGAAGGTTTTAAAACTAAAAAATAATAAAGAAAAACTCATAATGTTCAAAAATAAAGATTACGAGGACTCATGCACATACAGTTATCTAAATTCTATTTTGTAACCATTTTTAAAAGTTTAAATTGAAAATTAAAACATTGAGCAGATAGATGAGGTTATAGAAAATGAGCTAAAGAATGATAATTTTGAAAAAAGTATTATTTGGAGATAATATCCTTTTGAGTTTTGAGTGGCTAGCTTCAGAAACCACAAGGAACTATTTTACTGATCCTAAGTTTTACAACATCAATAGCTAAACCATGATAGAACCACCTTGGAAGATTGTTATGTCTAATAAGGCAATCAGTGTGCTTCTTTATTAAATGTTTCCTAATAATCCCCATTTGATTTAGTCAAGCTTACAACCATTAGGATAGCATGTAATTTAGCTATCAAAATATAAATATGGAAGAGAAGGAGAATTTATTCAAAAATCTAATTATTATGAATTTTTCTGGTATTTTTTAGTTGATTCTTATTTTCATTATGTCCGTAAACCTATTTTTTAGAAATTTATGGAGAGTGAGCTGCTTAAAAACAGATATATTACAATAAGTTGCTGGGTTGTTTACGGAACACCTTGCAATATTCTTCTTAGAGAAGATCTAAACTCTATCATAGGAACAGGTAGTTCTGTAGTACCATATTATATTTAAAGAAAAAAAAATGATGATGGCCCTATTGAAGTTTCATTGATAACAAATTAATAATAATTTGATCTAAGACAATCTTTATATGGATAAGAATTTTTTGATTCAAACAATGAACATATTAGATTGAATCATCAAATTATTCATTAAAATTATACATTGCCTAATTTTAAGTAGCCCCTAATTTAATAAAACTTAGAATCTGTAGAATATAAAGAAAAGGTTAAGAAGATGTAAAAATCATATGGAGTCAAATATAAGCCTATGTTGATTGGTTTTTCAAATAAGTTTCAATAATTATAACCTAGCACAGCTATAAATTAGATGAATAGCAATCAAGATGAATAATCATCAGAAAATGAATTAGCAAATAGGTACTCAGGAGGTTTAGGAGGAAGTACTACATAATAATCTGCTAGAGTTACTTCAAATCATTCATAATATAAAACAATTAGACCTACTGGAAAACCTGGTTCTACAGAAAAATTTTTTAGCTCTCATTCATGATTTAGTTATATGTAAATAAATCTTAAACAGGTTAGTGGAGATAAAATTTTATCAATTTAAAAAAAATAAAACCAATTAAATTTTGTTTTTTTGTTTCGGACAAACAATTTATTTTGTTTTTATCTTCTAGATTTTTTTAACATCAAAACGTTCAAATAAATTAGTAAAACCAAAATAGAAAAACAGGCCTAGATTAAAAATAAAATAAAAGTAAAAAAATGAATTCTTAAAAATAAAATAATTTGCTAGATAATAAAAAAAACAATTTAATCTAAGTGTTAAAAATATTGAGTTCGTTACAAAATAAGTTCAATGTAAAAAGAGTTTAGAAATCAAAGCGAGTTTTAAACAAATGAAAATTATTTTACATTTCATAAAAATGACTAATATGGGAATAAGATAGTTAAATTATTTATTTAACAATTAGATTTCATAGAAAAAAGATAAGTTAGGATATTTAAATAGATTAATAAAAGAATATTTCTTGTAATAATATTCTTATACATAAATTAATAGTTTTCATTTATTATAAAAGATTTATTTAATAAATCTTTATGTAAACTAGAGCTTTCTGATCATCTAATCAGGCACATAAGGCAATCTGATTAGCTTAATTTCATTACCTCTGAAAAATAAATGATAAAAGCTCAAAACGATTTAATAAACCTTGTTATGTTTTCAACTTTTAAATCCTTTTTACTCCTTTTTAGAAGATTTGTATTAAATAATCAAAAAAATAGCAGATTTAATTTTAGACAAAGAGTGTTTTTCCTTTTTACATTTTATACTCGCTTATCTTACTTTTGTTAAAAACCTGAAATTAGTAAATATCAATTTTAACAAATACCAATTTTAGATATTTTAATACAAATAAATAGTATTTTTAATATCAGAAAAGATTACTTTTTCTAAATTTAAAATTTTTAAAACCAATTTTGAAAAAAGAATTAGAATTTATAAAAATAAGATAATATGCAATATGTATTTATTTATTTATATTTGATAAAATTTATTTATCATCTTATATTGTTGAAAATTTAGTTATACTTATCAATATATCAAATAATTGATTAACTATCTCCTCTAACTTCAGCGCATACACCAGGGCAATTGCTCAAACCAGAGACTCTACAAGCTTGAGGAAGAGTAATTTAGGGAAATTCAGTTCTGAAACTATCTAAGAAGAATGTTTATTGATAATTGTTTCTGGCAAGATACAAGGTTCTTCTATCAATAGGATTAGCTTCAGTAGTTTCATAGTAGTAATTAGGTCCTTATTAGTTAGGTTCTTCATAAATAACCCATTTATAAGCTTCAACTCCATAATAATCAGCTGTACCCAAAAATTCAGGATCAATAAACCATTTAGGTTTGAGAACTGCACATCCATCATCTAAACCACAGCAATAACAACAGCTATCAACTTCAGGGAAATACATGTATCTTTTATCATCAACTACAACATGATCACAAGCTAAGGGTTCAGTGCTATTGAATCCACAGAAACTATCAAATTAACCATTAGATCTAGATAAACGTTATGTATTGGAAGCATAGTCATAATAATAAGTACCTACATCTCTCAATGTACTATTATCTTGAGTAGCTGTTTCGACAAAATCTTAAGCAAAGGTATTTGGCCATACAGGTGGAAGAGGAGTTTAAGCAGAAATGCAAACTGCTTGAAGAGCAATAATAAGAGCCAAGATCTATATTTTATTCATCTTTAAGAATATTTTTTGTTTAATTTTATTTTTTTTAATAATTTATAAAATTTTAGAAAAACCAATCTACATTTAAACAAATGATTTTGAGAAGCTAATATCTTTTATTATCATACCACAATTTATTTTAGGTTATATACGATTTCGTTTAAATTAATAAAAATCAATTATATTTATGACTTTTTAATTAATAATTTCCACGAAAAGTTCCTAAGATATATTTTTTTGTGATAAATTTTTGGTTTAAAAATTCACCAATAATAAACAAACTAATAATGTGTATCTATTTTCTGTAGGATAACTACATTTTTGATAAATTTATCTTTTTTTAGAATAGTTTATGCAGCAATTTGTTAAGAAATTGTTAAATTAGTTTAATTTTGATACCTTTATTTTTAAATTACACTTGTTTGAAAAAAGAAACAAAATCTCCTTTTTTTTTGAAAAATACAATTAAATTTAGAATAATTTATTCATGTATCACATAAATAATTCTAAAATTATTATTAGTTTTAGTTATATCTTTTATTTGTTACCATTAAAATTATCAAAGTTTTATTTAATATAGTTTTATTTTGTAAAAAGATAAAAATTTTATTAAAAATATGCAAAAAGAGGCTTTAATCTTTTTTTGAATAAAAGAAAATTAAATAATACATCATAAACATCTAATAAATAAAAAAATTAATTATTCATCTATTTTTTTAATATATGTTTGTGATAATTTGGTAATTTGATTTTTAAATCAGCTAAATCGAAATTGAAATAGTAAGATTAATATTTTTAAAAATCAATTGATTGTATTTTATTAAAATAATGTATGTTAATCTATAAATTCTTGATAAATATTAGAGCATTTATAGATTTGATCTTAGCTGATAAAATCTGATTTATTTTGAAAGAATGTTTTAGGCAGTAATTGAAAGTAATTAATTCAAATAAAATTTTAATAACATTTTATTAGATTTTTTTATTGTAAAATATTTTTTTAATCATTAAGTAAATTTAAAAAATATAAATAAACTATCTTCCTAATTATTTTAATTTCTTTTAAATAAAACTTAGCAATTATATTATTTTTTTAGTCATTAAAAATTTCTAATTTTAATAAATAAATATGAATTTAAATATTTTTAAACATTATATCAATTAAATATTTATTGATTAATAATAGAAGTGTTTATCAAATAACAACTCAACTTATAACAATCAAACTCTTTAATTTAAAAAATACTTACAGAATAACATCTTAACATGATAAAAATTTATCTAAATAAATAGTTTTTTAGCTTTTCTAAAGTTTTTTATTTTAATTAGAAAACGATATTAATTCCAAAAACCTATTCTCAATTAAAATAAATAGAATATGATACTATCTCAAATAAAATAAAAAATCTTTAATTAACTCAAATCAAAATAATAAGTTTGAGTTTCTTATTATGAATGATTTAAATATTTTAGAAGTTAATATATCATAGAGTCTAATAAAGTTCTATAAAATAAATTTAATTTTAATGGTTAATGCTAAAAAGATTTTTTAAAAGAAAACATTTCATTTAAAATCAAAACACAGACTCAATAACCATAAAGAAAAGAAAATAATAAACTAAATAAAATAATAAATTCTTAATTCACTCAAATTTTTATTTTAGAAAAGTAATGTTTTATATGAGCAATAAAAAGAATTCTTCCTAATCAACATCAAATATCTAATCTTTCCTCTAAATCTTAAGTTAAAACATTCAAATCCATAGAATAATTTTATGACATTTCTAATTAAATAAAATGAAAAATAGATATATAAACTTTAAGATGAGAAACATTTTTAAATTAGTCAATGGACTTTAAAAAATAAAATAGGCAAGAATATCTTTAAAAAAAGGAGTTATAAAATAAATATAAAAGTAATACTATCATCATATTAAGAAAGTTAAGACTAAGAAAAGTCGTTAATAAGCTAGAAAGAAAGAAAGAAAAATATAAGCTTGTTAAGGATATTCTAATTGAGAAAAAAAACCTCTATTTAGAATATGAATCCTTGAATGTAAAAATTTGATGAATTAAATTTAAAAGGTTAGAAAATGATTTTAAATAACAAAGTTTCTTTATTACCTTCTTCGTAAAGATCGTAAAGAGAAACTTGTTTCATTTGTTCTGTGAAAATCAATTAAGGTGTTTAAAAATTGCTTTAATAAAAAATTGTCTCTTATTTAAGTAAAATCTAAATTTAATTTATACTTTATATCCTATTTTTTTTAAAGCTGGTCTTTTATCTAATTGTAGAGGATCTTAAATCTATCATATTCAGGATACTTAACATGATTAGTTGTTTGTGGAATTTCTTAGTTTCTTTACTTCTTTTGCAAAAACTGAATAAAAAATTTCTTTCTGTCTGGAAATAAGTTATCGTTTTCTTCAATTAATTGCTCAAGTAAATGATATCTCTTACTTTCTTAAATTACAGTTTTTCTACCTCTTTCTTTTTTATATTTATTAGCCAACAATAATCTTAAATCCTTCTAAAATTTACTTTTCAAATATGGGCTCTGTAATATTCTATATAATTATGGCTTTGAAATATCAAACATTTAAATCAGCTGCTATGCTGACATTCCCTAAATATATTAATAGTATGTTTGATATATTAAATCTATTAATAATTTTTATTAGATATAAAAATTTACTTATTTTTTAAGCTCAATTATTTATAATCTCGCACTATTTTTCTATTCATTGGTCAACCCCTTCTCAGAGGCCCTCCAATTTGTGCATTTAGAGTCAGAACTATTGCTCATTTAATTCCTACAGTTTACTTTTTCTGAGATTTCGTTTACTTGTTTTTATTATTGTTTTTAAGAAAAAATATTAATTGATTGAGGATTATTTTATTAAATTCTTTATTTACTCCTTCAAAAAAACCAAAACCAATTAATTTGTTTTATTTAAAAAAAAGTTTTATTAATTTAAATTAAATTGACAAAAATGAATTGGGAAATAATATTTTGTAAAATATTTAAATCAAGGTATTTAAAGAATTTCCAATAAAATTTTTATGAATTACTCCTATTTAGTTTTCTTTTTAAATAATTTGATGAATAAAAGAATCATTTCGATTACTTTTAAAATTACAATTTTTTGCTTTCTTTTTTTAACTAAATTAATGCTATTGTTAAAAATTAAAGACATATGGTAGCTTAATAATTGAAGATTATTTGAGAAAAAAACTATTTTTTATATTGCCTTTGTTTGAGCATTTAATAAATTATATCATTCAATGGTAAAAAAGGTAGTTTCATTGATATTTTGGTTTAATTAATTAATTCATTAAAATATAAATTAGATTAATTAAATTTAGTTAATAAATAGGAATATGTAGATTAAACAACTACATAGTCTGGATTTTTCCATTTCATAAAAACATGTTAGAGGGTATTTAATTTTTCAAGTAAAATAAAAATATTTAGTGATAAGGAGAACAAAATTTGTCAGAAACCAAAGCTTAATGAAGGAGAATAGCAAGAAATTGCTTAATATGCGATCAGCCATTCAGCCATTATATGACAGCCTTAAAAAAATAAAGGAGGAAGAGGATGCAAATTCTAAATAAATTTCTATTGCAAAATTTAAAAGGATTTCAAAATAAAAAATTTAAACCATATATAAACAATAACTATCCTTTCCAGAAGTTGTTCATGACATTTTCATTAATTATTAAGAAATTGATTCTTTTAAATATATTTTTAAATAATACTAGACCTTTGATTAATAGATGGCTTATAAACAATTTAATTCTTCTCTTTTGTTGTGTCCTATGATTTCAAGTATTTAGATGGTTTCTAACTATTTACTATTCCATAACAACAATTAATCAAAATAATAATAAAATAATTTTATTAAAAAAATAAATTAGTTAAAAAAATCAAGGTAATTAATAAAATGAAATAAAAGGTTTGAGATAAAAATCTGTTAAAGCTGCTTTTGAGTGTCTGAATGAAGTAAGGAACTAATCTGACTCTTCAAATATTAACATTTTCTAAGGAGGGTAATATCCTATCTTAGTTTTCATATTAGTATGCAAAAGTTATCATTTATTGGTACATTAAAAAAATGATTATGTATGTGAGATATGCCCAAATTTTAATTTTTATTATTGCAGATAACATTTGAATAAAAAACATATAATGCTTCTTGAATGAAATAAGCGATGCATCTCTTCAATTAGATCTATTCATAAAATAAAACTACAAGAAAAAGGATTTCTTAATTTGGCAGGCTATGGGGTTAGATCAGTTTTTGAAAACCAATAAATATATTAGCCAGAATTTATCTTCAATTTATATTTAAGACCTTCTAAAAATATAAAAATACTTTATGTATGAACTAACTAGTTTAAATTTACCTTTAAATTAAAAAGAAAAATAAATCATATTTTCTTTTAATGAGTTGATAATTTAAAAAAACCCCACAAAAATTAGGCTTCCAAAAATTTATTCGACACCTAATCAAAAAAATATACCAATGATATAATTGTAAAGGTAATCAGATGAGAGTATTAGACGGTCTTCATTACTTTTTCATTAAATTTATTATGAATTTAAATTAAAAGGTTTTTTTTAGTTAGATAAATCATTTTTTTGTTCAAATAATTTGTTAGTTAAAAATTAAGACTTTTATTTTCTTTTATAAAACATAATTCAAGGATTACTTTGAGAATATGTTTTATCAAACAAAATTTAATTACATAACAACAGAATATTTTTTATTTAATCATTTAGGTTACACCAACTTTTTTAGGTTAAAGAGTTTAATATTGTAAGCTCATTCTTTAACTAAAAAAGAGTAAATAGCAAATTTTAAGTGAAAAAAATATTGTAAAATTATTTTTACTCTTAAAAAAAGACATCTAAATGAAATTTTTCTACTTTTAAGATTGAAGACAATAACAATAATATATTAATAAACAAAAGAATTAATTAATAAACTATTATCATTAACAAAAAATACGTTATTGAATAATGATTAACAAAAATTAATTATAGAAATAATTTCTGTTAGCTTAAAAATTAAGAAAAAAACTTTAAAATAAAATAATTATTAAATCTCTTTGCTAAGAGTAAGCTAGCTAATTATGAGCTCAAATAATTTAAGAATTGATCTTTGAGAAATCAGATTTTGAGTATCAAAAATTTCTTTATAATTAATAAAAGCTTAATATTTATGAAGATTTGAGGAAACAAACTGCCAGCTTAAAAAATAGGTTTCTAAAGATTTCTGTAATCATCTTTTCTATATAAAAAAAGGATAAAGATATTTAAATTAACTTTTTCTGAACAAAAATTTATGGAAATTTACACTCACTGATTTTAAAATATGAAATTAGTGACTTAAATTTTCTCTAACTTAAAATATCACGCAGTATTAATTAATTGCAGGTTTAAAATATCCATGATAATCACGAAATTCAGAAAATTTTACTAAGATTACAAATCGAATAGCAATTAAGTTAAAGTACAAATTTAACATTACAAAAACAAAAATCAGAGTTTTTCCTCAAATTTAGATTTTGATTTAAAAATGGAAGAAAAGGTAAAAAAAAAGACAAAATTTACTTATTATTTTTTGATTTAGAAAATTTACAAGGTAATCAAAATATCTATTTTACTTTTGCAGAAGCATTTATAATTTGGTTGGTATGTGTTTTAAAATATTTTTAATTTTCAGAAATAGGATATTTATTGAGGTTATATTATTTGTTCAAATAGTAAATAAGAATTTGTCTTTAATTTGATTTCGCTTGAAAAAAATAATTCAGATGCTTTTATTTGTTTCTTAAAACATACTTTTTTATCCTCTAATTTCTAATAATTTGGAAAATCTAAGTAATTGAAAAGATTTAAAATCATCAAATTATATTTTCCGAAATAATTAAAAAAGCTTAATTGACCAGAATCAAAATTTTATTCTTTTGTCTTTTAAAATATAAAATAAAAATTATTCTTTGGAAGTAAAATGTTTCATCATTTAATTTTTTATGAGTAAAAATTGATAAAAGAATACCTTTTAATATGTTTTATATTTTCCTAGACAGCCATCAATTTACATTTTTGAAATTTTGTATCTAAAATTAGTAATTAATTAATTTTCACTTTACAGATTTTGGTACTTCTTAATTGATTGGAAAATTGTAACCAAAGAAACAATAAATTAGTTAGATAACATTAATTTCCTTTTTTTTCGAATTTATAAACAACTAAATTTGAAAATCAAGAAAATAATTTCTCTACTCTAAAAATAATTCTAAAAAATTTTACTAAATATTTTAATAATAATACCTACCATCATTGCTTCCAAATTAAGATTGTTTGTTAAAATATTGATTCTAATTTGCAAAGTTTTATGAATACTTTCTAGAAATTATTAATATTCTTAAAAATTGTTAATTCGTATTTATTACAGTAGTCACTAACAAAATAATTTGAACTAACTACTTTTCTCTTCAATGTTCTTTAAATTGTTTACATTTTTTTATAAATAAAATAAATTCATCAAAAAAAAAAACCAAAACCTGAATATAAAAATGAAAACTATAAAAAACATAAGATATTAAGCATTGGAAAATAAATACATAAATTCAGCTGTTGAATGCCTGAATGAAGTTAGGAATCAGCCTGGCTCTTCTAATAGGGCTTTAGGAGCTTCTGAGATTACCACTAGTGAAGAAGATAATATTTTTTGTTTATTTCCTGATATATGCACAACAACCATTGTTGCTATTGACACTTCTAAAGATAACTATGTCTGTGGAATTCTTCCAGGCTTTAACTTATTTGACTACATTGAATATATGAAGTTATAAACATCAGATTCTGTATTGAGTGAAAAAAATTATGTATCTCTTAGACTATTAGAACCATTTATATCACATAATTACTAAAAAGGTGAGTTCTTAATTGGAGCAGGCTATGGAGTTAGGTCAGGTTATGAAAACCAATAAATAGGTTAAAATTTATCTTAACTTTTTATTCAAAATGCTGAAGAGTTAGGATATCTCATAACATCAGGAATAGTTTAAAATCCTGTTTCAAAGCACATATTAGAAAAACAAGGTTATTAAATGCTCAATTACATAGACCTTGCAAATTTGAATTTACCTTTAATATCTAAAAGTAATATAAAAAATTAATATGTTTTCTTTTATGGTTTCATTATAACAAAAAACATTATTAAAAGTAAGTTCCCTTAAGTTGTTTCTCCAAGACCTAGTCTCTGAAATTAAAAATGTAACTAATATATAATTAATCTTAAAAATGTTTTATTTATTTTTTTTGTTTCTGAATAATTTTACAAAATTTTTCGTTTTTTCAAAAGTGTAATCTTTAGAATTTGAATGGATTACAAATATAGATTCATTAATTTTCTCACTTTAATTATTGATTGCTTTTATATTTAATTAATTTATTTGGTTACAATTTGTTAGATTGGAAAATCTAACTTATCCTCAAAATTTGATAAATTTTATCATTCCATGAATTAAAATTCTGATTTTGTTATTTGAATGAAGAACACTAAAAGCAACACTTAATCCTATTTTTTTAAAATTGTAAACTGATTCTTAATTCTCCCTATTTTTTAAATTTTCTTAGATTTATCTATATTAAAAATGTTAAAAAATAAATTATTATTTTTGATTATTTTCTTGTTAATGTAAACAATTTTTTTTGCTTAATAAAAATCTTATTTTTTTCACTCTTTCTTTAGGATTTCAAGTCAATGCAAAAAAAAATTAGTGTTAGTTTTTTTGTAAATTTAATATTGAGTGGGAGTCAATTTCTACATGTGTCCAACCAATATTTAAATAATTACCTTTATCTAAATGAAATAGATATATTTAAATAATTTTTAATCTAGTTTTCTTTATTTTCTTAGAATTCAAGTAAAACAAGTTTTTTTATGAAATAATGAAAATGTTTTAAACTTTTAAAATGTTTCTTTTATCACTTAAATATTTAAGATAATTTGAGAAGAAAAAAGATACTTTAATGAAAACTTATTTTAATTTTTTAAAGAAATTAGCACATTAATTCTGAAGATTAAATTGAGAGAAAATATTATATTTTTGATCAATAAAAGTTTTCTTAAAATTAAGAAAGAAAAATTTAATAAACGAAAAAAATTGATTTTGTTTTATTTTAATTAAAATTATTCAGCTGAACAAAAACAAATAGATATTTCTAAAAGTAAAATTTATGGATTAAAATAATTAAAAATTGAAAATATTTTCACTTATTTTTTCTATCAATTAATAATTAAAAATATTAAAGTTTTAGAATTTCATTAATTAATCATTTTCATTTTGAAATTAAAATCACTTGATTAATCATTCTATTCAAATAGCTCTAAAAATTTGTTCTCATATTCAAAGATGTAGGCTTAGCTTTATCTTTCTAAGTTAGATGATGTCTAAAACCTAAATGCAAAATTGTACTCTTATTCTTAAAAATGAACATTGTCTACCTCTTTTATTTTTGCTTATACTTAAAAAATATGATTTTATGATTAACTTTTTTATTATGTATAAATCCAAAAGAAAAAAATTTGAAAAAAATTTTATGTATACCATGATCCTAATATTTTTTATACTCAGGATATTTAACATGATTGCTTGTTTTTGGTATCTATGTTTTATTCTCCATTTGTTTTAATATTTTAACAAACATTTTCATTTTTATTGGAACATTAGAACCATTTAAATATTAGCATTCATCATATATGGTTCTCCTATGCTCCTAGGTAAAAATCTCTTTTCTTCCTTATTCTGTAATATTATAAAAAGAATAATCAAAAACTAAAATATTTCTTTTCAATAATTTTAGCCACTTTTGGGTTCAGGATTTTTTGTTATTCTATAAAAATGAGCTTTAGATATGCCATATTATTTCATTATTAATTTATAATCGATTCCCTGAAAAAAAAAAATTTCAGTATGCATACACCTTACTTAATACAAAGTTTACTTCTAAATAGAGCCTTTAAATATCACGTCTATTATCTAGAGTTATTTTATTTCTAATGTCTTACATATCTAGCTTCCAAAGTTTTTTTTTGCTCATTTTTTATCTGCTTCTATAACCTTAAGAGTTGCACTTCTTTTTCAAATGAAGAAACTAATGTAAATTTTTTGTTGTTAACTATTATATTAACTTTAATATAAAATTGTATAAGTTGTCACTGAGTATGAATCTCTAAAATAATTAATGGATATTAAAAATCAGCTTTTATAAAAGTAAAAATTATTTGATGTCTCCACAAATTAATTTTTTCAAGTAATTAAACAAATAAAATATTTTAATACATTTTTATCTCAAATCTATTTGTAAATTTAAGTCAATCATTTTAATTTATTTAAAAAATATTCTCTTCAAGCATTAAATAATAAAAATTTAATGGGTCTTAAATGAAATAGATAAATAAGAAGATTATAAAATCAAAATATTTTTCTAAATTATTTAATAAAAAATAAATCCAATTAAATAAACAATTTAATACATTTTTTCTTTTAAAAGTGTAGATAAAATAACATACTTTTCAGAATATTCAAACTGAAAAAATATATTTTATTTAAAATCAATATTTCATAGTATTAAAAATAAACCATAAAAAACAAAAGTGATGAATTTTTTGAAAGAATAGTAAAAACAATGAAAAATGAATATTTTTTTTTCAACCTATTAAATTTGAATATTTTTTTTATTTTATATTTAAGTTTTCCTACTTTACAAATGAATTCATCAAATATTTTCCTCTTATTTTTCTTTAGATATCTATCAATAATAATAAAATTTATTTTAGATTTTATTTTTAGGATATTTTAAAAATTTTCTCATTGTAAATACAACAAAAGATAAAATATGATAAAAATAAACCTAGATTTTAATAAAAGTTAAAATATTATAAAATCTTCTGTAGTTTCTTTCCACAAAAGAGTAATAAAATTTTTTTTGTTCTAATTAATTAATTCACTAACTAACTATATTTTTAGATCTCTTTAAAATTTACTCATAATTTGTTTCAAAGCGTAAAGCGTGAAATAGCAAAAATGAAACACTTTCAAAAAATTTGATTGAATAATTAATTATTTTGAATTAAATTTAAGAATTATTTAAGTAAATGTAAAAAGTTTTATTTCACAAATAAAGTAAATTTATTAAAGGTTTTGTTTAAAAAACACTCTTTTACTACCCTTAATTTTTTCTTTGGATTTATATATTAATAACTAAAATAAAAAAATTGAATTCACTTAATATAGAATAAAAATAATATATTTCATTTTGTTTTGCTTTCAAATAATAGATCCCAAAATATTATTTTCTAAGCCGCAATTTTAATCAGCACTTAAGGTTATGTAGCCTTGCTCACCCCAATTAGATCCCCAAGAGTTTTTAGCAATCCAATTTCCTTCTTATGTATAACCTACTAATAAAACTACATGATTTTATGAACTAGTACAATTCGAGAACACTCCAGATTTATAATTTTACCAATTAGAAGCATCAACAATAACCGCCAGAGGAGACTTATTTAGTAAGTATTTGATAAATTATGTGGTATTATTTTCTTAGTTAAATAAAACATGAATCGGTTTACCAGGATAAAAAGCTTTTTATGTTTAATGATCAACTGCACAATTTCTTTAAATACCTTAATAACTATATTATGAAGATAAAGATATCCCATTTTACAAGGCATACTAATATGCAATATGTGGCCATCCTCCTTAGCACCCTTAATTTAAATAGATAGCGTTTGAAGAGCAGTCAATTAACTCTTACTCAGAATATAGTTCAAGATTGTTGTTTCTAATTAAATTTACACTTTCGAATAAACTAGTTGTAGTAAATGCCCAACAACTACCACAATATCCCTAATTTTTCACAGGGCTAATTTTTCTGAATTTTCTCCAATCGAATTCTAAGGGCAATTCAGCAGCTTCATTTTTATATTTATTGAAAATAATCTAGTTTATTTCAGCTTATGTTTATTCATTTTCTGTATACTACAAATTTCTCTTTTTGTTAGTTGATAGTTATTAATTCAATGAAATAGATAGAAATTCTTCATATGTGAGGTCAGAAAATTAATTTATTCCAATTTAATAACTATTCTTTTAAATTTAGTTATGGTCTTTTATAGTTTATAAATTTTTTAGGAATATTTGAAGCCTGAAATTAGCTTCTTCTTCACTAAGGTATTTTTTTTAGTTATTTGCCTTCCACTTTGTAAACTCTAACAAATGTTCCACAGTTTAACTTGAATCCAAGTGGCAATTTATGAAGCATATTAAAATATTAAAAATTACCAATTTAAGCATTAGTTTGCTTTATATTAATAATGTTAATAGATTAGTATTTACTGAAAATAATTAATTTATGAAAATAAAACGCAAATTATTTTAGATAAATTATTAAATTGCCTATTGATTTAATATACTTCCTCTATTTTCTAATTCAGGTAAAAAATAAAGCATTTTTGTCTATCCTTTAACTATAATTCAATTAAATTTATATTTTTTTGTGAAGATAATATTAATCTTTTCCAAATTATCACTATAAATAGCTTTATAATGTATAGCTAAAATAAATAAATAACAAATTTTTATAAAATTTTGTTTTTAGTGAAGTTAAAGAATTCTCTCAATTTAAAGATAGAATTTTAGTAAAATGTTATTTGATTTTACTAATTTTAAATAAAATATCTAAAAAATAGTGTAAAATAAAATCAAAAAATCTTGTATTTTTTTTCAATTCAGTATCTTATTTTTCTGATATAATCTAAAAAATGCATTTTTAAATTTAAATTAATAATTTATTGTTATTTGCTCATTTCAGGGCTAATATTAATTTTTGCTTGATATTAACTTTCAAAGTATTTGTGTAAACTAAATCTTAGCAATTTAAATTAAATTTTGCTTTTAAAATTAAAAAGATTGCTTTTCCTTTTTATTTCATAAATACTTTTATATAAATATCTAAAGATCTTATCACAAATACAAAGAAAATGATTAACTTTGATTAAAAAAAATATAAAAATTTAAAATAATATATATATGTATAGTACCCTAGGGTACTGCCTGTTAGGCTACATACAGTTATACAGTTTGCAGTTTTAATTTTGTTTAAAAAAAAAGTTGTTTTAAAAATTTTAAATCTTACAATATTATCAATACAACATTAGAAAATTTCCAAATTAAATAAAATTAAATACTTTGAAAGAGAAATTATTAAAAACTTAAGCTTTAAAAAAAATTATTTATTATTTTTAAATATTGAATGAAATTTATTTTATTTCTTCAATCAAATAATTTTAAAATAAACAAAATAGCGAAAAGTATTTAGATATTAAAATTAAAGATTCTAAAATTATTTAGTGTCAATTATTTTTTTATTTTATGAAGTAATGATTGGATTAATTCATAATATATTCACTCGTTTAGTAAATTCAAATTTGTTAAAAGTGAGAGAAATTTTTAAAAAGATTTATTTAACTAAATTTAAGAATGAATTAAATAAATTTAATATTTAAAATATACCTTAAAAAATAAATATAAAAAATGTAAATAATGATAAAATTTCTAATTAAAATATTTAGGGAATAAAAATATTTAGAAATTATAAAGAATTAAATTAAATTTAGTTTCAGAAAAATTAATTTTGAAAGTTGATTTATTCTTTAAAAGTAAATGAAAAATAATTAATTAATTGTAAATTTTAAAAGGAAGAGTTTAGAATAAATAGAAAAAAAGAAAATCATATTAATTGAATAAAATAACTATTTTCCTAAAAATAACAATATGGATTAAAATTAATACAATTAAAATTTATTATATATATAATCAAATTTAACTCATAACAATAATTAGGATACCTAAAATAATTTTTAAATCCCTTCATGTTTCAAATAGATTGATGACTTTTACAATGAAGACTAAGCTTCATTAACAATAATAGAATAATTTGAAAGTTTAAGCCTTGAAGTTGAGGATTATAAATAAGGTGATTAAAAAGGCCAGCCGCTTAATATGGATTTAGAAGCTAACTTTAATACATAATTGAAGGTTACAAAGGAAAACGATTACCATGGCCATATTATATATTTAGATAATAAAAATAATAAAGTCTTAATTTCATTCAATAAGGAGAAGAATTTAATGACTTTAACTAAATTCTTTAAATTAGAAGAGAGATAAATATTTGAAAGAGAAGTTACTATTATTAAAGCAATAGAAAGCTAAGGAATTACTTTACCTCTTGTAGCATTTGGATAAAAGGAGAATCACTTTTATTATGAGTAAGTAGCAGGTTAAAAAGATTTCTTAATGTTAAAAGAAGATTTTAGAAATGAGAACTAACATATCATTGATTATTTTTTAGTGAAACTTTTTATAAAATTAGAAAAGTTGCATTCTCTTGGCTTTGCTCATTCAGATATTAAACCATAAAATATGGTGATTGGATTTGATAATGAGCCTTATTTTATAGACTTTGGTGGCTCTGTTTCATCTTAAAATTACAAGGACTACTTAAAATAATTTACACCTATGTACAACATAAATCAATTCTTTGAACAAAAAGAAGGAAGTGCTGAATATTTCAAACACACTTTTACAAGTCCAGAAGAAATTTTTTGTTGTGACAAATTTCAATTTGTTTTATCATGCATATTTGTCATTTACTGTTGTGATTTGACAAATAAAAATAGTTTTAAGTAAAAATAGTTTTAGAAATTAAGAAATGAGAACAATCCCTCAACAGTGTCTGATTTTGTATTTGAGTTTTTAGGGTTGGTTAAACAATAAAGAAATTATGTTCAAAGTGAAAAGATAATCAAGCTATTGTAGAAAAAATTTACTGATGAATTAAAATTTATTAAAGATGTTGAAATAAAAACATAACAAGGAGTTCATCAATGTATCATTAAGAGAATTAACTAATACAGCATTAAAATGATGGATGTATTTATTGAGTTATTTGGATAGATTACTTTATCTGATGAATGCACCACCATTTATTATGTTCCTAATGTGAGTTAATATCAAGTTATTTATAATCTATATTATTATTACAAAGACTACTTTTAAGGAATTAAAAATTAAAAGATTAAAATTAATCTCAACATTTATAATTATGTAAATGAAACTTAATTTAACATTCTATAGTTATAGTAATTTTAACTAAAGCCTAATATTTACCACTTATCGATAAGCTATATATCACATGATGATTCAATTAATTGGATTAAATTTCATGTTAGATATGCTCTTTTTCATACTTGCAAGCATTTCAACTTAAATAAATTTACAATTACAATAAATTCCCTTTCAAATGAATTTTTGGAATTCATAGAAGAATTAGATACATATAATATTAAAAATTCAGAAATAGATATTATTCTCTTTAGTAGTGAAATCGAAGAAAAGTACTATTAGATTTATTAGAAATTACAAGCTAAAAATAAGTACAAGTATAAATATATTGTTAATTATAAGTCTGATTCTCCATAAAAGTAAGATTGCTCCATGAATTATGTAGGAATACTTTCTTAAGGTCAGGAGCCTGAGCTAAATACTCCATGTGAAGGTGTCATTAGATTTATTAGATTCACTAATGATATTAAATAAAAGAAATTATATTCAGTTGATATGCTAGAAAAAGTCAACTTAGAACTCAAGAGGAATATTTTTAAATAACTATTTTAACAGAATATTAAATATCAAATAAGTCAACAGCAACAATATACTGCAGTAAAGGAAGATCTTGTTAAAAAGTATAACTATTTAGAATTTGACTTAAGTGTTTTTGCTAATAAATAGTATCTTTCTGTTAATCCCAACAATACTTTTGAATTGAAATTTGTTGAAAGGCTAAGATGATCTTCTGAATCAAATATTTTTCAAAATATATTTTTAATATTTTGAATAGTTTTTAAAATCACTGAACTAACATTCAAGAAGAAATATTCATTTATCATTCTTCAAGAAAAATTAATTAGATCAACAGAACTACAAAAATGTCAATGATTTTTTTATTTATCCCACAGATAAAAATCTTTTATTTTGAATATTTATTTTGTATTTGTTGCACATTATATATATGTTTGTATTATTTACTACAAAACAAGCGTTTTAAATTAATTCATGAGGAAAGTAATAATTAGATAATATAGTTTTAACATTTAAAAGGTTTTGTTCCTTTTTTAAAATTATTTTTAAAAAAATTTAAATTAGCAATTGAAATATTAATCTGAGTTTTTTAGCATTTATTTAAATTGTAAATGATACAACATATTTGATTGAACATCATAAATTTATTAATAATATAAATGTCCGTTATTGTTAGAATCCACTAAAATAGTTAAATTCAAAGTGTTGATTGTTAAAGAGTGAATTCAAACATTTCAAATCAATAAATTAAATACAAGAAAAACAAAGAAATTATAAGTATTTATTTAGTATATCTTCTTTAATTTACTAATCGAGTGAAATAATTAATATGTTTAAAGAGTTAGATTAAAATTAATTATATCAAAAAGGTTTTAATTAGATGAAAAGTGCTCCTCCATAACAAGAATTAGGTGGCTAGAATTAAAACAATATGTTAGCTAGAAAAATTCCAAAGTATAGAGTTGAAAAATACTTAAATCTATATAGTGATAAAGAAAATTAAATGACAGAAAGTTGTATTAAATTTTAACAGTAAGGAGATTAATTGCAGTTAATGGGCAACTAGTAAAAAATTTAGAATTAAAATAATATTAATTACTAATAAATGATGTCAAATTTCACTAGTGCCAGTAAAATTTAGCATCAAGAAAGAGCAACTTTTGGGTCAAAAGAAGCAACAGCTTTTTAAAACTAAAATAGTATTATAAATAAGGATAGATAGAATTCTTAGGATTTTAATGATTCAATGTCTTATGCTTAGAAGAGCTCATCAATTAAAAAAAATAATAGCTTAAGTAATGAAAAATTGGATTTAAAATCAAAATTAGATTAACCTTATTAAGTTTATAGCGCTGAAGTAAAAAGCTGTAAATTTAGTAACAGGTCTAACAGTTAAGATTGGCTTTAGTTTGGTAATTAGTAATAATGTCAAAGGTATGATGTAAGAGTAGATTCAAATGAAAAAAAAAGGATTACTAAAAATTTAAATTTTACAGATTCATTTAATATTTCTCAAATTTTGAAAGAGAGCACTAATAATCTCTAAAATATACCAAGGTAGTAATAGCATTAGCAACTAAACCAATCATTTCATTCAAATACATCTTTGAATGGATCAAGAGCAATTGTAACTGAAAAACCTCCTCTCAGCTAGCAATAATCATAATATCTTTAATTTTAACAGCTACAACAACAGCAATAATAACTATTGTATTAAGTTCCAATATAAAATTCAGCATAAAATTAGTAGGATAAAAAAAGATCAAATTCTTTGAATGTATAAGTATTGAATACTTAAAGTTCTCAACAATCTTTGAAAAGTATTCCTCTTACTATTAATTAAATGTAAGTATAAAATCAATAGTAGATCTAATTTTTGTAATAATAACCTCTAATTCCAAAATAATAACAGTATTAAATCAGATAAGAAAATAATAACAATAGTTAACAATAAATTAATTAATTTAAAATCTATTAACATAATATCCATTAGAGTACTTCTGAAAATTAGAATATTAATGATTCTAATATAAAATTAAAATCATCTTTGCTTAATACTTCAAATGTTATCAGCTCTTCAAATTAAAAACAATTTTAGGTGAATAGCTTTATTCAGTAGAATACACAATAGTAGGTAATGTAAAATAACACTCAAGAAGAAATAGCTTAAAATAACCAAAATAAGGTATCGAATATGAATAACAAACACAATTTAGATTAAAGTATGATGTACAAGAGTGTAATCAGCCAAATAAACGAAGATTTCATAAGCAAAGATAGTATGAATCTACTACTTCATGAGGAAGATTTTATCAATTAGTTTAAAACAAAGGTTGAATAAGAAAAAAATAGCATTAAGCAAAGCTATGATTTTATTATGAAGCATATTTATGACTAAATATGTCTAGAAATGAATAAATAATTTATTTAGCTAGACAAGTAAATTCATGATTTTACAGAGCTATTTCTTAAATTTAAAAGCCATGCTATTGAATATAAAAATATTTCAGCATCTATTCCTCCTCTTTCTTCAAATTTGAAGAATGTATGGAACAGCTGCATACTAAGCAATATAAATAATTATATGCAAGAAGGATGCAATAATAACCCTAATAAATTACAAGAAAACAACAATTTATATGATATGATTGATTGGGAGGAATGTCTCAAAGCAAAAGTTTAGCATTAATAATAATAGCATCAATATTAGTAAATTTACTTCTAACAAAAAGAGTTGCTTTTGTAAACTGAGTGTATTAGTTAATAACTTTATTCTTAATTATAAATTAATAGAGTACCTCAATTTAAGGAATAATCTCTCAATATCTTCTTTAATATTGTAGAATAAATGAAGCCTCAACAAAATAAAAATCATACAAACAACTAATCATAGTAAAACACCCATCATTTGTTAGATAATAAAAAATAAAATATGAATGAATCAAAAAATAATTCACTAGAGAGAAATGTAGTAATAAATACTGAGTTTTCTCCTGAAAGAATGGGTTTTAAATATTAAAAAGCACAACAAAACTAAGACAACGAAGTCTGTTAAGATACCTAATAATCATAGAAAAATATTTTTAATACAAATTATAATATGAATCAGAGTGAAGTTAACTCTAAAATAACTAAAACAGATGTTGAAAGATGGGATAATAACTAGATATTCACCCAAGTTCAATCCAGGAAACCATCTATTGATGAGAAAAATTTAATATCTGCTTTGAAAAAAGACTTCAAATAATTTGATGAAGAATAAACAGATTCTCTTCCATTCGATAAGTTAGTTAAAATGCAGAAACAATAATTAGAAAAATATGGAGAATAGAATAATTTTTATAATTTAAATGCAAAATAAGATAATAAGATTGAAGATAATTAAAATAAGGAAGATACTGAACGCTCATCTTTGAAAATTATAGCTTAAGATTTTGTAGAAAGAATAGACTCTTATAAAGCTCCTTATATGTTTAGAGATGAAGACTAGATTGCAGTGTTTGAATCAAGTGAAAATATCATATCAAATTACTTAAATGAAAATGGAAAGAGCTAGATGGATTCAAATAATTCAGTTTAGCAAACAAATGCTGAAAAGAGTTAATAAAATAAAAAATATCGTAAAAATAGCTCTAGAAATGGCAAACTAAGTAGTTTATCAAATAACGGAAGTAACAGAAATTAAATATTCACAGATAGAGAGTAAGAATTCCAATTTGATGATCAACAGGATTAATTCAATAATACTTACTCTATTTAGTTGAGTGTTTCTAGAATCAGCAATTAGGAAGTTGATTAGCTGAATGAAACTATCAACAATTTAAGATTGCTAAATGAATCTTTTTAAAACAATAATCTTAATGAAACCTTAATGAATCTTCAGCTCATGAACACTTAGAATAATACTTTAAATAACAACAACAATAATAATAATTGTAATAACAGATTAAGTTTAAAATAGCTTTTGGCTTAGACTAATTTACAATTAGCATAATAACTAAATATGAATAACTAAAAAGTAAATTGTTAGAATCCACCTCCTCCACCACCTAAGCAAAGTAATTATACAATTACAACACAAAAATAAGATACCTAACAAACAGATGATGAATACTATAAAAAGTAAATTAAGATCAAATAAGAAGAAGATACTATATTCAGTGAGAATGACTTGAAAAAGCTAAGAGAATAACTTAAAAAAGATGATTCATTAGATGATATTTAAATAAGTGAAAATTATAATAAGAAAATAACAGATTCACCTGCTTATAATCCTACATTTTTCTAAAGAAAATTAAAGAACTCCAGAGTTAATATTATCTCTCTACCAAGTACAAAAACAATAGATGAAAATACTAATGATGAATCTGAGATAGAATCAAGTTAATATTCTTCTTAATAATAAAATCACTACTCTGTTTAAAAGCAAAATAATTCAGATACCACTTATATAAATTTACCTCTTTCTTAGAAAAAAAATGTTACTCAAGAAACCCAGTAAGATATTTCAGTACCAAGTAAAGATTTATCAAATTAGTTAAAAGGAAAAAATGATTTTTAAAATACTTTAAGCTTTAGAAAAAACTTAGAAAATACTTTTAACAGCAATAACAATTTAGTTAACAATATTTAAAGCTGCAGGACAAACCCTCATATGGAAATGCCTCCACATTCATAATAAAATAATTTAAAAAAGATTTTAAATGAATAAAACTCAGTAGATTAGTCAAGAAAAGGTTATTCCTGTGATTATGATTCCTAAAGAAGTAATTAAAGCCTAACAGCTAAGGATACTTAACAATCAAGTGCATACGGAAGTAATTATGAAGGATAATCTGTAATGAGTATTATGACATCAAAAAAAAGATTCGATTCCTTAACTAGAAATACCTCAAATTAAAATAATTCTTTAAGTGGATAACCTTAACCTCCTCATCCATTATATAATATCGAATTTGAAGGGTATGTCAAATAAAAGTAAAACCATAATGATTCTTACTAACGTAGTAGTTTTAGGATGAATTCATTGCAAAGTTCGAGAGCAGAAAAAACAAACTCAATTCATTCTCCTAGAAATACTTAATCTAACATGGAAGATGAAATATAAAAACAACTTTATTACAATCCTACCTGTAGTGATGGATACTAATTTATCAAGAGAGATATTAAAAGTATTGATATATTTAAGCCTAAAACATATTCTCTTGATAGCAGAGATAACATCTTACAATAAGAGTTGGATTCTAAAGGAATATAAGTGATTAGTTGTATATGGGTTAGAGATGATACATTTGCTTTTGCAACAGCTGATAATAATTTGTTAATATATGATACATCTAAAGCTAATAGTAAAAATATTTAAGAAAAATAACAATGCTTAAAAAAGTTTTCTTCAAAAGTACCCATACATAAAATGGTAAGAGTAAATGAATAGCTTATAGCTCTTTCATCAAAATAATCTTAAAATATCAAGCTCTTTGATATTGATAAATTAGATGTTTCTCTTCAGTTGATAGGACACAATGAGAACATAACAGATATGACTTTCATTTAACCTAGTGTTTTAATTTCAACAAGTTCTGATGGATGCATGATTGTGTGGTAGGATTTTGTTATAACTCACAAAAAATAGAATAAAAATGAGATCAAATTTATGTCTGCAACAAATGATCTTTCAAGACTAATATGCATTGATAGCTCTAACTAAATTTTGATTTATCAGTTGCTATTTAATGAAAGTAAAAATAGATTGTGCGAGATTAGAAATGAAAAAATAATCAAAACATGCTCTAATATTTCTTCAATTAGCTCTTAATTTTCTTCAAACAACATTCTCGCCTGTGGAACAGATGAAGGAATAATTAGGATATATGACATCGATGATGAAAATGTGATTAAAATTATCAAAGTTAGCTTGTCATTAATTTAAAATCTTCTATTAGTTGAACATCCCTCATAAAATTGTTAAAATATAAACTACATTTTGATAGTTGGCAGTTAGTCTGATGATGATTTAGTCACATTTTCTAAAGTATCAAACACCAATGATATAATATCTACTAATTCTAAATACAGAATATCTAAAGAATACTCATCAAACAATTACTCAACTTTCTTTATCTAGAATAAAAGTAAAAAAAATAATGTGTAATTATTCACTCTAGATCAATCTGCTTCATAATTCTCATTATGGAACATGAAATTTTCATGATTTAAATAATTGAGATAATTAATTAAAAATATTAAAAAGATTTATACTAATTAAATTGCAATTGTCTGTACATAAGTAAAATATGATTGTTTAATTATTTTCATAAATACCTTTAGATAAATTCATATTTGTATTTTCTCTTTTTTCAATTTACTTCTTAGATAAAAATAATTTTGAATATTTTCAAAAAAATATATTAGATTATTATTCAAAAATATGAACTATTAAAACTATTAGACAAATTAGTAGAATTAGGAACTAATACTTTTTATAGAAATAGGTCATTTTAATGTTTCTGAATATAAAAGATCAAATAATAAGAATGAATAAATACAAATAAAAAGCATATTAAAAATATTCAAAGATAGTTGCCCAAATTTTTTTGTTAATAAGTAATTAAAAAAAAAATTTAATAAAAGTAGAAGGCTTTTTAAAATATAATTTTCAAAATAAGAAAATTCTACTCAAATTATTTTTGAAAATTCATTTTAAAAAAATTTTTAGGTTAAGCTTATTTGACTAATTATATATTTTACAAACAACAAAATAAAATCTTTAAAATAATATCATTTACTATCTTAAAAATCTTCTTTTTTATTTAAATTTGTAATTTATTTAAACTATTCTTTATCAAAATAAAATGTTGAGAATCCTTTTGGAATGTACTGTGAATTAGATCTTGATAATATTTATCTATCAATCATTATTTCAAAGCCTAAATATGAAAGGATACTACCTACTTCTTATTCTTTTTCACCTAATTAATATTTGTTATTTTAATTAAAGCTCAAAAGCATTATAATTATATTACCTACAAATGTAATCAACCCTCCAAAAGAGCAAACAGGATACTCACACTAATCTAAATTATATTTTTGAACTATTTTACCTTAACTAGATTATGATCCTGCTTCATAAACTTTCCCACATGCAGAAAAAAATTTTAATTTATCAATATATCCCTAAGAAGACATGACACACTCTACCTATTTAAGATAGTCAACCAAAATTTATTTATTACTACCACTACTGCTACTATCAAAATTTTAATTAAAATCAAAAATGATCTAACTATATTCATTTTTATGATCTACAACCATTTTATTACCTTCAACTATATTTTCATTTACTTTGTAAAAAAACTAAATTCCATTTATTGTTCTTTTATTTGTCCAAACAATCACTCTTATAATCTTAGAATGAAGCTATTCTTTCAGAATATTTCTATCAGACATACTTCTAGTGCACCCATTTTACTTTCCCATAATCTCCTTTTTTATTTTCTCTTTCTCTTCTTTTAATGGTAATAACTTTAAAACATTTTAATTAGTATTTGTTGAAACAGAGCTTAACCTTTTTCTATTTGGATCATAATTTTCTTTTGAAGCTTAAACTGAGAACTCCTTTGATTATATTCTTTATTTTTTGTCTTTGATGCTACTTATAATATTATCAAAACTTTTATCAACATGACCAATAGATTATAAATTTAATTAACCCTATTTTATATTTAAAAAAAATATGACAATTAATACAAATAAAAAAACGAAATTGAAGAAAATTTGTAAAGTTTATTTATTTTCTATATTACCTAAGATTTTATAATAGAAATAGATTTATTTACTCTCTTAAGCTAAATGATAGGCTAATTATCTGACCTTTAAATATTCTTTAATTCTTAAACTTAAGCTTTTAATTAGCTAATTTCTTTATCTTTTAGCTTAACAACTCCATTGAGTTCTTTGATTTAAACCTCAAAATGTTTTAAATTAGATTTTTAGTTGGGAGATAAATTAACTAATGAGGCATTCTCTTATTAATTTTTGCTTATTTCTGTTAAAGCATTTTAATCTCCTTTTCTTATGAGATGAATTTTTTATAATTCTTCTTTTAAATTTATTTTAATGCTTGATGAGATACCTAAAAACTCACAAATTTCTCTAAATCTCTATTCTAAATCAACTTGATATTCTTATTTTTTTAACATTTACTTCAATTGGCTATCTTATAGAGCCTTTAATTTTTTGATTTCGTTGTTTTGAGAGATTATCTTTTTTTCTTATTCTTCAATCTAATTAAATTTATAAATTTATCAATGATGGCTGATACAAAATATTTAAAATTATTTCTAAAAATTAGGTTAATTCAAAACAAGTGAAATATACCTTTGTAATAGCATCAATTTATTTTGACTCTATACTGTTGTTTTTTTCTAGCATTCTCTTTATATTTTCAAAAGCTTTTATTTCATCTTATTACTTTTGTATAACTTAGTCCTTTTCTCTTAACTAAACTTCTAAATTTTATATCCTTTTATATAAATAAGTCATTTTAAAATTCTCTGAAAGAAATTTAATTTGATTTACATTGTTGGAGATAGCTTTTCGAGTTTTAATTATAAAAATTTATTCTACTTTTATAAATATTCTATTTTTTTGTATGAATTTTCCAACTCTTTTTATACAATACCTATTTTTAAATATAGATGTTAAAATGGTAAAAAAACTTTGTTAAACAACAATCTACTTATGTCTTTAGATTTTTATTCTAGCTCCTATTTAGCTAAAACTTTTTTTTATTATTTTCCTAAAATTTCAGTCAGTTTTTGGTTCAAAAATCTAAGCTATTCTGTTAATTTTTTATTTTAATCCTTTAATCCTACTATTGTCTTCTCGCTAAATTTTATAAAAATGATATTTTTACTTAAAGCCAATCTTAAACAAAATTACTGATCTATTTCTTCTGTAATTGGAGTTAGATATAAATTGTAAGGATGTGGGTTATATCTATAATCATTATGAAACTAATTCAACTACATTCCTTCAGGAAAAGATTTAGAATTATCATTAGATGATTCTTATAAATCCTATTCTGTATTAGCAGTATCTGCATCTTTTTTTTCATCAAAAGTATTAGATGAAATTATTTCTTCTAATGTATTTAATTCATCTGATAAAAGATTATCTTTTTCTTATGTACTCATGTTGAAAACTTATTTGATTGTTAGTGTTGATTTTTGTGAAATATTGTCTTAAAAATTAATAGATGAGTTATTTTTTATTATCTAATGAATATTTTAAATAGCTATTTAATATATTTTTGAAATTTATATATTTATTGACTGATGATTATTTATCAGCAAAAGTATATTTTAATTCCTTTCAGTATTAAATATCAATAATACTTTTTAAATTTTAAACGTTTGGATTATTTTTGATATTGCTAAAAGATATAGGTCATCTAATTATTTGGATAATATTTTAACGAATACCTACAACTATTATTCTTTAATAAATCATAAATATTTATTTTTCTTAAATTAAAAATCATGATCTTCTTTTTTTGAAATAGATATTTTTTTTTCATTAATTTAATTTCTTAAATGTATTCACAAAATAAAGCCAACACGATATTTTTATATAGTAATCTTAATCAATATCTAAAAATATTTCTATTTTAAAAATAAAATGTTCATCATAAAGCAAAAATATATTAAAACTTTAATCATAAAAATATCAAAAAAAAATGTCTACATAGGTTTACAATTTAATCCATTAAAAACTAATAAAAATAATGAATTATCCTTATCTAAAAATAAAAATCTAATCTTTCAAAAATAAACAAAGTTAAGAAGTTTATTAAGAGCCAAAATAAAATTTCTTTCTGAAAAAAATTTTGAAAAAACTAAACATAAAGTGGGATTTAAATTTATAATATTTGCTATGTTTTAATAATTGAGTTGAAAATTGGGAAGAAATAAAAAATTATGAAAAAATGCTTTAGATAATATAACTAAACTTAAAAGTATTGATAACATACATTATAAATTTAAATAAACAGTTTTATTAAAAAATGATTTTTCAAGTTTCTCATTCAATTTTGTTACAATTTTTTTATTTGTTTTACTTTTTGAATAATTTTTTAATTTTCTTCATTTGATTTAGTTTTATTTTGAGAGGTATCATAACAACCAGGAAGTATATTGATAAAAGCATAAGAACAATAGATTTAAAATAGTTGACCAATTACTAACAAGCAAATAATTCAAGCAAAATCCAACTGATTGAAAAAATAATAGTAAGCTGCTAAAATATCTTTTGAACAGTATTAAGATTCACTTTTATGGTATTTTAATCACAATAAACTGTTTTAAAAGGGTTTTCTATTATTTTTTCACTCACTATAGTTACTTTTTATGAAATAGAATCAAGAGAAATCTTTTTTATATTATTAAATATGATTTTTATTATTTTTATTTAAATATCTGAAAAAAAATAGGAAATAATTTTCTTTAATTTCTTGATTTATTGAAAATATTTTAAAGTATTTACCTGAAATGTCGCTTTTGATTTTGGGACATGTTTATCTATAGAAATTTCTTATTTATATAGATACAAGATAGAAAATATACTAGAAAAGCTACAACTATAGGATATTAGATATGTTTTTCCAAAGTATTATGCTATTTAATCAAAGTAAACATTAAGAGCAATCTATAAAAAGAGTGTATTTAAGCAGTAAGACCACACTCTATGAGAAATATACTACTTTAAACAAGCAGTTGACAAGCACATACTCAAAAAATAACCTTAAATAATTGCAATAGTTATAATGTAGAAGTTGATATCTTTACTAAAGCCTTGTATTAAATAGAGAACTGAAGAGAATAATCCAAACTTATAAATCAATTTTCCTATTTTTTTATGCAACTTTATACCTTATTTATCATCTATCATATTCTCTGAGTAAATATTAAGATAGCAAGTCCCCATAATTATACCAATATTTATCAAAAAATTTATTAATTAAATTAAAATTATGAAAATATTATCATTTATGTTGATCTCTAATTCAGTGGATTTATTAAGGTATTTATGTTCACTTAGAGTTAGAGCATATATGTTTTAAATAATTATTCCTACTTATGCTATTGTAGTTACTATACCAACAGAATATTTAAAATTATTAGACATCACATTTTCCCTTTCTATGCTCAACTTTCTTTGTGCTTTATGCAATTCTTGAAGGTATTTGTCTTCTGTTTCGCTATTGTTGTATTCTAGCAAATTTACTCTATCGAAAAATGCAAGCAAAAAATTATCTCTGTGCAAAATATCCCCCTATTTAGTATTGATTAATTTAGCATATTGGATTAATTGAAGTAAATTATGGTAATTTTTTGATAATATTTTATATCAACTAGTTACTTTCATTTTGGGATCTATGAGAGTGAGTTATTATCCAAAATTAATTACAGAAAGTGGCTTGTATTTTAGTGACTGAAAAATTAAGATATCATCTAAAAATTAAAAAAGTAATTAATTATGCTAAAATTTAATTAGCTAGTCAATTAAGAAATTGTTAACACATTATCTTTGATTCAATAACAACCTGAAAATTATTTATCTTCTATTTTACAAATAAATAATAAATATTTTCTTACTTATTACATCACATTATCATATAGTTAACAAAAATTTTAATCAATTTATATTTTATTTTTAACTAAAAAAGTATTGGAAATACTAAATAGAAAAAAAGAAAAAGTTTTTTAATTAAACCACATAATCTAATCCTTTTAATTAATTTTTTTCTAAATAAATCTTTAATCCAAATAAAAATTGTAAATTTGGATTAAAATAATTTTTAAAATTTAAACATCAATCATAAACACAACACACAAAAAACAATTAGGAAATTTAGAAATCAAAAAACCTCTGTTATTAACAATTTTTTATCTCTACCTCCTGATATAATATAATTATTAAAAAACTTTAAAGTTTATACTGTGTCTGTATGGTTTGTTGAAGAATATATAATTTAGGAAGGAGTAGGATGGTCATTTGAACTTAGCTCATAAATATTGAAATTAGTGTCTCCTTTTGAAATTGCTAAAATATTGCTGTTATCTTGGTGGAAAGCAATCGAATTAGTATAGGTCAAAGGTATAGTATCATAAATAATTGGAGGCTAAAATGTTAAGTCATATATATAACATTTGGAATAGTAATCATTTACACATAAAAACCTCTCATTTAAAGAAATTCTGACATCTCTAATCTAGCCAGTAAAAGGAATTTGATGAATTATATTAGGGTTAGCTAGTGAATAAAATAAATTTAAAAATTGTTTCAAAATTAATAAAAAATAGATTTACTTCTTGCATTTTAGTAAATGTTGCAGATGTTATTGGCAGTGTTTACTGCCAAAACATATCTAACTGTTAGATCAAAAGACACAATAGGATGCTCTAATTTTATTTTATGAAGAATGCTACTATTAGCAGGAGCAGATACATCATATATAATTAAACTTTTATCTAAACTAGAAGTTACAAGAATTTTATTATCTCTTGAATACTGAATCCCAGTAATAGCTTATTAGTGATCCATGAATGTCTTCAATAAATTATTTTTATTCTTATATGTAATTGACTATGTACAATACATTCTGACAGCAGATGATTCACAACCTTTTTTAATAATTAAATAACATGAAAACACCTTTAGTAGCAGATTTATTTATATTAAAAAATATATATGAGCTTTTTGATTTATTTTTTACTTTCCTTATGATTTTAAAGATAAATTAATGATGATGATGATAATTAGATTTAATAAATTTTTTGTAAGATTGTGCTTTATTTAAAAACAAAGATATCTTATCTATATTTTACCAGAACAAAAGAAGAGTCCATTTGGTGAAATACGAACAATTTAAACAGATGATGAATGTGGAAGTGAAACAAGTAGTTTTGGTTTTTAAAGGTTTTTATCTTGAATATCAAATACCAATACTACATATTTTGGTTTACCACATCCTATAATTAAGAAACGACGGTCCTAACTAATATCTACTGAAAGAATATCACATTCACAAATAATTTGAGAACGGATAGTAGGATTAGAATTTCTAAAAAGATTCATCATATTTTCGATACTTGTTTAAGAATAAGAATCATAACCTTCTAGCTATATTTAATCATATTTATGCACTACTTTTACTACATCGTTGAGATTGTCTATTGACTTTATTGCATTAAGTTCCATTTATGACAGATCTTATTCCGATTTAGCAACTAAATGCTTAGCTTGCTATTATTTTAATTGCTTTACAAAGCTATTATGCTAAAGTTATAAAGTGCTTAAATCTATTATAACTCTGTTAATGTCTCTACTTTGATCTTTTTACAGTCCTTCAAGATAATTTATCAAACTGCGCTAAAGAGCTTTTTATGCTTCTTTATAGGAGCTTGGCTATGAAATTTGAGATAAAGTTCTTCCTCTATAATCTCCATCGTCTTCTTAAACACTTAATGATTTTTCTGATTTAGATTCCTCAGTTTATTCTTCTTTCTTTTCTTTTCTATCTTCTTCTTCTTCACTTTAATCATTATTTTCACTTTTTTCAACTTCTCTATCATCTTTTTTTTAAGGCTTCAAAAAATCATCAATTATCTTCTACTAACCTTCAATCACTTAATCAAGTTTGGATACAATCATTTCTTTTAGCTTCTATAGTTACTTCATTCTATCTTAAGCCTCTTGTAGCTCTTTTTCTTGATTTTTATGGAAATCAATCCTTTCTTTATCAGTTTTTTCTACCTATATCTAAGTATATGTCTTATCATCTGAAAAATCATATAGTTTATAAATAGGGATCTTATTACGACATTCGTGGTTTTATTCACTTAAACAAACTCCACAAACTAATTTATTTAGTTTACAATATGGATTCATGCAAAGTGAAACAATATTTTCTTTGGGATGAAGCTTACACTCAATTTTAATTTTATCAAAATATTTATTGCTCTTCATTAAAACGATAACCTATTTAATTCTTATTTACTACTTTTAAATATACTTATCTAATTTTATAAATCTTTTTTTATTATAAAATAATAAATAACCTAAATTGCGCACATAAAAAAATATCTATTCAATCTTCTGATCAATTAAGATATCATCCAATTTAATTATCAATAATCAACTAATAAATTACCATAAATAAATTCCTAGTTCCTTTTGCTCAGGTTTCATGCAATTTTTATTTTATTTTACTTTTAAGCAAACATTTACATGTAAATCTTTATAAATAGAAAATAAAATTTATATATATATCTTCTCATATTTTTTTGTACCCTCTTCTACAGAATTTTAATTTTTAAAAGAGGTTTTTTATTAATGTAGAATAATAATTTAATTAAAGAATAAAGATTTGATTAAATTAGAATAATATATATACATGTATAATTTTACAATAAAAAATAATTGAAAATAATTGTTTATTTAAATTTGATATAAAGTTTTTAAAATTATGATTAGGTTTTTGTCAATTTCTTCAGCTGTTACTTTTCATTTCATAGTATTATCTAAGAATATCTACAAGAACTTTGCTTAATTCATGTACATCCTAATTAAGTTTAAATACAATTAATAATTTTTTAATTAAAAAAAGTCAAATTTACTTTAACAATAATGTAGTATTTGTAGGGGAAATCTTCTAAGTAGTGTTTCATCTCTATTTGTAATTTACCATTGACATACTTTTAACTAGTGGATTTAATATTCATAATAGATTCCTTATCTTCACTCTTATCCAAAACTATGAAGACAAATAATTAGTTGTTTTCTTCAGCTTCTTAAATGAGTGGTTTAACAAGCTTTTGATAATAAAGAAATAATTAAGCTTTTATAAAAAATATTAATAATAAATTTTTACTTTTTTGTTGAAACGACCATCACTCATAATAAAGCAAATTTAATGAGTATCCTTAGATCCTCCTTTAGCTTCTTTGAATGTGTCTATTGTGGATCTCATAAATCTGACCAAATCCTAAATTTAAAAAAATATATTTTAATTATAGTTAGCTTAAACTTTTGATAATTACCAAATCTGAAGAGTTTGTATCAGAGTGAGAGAAGTTAAATTAAGAAAGAATGAAAGGAGAGTCAGCAGGAGTGAGAGGAGTGTTAAAATCATGGAGTAATTAGAGACCATCTTTAATAGCAGCTATACCTATTTGACCAACTTCCATTTTACTCATTGCAAGAGAAAGGATAGTCATAGATTATAAAGCGAAATAACCAACATTTTATTGTGACATAGATAGGGAGTCATCTATAGCCAATAAAATTTAGTATGTACGTTTAGAGGGTTCATTTCTTCTAAGCCAAATTTTATCTTTACGGAAATTAGAGGCAATATAAGGTATAATTTTTTTCATATTGAGACGTTTACCAGATTTATAATCACCCTTGAAAGAAGCAATTAGAGTGGGTTCTAATACTGCTTTAAGTTCTTCACACAATTATACACTAAAGTATCTAGCTTCATTTTCAATCTTTTGCCATAATTCTTATCCTTTTTGGAATTTTTCAGGATTGTTTTTACATTCTTGAATAAGCTTAAGCATTCTATCACGTTTTTATTCTACAGTCTCATTCTCATTTTCAAGGAAGGAAAGCATATTCTCATCTTCTTCCTCTTCAATTTTATCTTCATCCTTCTTTTGGTTATTCTTATCAAGATGGGTATTTTGAGTTGGAATTTCACTTTCTTGTAGATTTTCTTCATTTTCTGAATTAGCATTCTTTTTATCTTTTTTCTTTTCCCTTTCTGCCCTTTCTTTTTCTTCAATATTTTTTTATTCTTCTAAGAAATCTATTTGATCTTGCTTTTCTTTCTTGTTCAAGCCATCATTTTTCTTATCCTTTTCCTAGTTCTTCTTTGGTTATTAATAAGAAGGATCTTCTTTCTTTTAGTTTTCTCCTTCAGGTTTAAGAGGTTATTGAGGCTAAGGTTAATCTTAGTTAACTTGATCTTCATTATGCATATCTTGAGGAATGTTGCTAGCATTTTTCATCTCTTATGCATTGACGTTTGTAGCCAACATATTCTTTAATTCTTCTGGATCAATTGTATCCTGAGGATTAAAGGCTTCAAATTCTTGATCTTCATTAAGCTAATCTTCCTTAATTTAAGGTTATTATTGTTGCTATTATTGTTGGTTTTATTAGTCTTCTTTTTATTCTTGAACAACGTTAAGATCTTTAAAGAAGTTTTAAAGGTCTTTAGCATTTGGTTGAGTTTTTTCAATAATTTATTGCAAGAAATCTAAAGAGAATTTATTTTAATTTGAAGAGTTATTTTAGTCTTAGTCTTATCCGTCATTTCTATTTTTTTTGTCATCATCTTATTCTTCATTTTATCCTTTTTGCTTATTTTCTTTCTAATCTTCTGTTTCTTCTTAATCTTCTTCCATTTAGATTTAATCATCATCACCTTCAACACCAAACTTCTTATCTTACTTTTTTTGTTTTTGCTTCTAATTTTTCTTAATATCTTTAGGATATTCTCTTTCTTCTTATTCATCTTAGTCTTAATCTTCAATATCCATATCATCATTTTCAAGAGCGGTGTTTTTATTCTCATCTTCAAGATTTTCTTCATTTTCCTCATTTTCAAAATCACTCACATTTTCTAGAGGATCAATGTTGTCATTCTTCTCACCATCCTCTGCATCTTCCATGTCATCTTCTAAATCTCCTTCTTGAGAACCACCATCTTAATCTTTTTATAAAAATTATTAAAAACTATTCCTTTTTTATAAAATAAATTACGATCATCATTAACTTCTTCTTCTTCTTCTAATTCCATTTATTATTTCATAAGTTCAGGATCAAGCTATTCACCTTCTTTGCCATCGTGCTCTCCTTCTTCATCTTCATTATCTTCTTCCTCAGCTTCTTCTTAATCCTTTTTATTTTTTTCTTTATCAGCATCCTAATCATCCTTATCAATATTTTATTCTTCTTCTTCAGGAGCATTCTTTTGTTCATTAATTTCATCTTCTTTTTCTTATCTTTCAGTTTTTTCAAAGTTATCAATATTTCTTTATTCATCTTTTTCTTTTTCTTCTTCTTTAGCTCTATCATTTTCTTCACCCTAAGGTTTATCCTTGGATTTGAATTCAATATCTTCTTTCTTACGGTTTTATTTCTCATCTTATTTATCTTCTTGTTCTTCTTCTTATTCTTCTTTGTTATCATCTCCTTCCCACATTTTGAAATCTAATTCATCTTCATCAACGTCGCTGAATTATTCATCACCATCCTATTTTTTATTAATAATAATCATTAGTTTTTATTTAATATTTAATGTTTACTTTGTTTGCTTGATCTTCCTCTTCTTCATTCATATCATCTGGCTTTGATGTTGTTCCTTTAAAGTCTTAATCCATTTCAAAATCATCTTCTTTTTTCTATTCTTCTTTCTTGTCTTAGTTATCTTCTTCTTCGACTTCCTCTTCATCTTTATTACCAAGAACTTATTCTTCAAATTCAATTTCTTTTGAAACATTTTCTTATCCTTTACCTTCACCAATACCAGTACCGTCTTTCATCTCATACTTACCATCTTCATCATCAGATCCAGCTCCTTCATCTCCTTGATTTTTAGGTTGGCAGAATCCTTTGTATACAAGATTATAAAAGACTATACCTAAAAGATTCATGAATTTAGATTATGCTTTAATAGATTTAGTGTGATAGAGAACTGTATTTTTAATGTATAATTAGATAATTATCAACATCTAGTAAATGGTATTATATGATTTTTTTGATACTTGTTTGAGTATTTCAGTTTCATACAGTTGTGTAAGTTTATAACAAAAATCCTCAATAGATTTATTCAATTTCTTTAAAATTCTTTCTTCGTTTTGAATGAAAGTAAATTCAGGTTGTTAAGCTTTTTAGATCGTATTTGCTGATTCATCACTATCTAAATGGTTTTTAACAGATGCAGTAGAAGCATCATCAGAATGATTAACAGGTTCTTTAGGTTCAGCACCCTCTTCCTAATCTTCTGTTTCTTCATCATCTTCAATAATTAACTTTAAGTTGTTTTTGTAGGATTAGATAGTCTTAATAATTCCTTAAGCAAATAGTTATAGATCTTTAATTATTTTTTCTTCTTAGAGATTTTATGATTATGTATTCTCTTCTTTGTTAGATTCCTAGAGAGTTTTTTCAAGTGATTTCTACAAAATTTAAAGAGTTGAACTTGCTTATCTGAAGCTATTTTATATAATTACTTATAAATCTCTGAATCCAAGTTTAGCAGCTTTGCTGGCATTAGCTCTTAGTTTTTCAGAAATTTTGTTGATGTTTGAAATTAATTCTTCATAACTAAAGATATCAACTAATTTTCCGTTGAATGTTGATTATAGGGTAGCTAAAGTAGTTTCACAAATAGTTCTTAAAGAATTTATTTCCATATCAGAAGAAGTAGGAATAAAGCTTATAACCTACTTAACTTCAGAGCATAGGAAAATTATTTTGTTTAAGAAATCTTCAACTTCATTCTTAACTTATTCATAATCATTTAGAATAATAATCTTGCTTTGGTGAATATCTGAAGAAGTTGAAACAGAGTTCAAGTTTTCAACAAATGAAATAAATTCGGTAGAATTTTTGAAAAGGGTGTTTAATTATAAGTAGATACGCTTGATGTAATAAAAATATTCAATCAAAAAACCGCTTCCACGACGAATGTTATCTTTAGTGAGATCTTCATGGTAGTTAGTGTTAAAGCGGAGGACACAGATTTTATCAAGTGTAGTGTAATAACATTTTTCGATGTAGTGAATATCTTAAGATAAATAATTAGTTAGTTCACCACCAAGGAGTGATGCATCAAGCTTAATTGAACGCATGTCATAAATAACAGTGTTGTCACCCATGAGTTGAGATGTGTTTAAGAAATAAGATGTAAAACCAAGAGATTTCAAGTACTTAAAGATATCTAATACAGCTTTAAATTTCATGTTACGAGTAATATCTTCTTGGCTAAGATCTTTAACTCTATCAAAAATTTATGAAATCATTTATTCTTTGTATAACCATGCACAAAGTTCATCAGGTTTTTCTACAGGCAAGCACTATTTGTAATGTTTTATAGGAGGGACTGAAAGGCAATTTTGTAAGAGTAATTTGCGACCTACTTATATTACTTTCTCAGCATTTTCGTGAACTTAGTATTTCATAATATGATGCTCAGTCATTTGATTTTCACTATCTTCTTCAATGAATAACTTTTCATATTTCACACGGAATTATTCATAGTTTTCAGCTAAGATTTGATTTCTTGTAGGATCAAAAATGTGGCGACTGATAGGTTCTTGTAAGAAATCTCTGTATCTTTTTACAATACGATGAACTTTACCTTAGAATTTATCAACAGTAGCCTTTAAAGTGATGTAGTTTTTACTTTCCCAACCTGCTAAAGTTACATATTCTTCGCAGTCTTTTTCATGTTCAGTACGATTTTGTTATAAAGCAATTGAATATTAAGCATAGAATTGCATATAATATTTATAGACTTGTTAAAGTAATTCTTAAAGACCTAGTTTTTCTACTTCTATATCACAATAACTAAGATAGTATAATCCTTTCATACGTAATCCAAAGTTACCCATGACTGAAGTACGAACAAATTAATCAACAATCTTGAATAAAGATTCTCTATTTTCGGCATTATTACCATTTGAGCTAATAATTAAGTTTCTTAATTTTAAGAACATGACAACATCTAACAACTCAATTTCCTTGTCCTTTTCAGAAAGCATAAACTTCCAACATCTACGTTCAAGCTTTCTCCAATAAAGTAATAGGTCGACAATAGGATTAATTTCATTATTTAAGGAATAAACTTTAGCAGTTGAGAGATTCCACTCTTCAACTTTTTCAGCAATAAATTGAAGACCAGTAATGATCTTATTGAGAGGAGTATTTAATACAGATTATTCTAAGGTATAATCACACAAAATAGCAAGATTTTACAAGACAGCATTATTTTCAAAAATATCTTCTTCATGAAGAAGTCTTCTTATAGAATTAAGGAGATTCATAACAGGTTTGAAAATTTTAACATTTTCACTAGGAATAATATCCTTGTAGACGTTGAATTAGACTTATGAAGTATCAAGTTATTATATACCACCCTTCTTTTTCATGCATTCTTCAAATTAATTTGTCTTTTAAACTTAACCAAAAGCACTGGAGTATTCAAGTACTTGGCTCAAAGGGTCATGAGGGAAAAGATTTTAAACAAGATTAATCTTAATATATTCAATCTTGTGACCGAAAGTAAAATCTTTCCATGAAGATACATACTTAAGAGATTTTTTCTTTTCAGAGTTATCTGTAACAGCTGCTACAGTTGCTTAATCAGAATACAAAATATTCTTTTTGTTTCTACAATTGTCATAGATATTTAAGATTTCTAGAATAGAATTCAAACTACGCTATTTGATTGCATTTAATTCATTCATATTCAATTCTTCCATTTTTATTTCCTCCATATCTTCATCATACTCATCTAAGTTATCATCATCATCATTGTTATTATCATTACCTTATTATTACTATTACTAGAGCTCTAGCTTTTCTTAAATTGTTAAATCAACTTGTAATAAGTGAATGTAATCTTTTGAGAAAGTGTTGAAAGCTTCTTATATTTCTTAACGTTCTTTTTCTTTGTACTCGTCAATTGTTTCTTTCTTATATTCATCTACAATCATTTTTTCTAACTAACGAGTAGCTTTGATAAGTTTAGTTGTATCATCTTCAGCTAGTTTATCTAATTCTTCTTTTTACATTAAATTTTCGCTTACAACACTGATGATCTAAGCACAAAATTCTTTCATTCCTAATGTATCTTCAAAGAGCTATTCATTTAATCTGATATTTTTCAAGACGTTATCACAATTTTTAAGCTTATAAACATTCTTTTTCTCCCAAAGAATTCTTTTGAATTAGTCAATTCTATCCTAAGTTGATTCACTAATTAAACTGATTTAGGCTTGCTTTATTTTACTCCTAAAATTTATTTATTTAAAAGTAATTAGTTTTAATAGATATTTAAGAAAAAAAAATTATTAATTATTTACTTGCTTAAGATTTGAGAAATGTATTACTTCACTAGGATTAAACCAAAATGAAGAGGAATAAGGAAATCAGAGAAGGGAGCATAATACTTCTCAAAAGAAATATGTAGCCAGTTGTCAATATGTTTTTTAATTTCAATGAATTATCTTAAATCTTCAAAAGAGAGAGCAGAAGCAGATGAAATGTGAAGGCTTTAGAGATTAGGTAAGAAGTTTTCTATTCTCTAGATGAATGGTATGCTTTCTTCAAAGAATTCACTGAAGGATGTTATATTATCACCTTAATATCCACGGTAGATCATACGTTTTTTAATATTCTTAAGAGTTTATTATTAAGCTTTAAGCTATTCAATATGAGTGGTATGAGTAGTTTCAGTAAAATCAATAGTATTTGTTAAAGCTTTTTCAATTACGCAAAGAGATACATAGTCATTTAATTTATCCAAATAACTAGCTTCTTCATATTAAAATTCATAATCCTCTTTTAGTAGTTCACTTAAACAATCACGCTATTCAAATCCTTCTATTTCAAAGTAGCTCTTATTAATAGAAAAGAGACGAATGATAATCAAACCTAATTTAAGTAGCTCGTTTTACCTAAGCAAAATTGATAATTCATCATTCACTCTTTCACACAATGAATGTAAAAATTTATTGTTGTGTTCATTTTTTAACAAAATCTCTTCTTAAATAGAAATAATACCATCAACATTATTTTATTAAATGAATTAACTTATTTTCTTGTATAAGTTCTTACCTACAGAGCTTGATTCTGTTTATTAATTTTCATTTTCATTTGGATTTTTCGATTTATTTTTGTTAACTCTCTAAAAGATGTTTAACAACCAAACATAAGCCAAAACAAATAAGTCATTGAGCTCCTTTTTTTCTTACTCTTCTTCATTTTAATCTTATTCATTTGTCTTGATAGAAAGAGAGAAATTTATAGCAGAACGAAGAAGATTAATTTCTCTATTTAAAAGTGGTAAATGTTTTAATTTAACATCTTGCAAAACTCTTGCACAACGCTTGAGACGGAAAGAATCAATATTTCTATTTTTCATTTGTGCCAAGTAAAAAATCTCAACTAATTCATTAATAGTAATTTCATTCTTGAATAGTTAGAATATTCTCATAACATAATAATCAGGTCTATCAATATGATCTACAATATTTAATTTTACATTTTCTCTGATGCTTAAAGTATTCTATGCCTCATCAGCTAAGGAGAATTTTTCAATACCCTTAAAAACAAAGTATTCACGCATTTCATTAAAGCATTAGTTATCAAAGAAAGAGCTTTCATAATTTTCTATTTACTCCTACATCTTTAATTCCCAATATTGAATTCCTTTGTCAGATGCTAAAACTGGAATAGTTTTAAGGATAGTTCTTGAGTACTCTTCTTCAATCACTATCTCAAATTAATTAATGCATTGCTTTTTAACGACTTCTTCTTACTCTGGATTTTAAGAGTCTTGAACTTCTTATTAGGTATTGTTTTGAGAATCTAAAATCTTAAATATTTCTGCTTTGAAAGCGTTGAAAATTTATTCAGTTCTTTGTTTCTCTTCAAGTATTTCTTATTATTCAGTTTTTTCTTCATTTTAATCTTAATTATTCTATACCTTCTTGAGATTATAAATGAGTGCCAAAATTTCCATAGATGTTAAACGAGTTTTACTATTTTCAAGGTAATACATATTTCTAAAGCTTTTTCTCAAGTTAATCATTTCTTATAAGTCATCACTAAAATCTATAGATTATACATTTCTGCTTGAGAGCAAATAGTGAACTTTTTCTCTTTGTTCATATTATATTTTACTTCTGGGCATACTTTCAAAGTATTCACATGCACGCCATAAGCAAACAAATATATTTTCTTCAACTTGTTAAATATTATTTTTACTTTATTCTGGGATTTGATTGTTTTAATCATTAGAGTTTTATGAGACTAACTAGATTATGTTATTCAATTTTTGGTTTACTAGTTAATAAATTTTTGGTAATTATTATATGTTGCGGACAGCTTGAAGCATAGCACATTAAACAACACTTTATGCATGTAAGAAAGCGGATTCATTTTAACTGTTTATTTTTTCAGATAAATTACTTAAAGACTACAAAGATTTCTAAAAACTGCTTAAGATGAAATCTTTTGTTTTCTTGAATTCTTAAGTTGCAGCAAAAACTTTACGACGAAGACGAATAGCTTCGAATTCATCAACTAATTATTGGTAGAGAGCTTCTGAAGAGTATTTCTTTTGAGAAATTTAACGCAAAACGCTAGCATCTACTCCTGAAATGTATTAAATGATATAATCTGCAAAGCATTATTATAAAATTACACGAGCAAAGTTTTCTTAAATCTTAGCCTTTTAAGTAGCATCTAAGCTTGTTTCCCCATTTTCAGTTAAGCTAGATTTTTAAATTTCATTTGAAAATAATGCCTTTCCTAAAGCTTTGTATCTGTGGAGCTCTCTGTTGAGTGGGAATTCAGAGAAATTGAGGGAAGAAGACCAAGAACATTAATTCAAGAGTTATTCAAGTTATTAGGTAAAAGAGTCACGAACTATTTCAGGAATATTAGAAAGAAAAGCCTTTTATCTTTGGGTATTAGAAGAAATTTAATCTTCGTCGTTATTACTAAGAAGGATATTAGAAAGGATGCCATCTAGATTTATAGCATACTTGATTCCCTTAGGTCCATAGGCTGACTTGAAGGAGGTAGTAACAATATTATGTAAATTTAAGTCAATCATATTCATATTAATTCCTCTTTGGATTAATTTTAAGAAGTGAACAAAAGTACCAAAATCTGAATAGGCCATTGAGCGTCTGTGAACAAATAAGGTGTTCAAGAAAGTCATAGCTAATTCTAAAATATATTCTCTAACTCTGTTAGGAACTTATTCATTATCCATATTTAATTCGAAGAGATTTTGTAAATCACTGTAATATTTGGTTTCTTCATATTAATCTATCTTGATTTCTACACATTTATTTTTAATTGCTTCATTCATAGTATCATTTTCTCCATCAAATAAGAAGAAAACTCTAAAGTCAGGATGAATACGAATTATTTCTGGTCCGCTGATTCCTTAATTGTCTTCATTATGGCATTCAGTTATTACGATTTCTCTTTTGCCATTAAGATTCCATTCAAGTAATGGGTTCAAACGAGCAAGGACAGCTTAGTTAGCACGGCCAACATTATCAAGAACTAACCAATCACCATTTTATACAGCTTCAATAATTTAAGAGTAGAACCACTCAAAGTGACCACTACTTGTGCTTGTATTTTTTCCTTTTTTAGCATTAATGTTTTATTGTTCTTCATCTTGGATGATTTTGTTTTTTAATTCTTCTAAAATTGAAGTAGATTTTGTATATTCTTATTAAAAATCTTCATCATTCATGCTGCTTTAATTTAAGCTTGACAATAAATCTAATGCATCTTTAATTCCAACTAGCATATCTTTTTAATTGTAAGAATTAGCATTTTTAGTGAGGGTTTCTAATTACTTTAATATAGTCATTAATTATAAGTCATTAATATTATTTTTGTTTGAGATATTAGAAGAAATAAAAGCTCTTAATAAAGACATAACTCTTGAATTGAGAGTTGAGAACTAACGCTTAATATCAACTTAATCGTATCCTCCAATAAGTTCACTGCTATCTGTTTACGAATTCAAACTAAATTCAATCAACTTTTTATTGTTGTTTAACTAGCTCAACAATCTTACCAAACGGTTTTTACCACTTCCTGACTTACCCTAAACTATAAAGCTGCTACAATATTTTGAACATCTTTCAATCATCATTTGCAAGAAATTTAGAGGTTTACGTTAAGAATTTAACAATCCAATACGTTCATTGTGTTCATCAATATAACTGTAAGAAATAGGTATTTTAACTCTTAAATCCATTTCCCAAGCAGCTTTATTCTTTGCACGAACTTCCTAGATAGCAGTAGAAGAATTGTTCTCAGTTATAGAAGCTGAGAAGTATTTTTCAACATCATTACGGCCAAAAGCTATTTCAAAAGCAACTTCAAGATTCTTATCACTCTTCAAGTAAACTTCATAGAATCTAAGTAAATCACGTAAATTGATTTTTTTATAATATTAAGTTTCCATGACTTTGGAGAATCTAAGTAAACCTTCCAAAATTTGAGATTGACTCTCTCCTTCACCATAAAGATCCTTAAGAATTGTCTCATATTCTTAGTTATTATAATCTTCTACATAAATTTTAGTAAATCTATTCATAAAACTTGCAGGGAGACCCTTTCTACCACCTCCTAAACTTAAAGGATTTTATGTAGCAAATAATCTAAATTCTTTATTTTTAAAAAAATAATTGTAAGCTTTTGTTAATATTTGATTGATAGTGTTTAGAAAAAAAAATTAAATTGTTACATGGATGTTTAGTAAATGACATATTCATTTCAGGTATGAAAACGGTACCTCTGTGATCAAGAATAGCATTCAAACCTTCTAAGATACTTTGGGAGGCAAGATTGAGCTCTTCTAAGAGGATCCAGTAACCATTTTTTAGAGCGTCAAGTAAGACACCATCATACCATTTAAATTTCATTGTTTTACTTGAGCTTGTATCTTCATTTGAGCTAGCTGCTGGTAAATCACTACCAAGCAAATCAACAATATCAGTTTATTCTGATAAAGAAATTTTAGTTAGCTTATTCTAAGTCTTAGCAGCAATATATTCAATAATTGAAGATTTACCTAAATTTAAATAATATTATTATTATTCAAATAAAAAGAATAACTTAAATCTTACCAACACCTGGCATGCCTTCCAAAAGAATTGACTTGTCGAGTTATAAACCTCTAACTATTTTTTCTAAAGTTGATTGAGTTTTTAAGGAGCTAACAGAGTATGAAATATTGTCTATAGCTTTACTATTTTAATTAATTGGAATACTGAAAGGTCCTGCAACAAAATTTTAATTTGACTCAGGTATTTCGATTTCCATAGCACTTTCTTTTCTAACTCTTTCAATATTTTTTTCATCTTCATTCTCATCAATGCTCATTTATTCTAATTAGTTTTGAATGAATGACTCAACTTCTAAAGTCATTTTATTTTTTTCAGGAGGGGAGAGCTACATAAATCCAATAGGTTCAATAACAACCATATTCAAAGCATGATAGTACAAATCTCTTACAGAACAATTGCTCTAACATCTGTAAATAAACTCCATCAATGCAACAATATCTCTCATAGTCAAATTTTTCTTATCCAAAGAGTATTTTTCACAGAAGTTAACATTGTAAAATCTAAGGAACTCATATAATTTCATTGCTATTTCATTTCTTGTTTATTCACTTTCATAAACTTTCTTAATCTTTAAGAATTTTCCTATCATTTCTACTACATCTTTTTAACCTTCTTCTTGGATCAAAAAGTTTTTATTAGTGAGAGGCTCCACCCATATTTCTGTGAATCTATTTCTTAAAGCAGGTGACAATTCTCTTTTACCAAAATCACCTCCTGGATTCATTGTAGCTAATTTAATAAATTTTAAAAATAAGTTAACAGTTTAAAAAATGAAATAAATATATTACCAATAATTATAAAACCTTGAGCTGCAACAATTTGTTCTGATTTACTTTTTTCAGGTAAAAGAAGGAATCTTTCAGGTTCTAAAACACTATTCAAACGTTCTAATACAGAATCCTCAGCCAGATTCATTTCATCAATCAAGAAAACTCCTCCTTTAATCATAGATTCAACAAGAGGACCATCTTACCATTCAAATAAAGTTTCATAAGCAACAATTAATTGTTCAAGTTTTTCAGATTATTCAGGTGCAAGATCTGGAATAGACTTAACTCTTTGGTCAATAGAAAGAGTAGAGTCGAATATGGAATTTATTTTAGAAGCTTCTAAATTTAATTCTTTTAAAAATAGCTCTAAATTGTGGAGATTTTATTCTTTGTTTCTTACAGGACGAAGAGAACCTAAAAAGTCACTGGATTCAGTGTATTGATGACAATTAATAGAAAAGAGTTGAGATTTACGTAAAAATGCAACTAATTAAGCAAGAGTTGTTTTACCACAACCTGTTTCACCAATTAAAAGAACAGGCTCATTATTTACTAAAGATTTCAAAACAAGACAAGCCATTCTCTTGAAACCTTGATTCAATTGTAAGTAAAATGGAAGTTCCTAATCGATCAAAGGCTCAAAATGTTTTTTAGAATAACTTTCATAGTATTATTAAGGATGTATTTTTACTTTACAATGCTTTTCTATAATTTTTTAAATGAATTCACGTTCTTCAGTTGTACGAAGTCTTTCGGCAAGTAAGCAATAACCTTCAATGGCAAGATCTTCAAGTGATTAGACTTCTCTATTTCCCCATTTGATTAAATCTCTAACTGTAATGACACCTTCTTTTCCCAAGAAGAAATTATTTCTTTGACGGAATACCTTCAAGTCTTTTAATATACTCATAAGTCTCTTACAATAGCTGGGAGCTATAACGCATCTCTTTTAAAGAATTTACTCAAGATCTTTTTCAGAAATATCATCAAAATATATTTATACAAATCTATTTTTAAAAGCTTTAGATAATTCTTTTCTACCACCATAAGAAGTAGGATTTTATGTGGCAAAAATTCTAAAGTTGTGGTGAGGCTTGATGTATGTTTGAGTTTCGTTAACAAATAATTCTTTATTATCATCCAAAAGTCTATTTAAACTTTCTAAAATTTCACTTCTTGCTAAGTTCAACTCATCCAAAATCAACCAATGGCCTTACTTCATAGCTTCAATTAAAACACCTTCATGGAATACTAATCTTCCTATTTTAATTTTAATAAATCATCTTAAAAATAGCTCAACCAACTCTCAACTAAACTTTAAATATAATAAAAAGAATTTTAAATAATTAATACCTTTGTTATCTGGAAGATATGTACCAATGTATTCTTCAATTTCTGTATGATGATGGTTGTTAACTCTAACACACTTATAACCAGCTAGTTCAGCAATATATTTAACCATAGAAGTTTTACCAGCAGAAGTTGGTCCTTCCAACAAAACAGGAAGATCACTGTTGGAGATAGCTCTAAGCAAATCAACAATATACTTCTTGAAAGTATCAGTGACTAAGAATTCACATTCTTCAGGTTTTTTAGGTATAAGGGAACCCTTGTTAACTTGGAAACCAAATATATTAACAGTATCTTGAGTCATTTTAACATTGGCCTTAAGCATTTAATCGAAATATTTTTAAGTTGAAATATTTAAAAGTTTTTCAAGCTACTTTTCAAAATGAACTTAACTAATTTTGTTGAGAGCAGTACCAAAACCTAAGTAGAGACCATCATAGACAGTTCTATCAGCACCATATAAACCAATATTTTATCTGATGTAATTAAGAGATCTTGCTAAGTTTCTCAAGGAAATATGAGTTTTACGGTTGTACCCATCTTCTAGTTAATGGCTTTCACTGTCATATTTAATTTACATAAAAAGATCAACAATCTTTTAACAGACATCAAATTCTACAATGCTTCCTAATTTCTTTTTAACTAAGGTTAAAATATCTTCTCTTTCACTTATATCATGAACATAAATTTCTGTAAATTTAGCTCTAACATTTTCAGGTAATTCCTTTTTACCAATATCACTTCCTGGATTCATACAACCAATAATACGGAACATGGGATGTCTCTTAATTTCCTTTAAATCACCCCTTTCATAAAGAACAAGAGATTTTCCTTCAATGATTGGGAGTAGTTTTTGTAAGACTTCATTATTAGCTAAGTTAATTTCATCTATGAGTACCCAATCTCCCTACTTAATAGCCTTAATAAGGTTACCTTCAACAAAATGGAAAGCTAAATTTGATTCGATTTTGTCTTTATTTGCATACAAATTTTTTAATTTCTTTTCTAATTTAATCTAATAAAAAAAATTTAATTCATTTATCTTGACCTCCAAAAAAAACTTACCCATTTCTCGTTGACATCTTCACCAAGATTTTTCTTGCTAATTTTTTATTTAATGCCATCTATACTTTAGAGCATACCCTTAATTAAGGTAGCATAATTTTTGCTTTAATAGAGTTTAGTAAGTGAATCGATGAAGGATTAATTTGCTTACAAATTAGCTATCTTTTCAAAATGCTTAATATACTTGACTAAAATTTTTTTAAGTAAAAGACGAACATCAATAGGCTTGAAACCACCTATTAAGTCTATAGCATCTGATCCTTAATTCATATTATAAATATAAATTTTCTTTCTAAATTATTCAGCTACATGCTAAGCCATAGTAGTTTTACCACAACCTGTATCACCAACAAGTAAGCATGGTTCATTAAAAGCTAAACAAGATGCAATCTTTTCAATAAGTCTTGAACTATATGCATTGTAAATAATATTTGAAGTAGAACGGAAACTTTAAGCTTCAGATTCATCTAAATTTTTTCCAAAAAAGCTTCTTTAAAGAACACCAAGTTTACCAATTTTAACAGCTTTTTGAGTAGCCTCAATTTCAGGATAATGCTTGAGAACACTTAATTAATATTCTTCCTTAGGTAATTCAAAGACTTCTAAGATATCACAAACCATTTTTTCATCATAGATAGCTTCCTTCTCAGCAAAGACCATTGTTTCCATAACTTCAAGGAAAATACGTTTTCTCATTTCAGTAACAAGCATATTATTTTAAATACCTTTATCACCATATAATTCTAATAAATGGAAGTTAATACGCTTAAAAAGTTTAATAATTTTATCAGCTGACAATCCTCTTGAAAAATAAGTGTATTTCTTAATGAGATTTTTGTCATTTTTTAGATAATTAATAATATTTTTAATTTTTTAATAAATCAAATCTTCCTATTTCATAACATTAGGATATCTACTCTTTAAAATTTATTTTAAACATTCTTCATTTATTTCTTTTTTATTAATGTAGCCTCCCTTACAACTATTCATAAGGAAAACTTTCTTACTTTCATATTTTGCCGTGCTAAAGTTACCGAGCCCGATAATTTTAAATCTAATTTTAATAAAATAATTTGTTCAATAAGGCTAAATTAACAATAAATTTTTTTAAAAAAATCTAAAAGACTCCTTTTTTAATTTTAAAATGAAAAAAATATTACTTATAATGAGCTAGTATGGATCTGCCTTGAGAAGTCAAAAGATATTTTCCTTCATGAGCACATCTAATAAGTCCATCCAATACTTCTTCTGAAGCTTCAGAAAGGTTTTCTAAAATGAGCCACATACCTTCTTCCATGCATTTAATGAGAGGGCCATTTTTCCATTCAAATTAACCAATATTTTCAGTACAAACATAGCTACCAATAAGACTTTTTAAGTCAGTTGTAGAATCAATAAATAAGGAGATTGTTGTTTCTTTCATATCAGAAGCTATTTTATTTAATAAAATTGTTTTTCCTGAACCTATGGGACCATCTAAAACAACAAAGTTATTCTCTAAAAGGGCAGTCTTAACTTCATCTATATTTTGTGATTCACTTGAAACTAAAATAAACTCTTCAGCTTATTCTTCCTATGCATTTTATTTTCCTTCAAATTATTCTTATATCTTTAAACGCTTAGGGACGATAAAATCTTCATCAGAACTTCTATCATCTTTATTTTATTAACCTTATTCTTTGCTAAGGGATTCTTTTTCTTGTTATCCAGAATGACTATTAACTACACTTCCTATTATATTGTTTCTCAGCTTTTATAATTTTTCGAAAAGTCTTTATATTACTGCTTAATCTTAAATCAAATTTTAAAAATAGTCTGGAGTAGTTTGGTCTGACCCATAAACTTTTTCTAAAATACTTTCTTTATGTAAATCACTAGATAGCTTTATAATTAAATTAATGTAAAGGGCTCTTAACTACTAGTTGTTACTATTTTTGAGAATTCCTTCATAATAATCAAATAATTCTTTTGTATCAAATGTCTCTCTCATAGCTTCTAAAGAATACTTAAATAAGACAGTTAAGTTTTCTAATCTTTCTATCATTTCTGCTTCATCACTGCTTTCTATTTATGACAAAAATAACTTAACAAAACTATTTTTTCTACTTAATAGCTATTATCAAAACGTAGAGTTTAAATTCTTGATTTATTTTAATTGTGTTTTTTTTACCTCTGATTTATTGAATTAGGTCGTAATTATATTAGGATTTTAGACTTTTGTAATATGAAATAATTTATTGACGAGCTAATGGAAGAGATGAGTAAAGTATTTGAGAAAAGAAGTAATCAACATTCTATCTTGATTACTTATCAGCTATGAAACTATCAGACTTATTTGTAGCATAAGCAATTATGTCGAGGATGCTTTTGCCGCATTTAAGTAAATACCAACCACAATTTTTTGCATTAGTTCTAATCAGATTGAATGCTAACTAAATATTTTAAAATGATGAATTAAAATTATATTCTGAATGATTTGCTAAAATTAAAAGTAAATGATAAAAAAGTTTATAATATGCATTACTTATGTTATAAATAAAGGAGATGACTACTAAAATTATGAATGGTTAAGGAATTTGTTTTCACCAGTAAAATATGGCTTAAACTTTTCCCAATCATTTTTAATAGCAGCCTTAACTTCTTACCAGCTTTCCATTTTTATAAAACTAGATTTTTAATTATTAAAATTTCTATTTATTAGATATTAAATTTTGCTGCTTTTTATAAAATTTATGTTTAGATATACAAATTTTTATTAACAAAAAATAATGAAAATGCGATCTTCTTTTTTTGTTCTGTATTTATAAAGACTATTTTTGATATAAATAAATACTCAATCAAGTATTAAATTAATTAATATCATTCATTAGTCTTAAATATAATATATATTCATAACATGGGTTAAAATAACAATTGAAAGATAATCTTAAGAAAATATAAAATTAAATTAACACTATTTGGAGCAAATCTCAAACTGCTTCATTAATCTATCTAATCTTTTTATGATTTCTACTTATCAAAAACTGCTTTATTATTGCTTTTACTACCTAAAACCTCTACTTCTCTTAATCATATTTAGATCAAATTTTTTTCTAATTTCTTTATTTTTGACCATCCTCCATTTATGCTTATACTAGAACCTCTTATTGAATGAATTTATTATTATTATTATTATTTATATATTATAACTAAAAATAATAAACTATTATAGACAGATAAAAAATAAGTTTAACCTAATATTATTATTAAATTAAGAAATAATTACAGAAAATTCAACTTTTGTGAAAAATTAATATAATTTAAAAATAACAAATTACTTCTTATTTGAATAATTTAAAAATATTATTTGTTAAAAAATATTAATTTATTTATATTTTTTTTAATATTTAAATCCTTTTCTTCAATAATTTTTCATAAAAAAAATTATATTTCTACAAAATAAATTAAAATTTTTTATTGTCCTTTGACTTAAAGAAATCTAGTTTTAATTCATCTTAAAATTAATACATTATTTTTTGGAAATAAAAATCAAAACTTTATTTATTTTAGATTTAACTGTTAACAATTGATAAATAAATGTCAAATACTTAACCCTACTAGAAAATTTTTAATTTAAAGGTCTAAACATAAAAGAATTGTCTAAATAAAATTTTTGATTTATTTAGATACTTGTTTTAACTTTTAAAAAGAAAATCTAAAAAACGAAGTATTTTTTTAGCATTTTTATATCAAAAATATTAACATAATAAATTTTTTTGATATTTTATAAAAAATAAATGAATAAATAACTTTTTTTTCTTCAATCTAATATAAATTAAAAAAATCATTGAAATCTATTTTTTTTGCACATTTAAATAATAAATATTGATTTATTAATTGGATATATTTTTAAAATAAATTTTGGTGATTATTGAATTTTTTCATTTGCTTTTTGTTGTCAGATAATTTTTGCTTGAATAGAGATAACAAAAATTTAAAGTTATAGAATATGAGAGAATTGTGGATTATTATTTAGATATAACTCTTAATACTAATTATAAAAATCTACACAAATTAATAAGCAAAAGTATTTCGTAATTGTAATATATTAACCTTATTCATCTTAATTTGAAAGGATTTATTTTAGTCATTTCATAATAATCATCTACGAATTTAGTGATTTCACATTTTTAAATTGAGTGATTTTTTGTGGGTTTTTAAACATGCTATTAAATTTAAAATAAAATATTAATTTTTATTTATTTGAAATAGTTTTAAATACCAATTAATTAGTGAACCATCCTATTTCTTAGTTTCTAGTTTGAGGTAAATCATACTTTTATCTTGGAACTAAAGTAACTGTTTTTAATGTTTTATCTAGTTTTTCATTTGAGAAAGCTTCTTCTACTGGATCTTCAGTAAAATGGTTCCCAAAAATTTCATTTGCATCTTACTTTTTTGAATTTTACATTCCTTTTTATCTTTTAAAGTCTTGAGGGATAACATAGTTTGGCTTTTCAGCAAGGATAAACACTTTTTTAATTAAAAATATTAATCCTGATGCATAATTTTCAAAATCATGATTTACTGTTATGAGGATTAAGTTGGAAGTGCTCCATTTAATTTTTATCGCAAAATTTCATTTCTTTTGATATAGTTTCAGTATGAACAATATTTTTATGAACTTCATTCATTCCAGTTCCTTGTCTATTAGCTTTAGATTTCATTGCTATGAATTTATAGAAATATAATATTTTCCTTTTTATAACTTCTTAAAAGTTTATGATTAATTTTTATATATATTTTTTGTTTAATTGGTTGATCTCAAAGCCTTTTCTTAATATTTGTATACTAAAATTTTATAAACACTCTAAAGGAATTAAAAGCTTTATCAATTTTTAATGGTTGAATCAAGGAAAATAATTGATCCAGTTATTTTCCATAAACACTTTCATCTGATTTGCATTTAATTGTACCTAAAATATAATAATCTATATTTGAGAAAGATTTACTTTTTAATACCATACAAAAATAAATACTTTAAATTAAAAATTAAATTTTTAAGTTATTATTTAAGGATTTGAGTTTGATTTTTTTATTTTTAATTTAAAACATGTTTAACAAATGAAATTGATTAAATTTAATATAATATTTGATCATTTAAATAATAACTATAATAGCGGTTTTTAATTTAATAAAAAAGGAAAATGAAGTTCAATATACATAAATATTTAATTTATTATTTTCTAAAAAAAATTGCTTTATTAAAAAAACATATCTTAGTAAAAATATTCAAATTTTGCATCTAGAAATTAAATTAGAAAATTTTATTAAAAAAAATTATTAGACAATTAAATTATTTGAACATAAATTTTAATATTTTTAAAAGCATTTGATATCAACTAAAAGCTTTTTATTTTGATGCCAAAATATTATTAATATCTAAAAATCTGAATTATTCTATTTTTATTTTTTCAATTAATTATTTTAAAAATAAATAACATAAATGATTGAAAATATAATTTAACATTTTTATTTTTATGATAAAATTTATCTAAATAATCTATGAATTATGAATATGTATGAGTGAGTGAGGTAAATTAATTATTGCCTATGAATATTAAAAGTAATTAATTAATTTAGCTAAAGTATATAATTAATAACGAAAAGAGCTTTTAGTAGGATTTGATTTAAAAGTGTTTTGTTAAATACATTTTATTAAATAACAAATAATAATTGAGTGAGACTTTAAAAGCTGGAAGATAATGAGAGATAGATTGATAAATTAATTCTTCCTTTAATATATATATAAACTAATATTTTTAATACGAATAAATTAATGATTATTCTTATAAGTTTTAAGATTTTACAATTAAATAATTTATTTTATTTTGTTCTTATTACTATATAATTTTGTTTCTAAATAACAAAGAAGGACAACTTCTTAATTCTGAGGAGTTAGTTAGAGAGTTATTTAGTTAATCCTGAATAATTATTAATTATTTGTATGCTTGAGAGAAAGAGAATAAAAATAATAGATAATATTTGGTCAAAATAGATGCTAAATTAGAGTTAGAAATTGCTAAAGAAATATGTTTTTTAATAAGTTTAGTGTTTTAAATGAAATTTTATTTTAGTTTTTTTTAGTTTATTATTTTTTAAAAATTTTAGTTATTTTTGTTTGTTTATTTTAGTTTTATTAAATCCTGTTAAGCAAAGCAAGCTATCATTCAAACTAGAGAAAGCTAACCAGCCAGAAATCTACATCATTAGAGATGTTTTTTATTTTGCAATTTAATAAATTATATCATATTAATTTTGATAAAGTATTTTTTATTAATAAATCTTTATTTTAAGGTTTTGTAACATTGTTGTTAGGGTTGTTATTAATAGGATTGTTGTTATTAATCAAATTATTCATATTATTTATATTATTCTAATTTGCAGTGCTATTACTAGGAGTAACACCAAATATGTTCATAGGTTATATAATTCTACGATCTGTTTTAACTATAGGTGTCTCTGGAATAGTAGCTGTCTACTTAAATTCATATTTCTCTTACAAAGGTTTTGCAACCAGTCTTTGCATATAATCATTTTGTGTAACTGCAGTTTAAATGTTCACATAATCTCCAGGTCTTACTTTCTTTTGAGGAGACATCCATTTTTCATTAGGATTACGAATATCATCTCCTTATGGATTATCAAGATTTCTACCTCCAAGCATAGGAGTCATACTTACAAGTCCTTTAGAATCTTAAGGTTTTAATTCATGGGGTTTTATATTTTACACATTAAATCTATTTAAATAATTAAATTCATTATATTATTATAAATTTGAAATTATTTTATTTACTTAGTTTAAAATTAACGCATATTTTCGTATGCTGTACTTTCTTCACTTCCAGTGTCTAATTCATCTTGACTTGTATTAAGATTTCTTTCTCCAAAGTACTTGGTAAAAAATTTATAGTTTAAAGCTTGTGATGCAGTAATACGAGATTTAGGATCAACTTCAAGCATCTTTTTAAGAAGTTCAGTTGCTAATATAAAAATAAAGTTATTATTACAATTCGTATTTTATCAAAAATAGGTTTACCTTCTTGACTAACTTTTACTCCCAATTCACTGAAATCGTACGAAATTTAACAATTCTTATTTTTTGATAGAATTTCGTTGTAGCTTTTTCCATAAAAGGGTGAGCAACCTGTAAGACTTAATTTAATTAAAAAATATTATTTAAATAGGTTTCTTTAAGAAGAGTAAATTATTTTATGGGAGAAAAATAGGATTTTAGATTAATAATTTTATAATATCCATTTACTTTCGTTATTAAGAAACTTAATTAAATTAATAAAATATTACAGTATATATAGGATGACTCCAGAGCTGAAAACATCAACTTTTTAATCATATTTTTTATCTTCTAGAATTTCTGGAGCTACATAGCCAGGTGTACCGCATCTTTTGAAAAGAAGGTCATCACTAGTAAATGCAGCTAAACCAAAATCAGCTAATTTTATTTAGAAATCTTCGCTTTTATCAACTAAAATAAGATTTTCAGGCTTAATATCCCTATGCATAATATTTTTTGCATGTATATACTCTAAAGCACTGAGTAGTTAATGTATTATCTTAGCAGCATTCTTTTCTGAAAAATTACCATTTTTAATTATAGTATCAAACAGTTCACCACCTTTTAACACATTTTATACTAAGTAAATATAATTATCAGATTCGTAAACTTCATAGAGTTTTATTATATTTGGGTGATCACATTTTCTTAATATAGAAATTTCATTTAGAAGACCAGTCTATTTTTAATTAAAAATGTTTAATTTTATTAGTAAAAAAAAATATTTTAATTTTTTATCGAAAAGCTAAAATTAAAATAAATTTTGGTTAAAAAAATAAAATTTTTGAAGAATAAAAATAAGAAAAATCAAAACTCATTCTATTATAATTTAGGCTGGCTATTTTTATGAAAAATAGACTAATTTAAATAAATTCAGCTTTACTTATAATTAGGGATTGATAAGAAAATAAAATTATAGTTATGTGCCTTATAATAGTTAAAAAATTAAATGACTATAATTTGATCTTTCAGTACTATTTTTGTGTGAAATCGATTTATTTTGCTTTTAATTTACAATCTATTATTCATTTTAAGATGGCTATTAGATTCAAATAGAAGTGAATTAAGTAACCAAATACCATAAATAAAATTATCAAAATTCATGGTAAATTTTGCTATTGGCATATGAAACTAAAATAATTCAAATTTTTATTTCTTCTCTAGCTAACAAATAATCATAAACACTACTAATTACTTTTAATTTTCATAAATTACCATTCAATTATCTTTATCAAAATATTGAATAAAAATGCTTCTGTCGTTTTACTAGTTTTTCATACTTTATTTTTTATAATGTAAAAGATATTTCTTGTAAAATTTAATTAAGAGGAAAATATTATCTTGAAACACATGTTTTATTTTTCAAGGTTTTTTTTTTGATTACTAATTCAAGTTACTCTTTCTATTTGTTTTTTTAACACAAATCGGTGAAAAAAATGATAAATCCCTTATTTAATTCACTTAATACTTAAACCACAAAATTATGGATTATTGATTTCTTTTATTATATACCCTATAAAATCCTAACCTAAAATAAAAAATTTACAATTTCTATCTTTAATGTATTATTTGCTACTTTTTAGAAAGAGTTTTTGCTATTTAATTATTTAATTATTTTCATCTAAAACTTATTTAATTAACTTTTCAATAAATATAAATTTACTCTTGTTTTTTCTGAGTTTTTGCTTGTGGAAAGAGCTCTTTTATCAAAGGTTTTGACTGCAAATTCCTAACCTCCTCTTACTAGCTTTGCTAAAAAGACCTAATAAATTATTAGTAATATCATTAAAAACAAGTAAATCAGTATTAAAAATTGATATGAATAGATTATTTGGTTGATATATTTGTATTTTTTGTTCTTTTAGTATTTTTGAGCTTAGTTACATCACAATATATTAATACTAGTAAATTCTTTTGAAATCAGATTTTATTTTCAAATCAATCATAAATTAATAAAAAAATTAATCCTTACTTTAGCAAAAGTGCCTTTTCCAAGAATCTTTATGTTTTCATACATTTAAGAAAAATTTGTTAGTATGCATGTTTTTTTTAGGTTTTTAACCCACCCATTATAGGTATCTTAATCTTTTGCAAATAAAAAGAATCTCATTTTACAGCTTAAAAACATTAAAAAGTATCTCTCTCGCTCATTTAACTATTTCAGATCTTCTTCACAAATAGGTCTTAAATCTAACCTAACAGCTCCTAAAAGCATTATATTAGAAGCCCTTTATGTTTTCATTTCTTTTTAATCCTATTTAATTGTAAAAAATAATTAGGTAAAAAAAATATTGAATCTTTATTATTTGGCTGAGGATGTATATTATCCTTTGTTTTAAAAGCTAGCAAATGCTATTTTTTTCACTGATTTAGTCTTATCCGTATGTTGGGTGATACTTCAATAAAATCGATATAAAGAATATCTCCTAAATAAATTTTGTTAAAATTTAGAATCAATGCTCTTACTAGCCATTTTAGTTGCTTGCTTATCAAAGAAATTGAAGAGATTTCTTTTATTTTGATAGTTTTATTTTAATTTAGGTACCAATAAATTTTAATTAATTTTTTTACTTTTTGCATTCTAAAAGGCTAATATGCATATTACATTCTTTTCTTATTTATTTATTTTATTCAAAATATAGATGGTAAGGCTATCAAAATCAATTTTATCATGAATTAATTATTTTTTTTTATTGAATTTAAAATATTCTTTTCTAACCAGTGATACTGAAATATGTAAATGATTTCCATATTCTACAATCTTATTATCTTTTTGTTGAAAATTTAATAAGAATTTGCAAATTTAGTATTTACTTTGATCCTTTGTTTACATAGCAAATCAAAAATAAAGCAAAGTTTACTTTTTAGCATGAGAAATAATTTCATATTAAAATTTTATTTTACTGATAAGTATTCACATATTTCAATAAATTGATAGTATTTTATCATAGTTCCTTTGCCAAATAAACGAAAAAATGCCTTTAAAATAACTAATAATAATTATTTTTTACTCTAAAAACTTCTAACCTATCTTCATATAGCACAAAATATCTGGCTTTGAACATATGCTATTCATCTCTAGATTTCTTAAGAAGATGGCCTTCGTGGAGGATAACCTTCGATAAATTCATCTTACGGATTTTGGGATGCTCCCATGGATTTGAAATCCAGAGCTGGGAGTCTTTTGCTAGATCGTCAAAAAATGATGGCTCTACTTAAGTCACTATGTGCGATGTCTGTGGTGTATAAACCCTTTCATGTGGAGTATCTTCTGAACATGAGATGCTTGCACCACTAGTTGTTGTTGAATTCATTTCTCTTTGACTCACTTTTGATATGCTTTTATATAATGATCACTTCTTAGATTCTTCTTTTGTAAAAAAGAGGATATATAGTTAATAGTTTTTGCTATATTTGAAAGCTTCAAGATTGATTCCCTTTTTAATTTGAATTCTGATTTCTATCAATCAGCTAATTAATAAGTAATGATTTGTGCTTATATATTAATTAATATATATGTAATATGTCTTTTGTTTCTTTTTACTTTTTTTTCTCTACTTACCAAACTTTTATTAAATTAATATTAATAATTAAATTAATGTAAATTTTGCAAGCACACAAGAATGCATTTCATTAATTTTGCATTATTCATTATTTTTATGAATTAATCAGCAAATTTTGTGGTGTCTCAGCTTAAATAAATTTGTAATTTTTATCATTGAAATAGTTAAAAAAAAAGATTCATAAATTTTGTGTTAGTAATACAGCTTCTCTCTATTTCAACTAATTGAGTATCAATTAAATATTTTTTACTAAGTATATCTAAATCCTTCTAAGACTTTTATCAAGGTATAACACTTTAAACGTATCTTGTCAGCCATTTCTATTAACAATCAATAGTCTATTGTAGTTTTTAGCCACTATTATGTAATGGCATACAGTAGATTTCGTATGCGTTATTGATTTATGCCTCTATTATATGTTTCTAATACTCTCCCTTGAAATTTATTTAATCTGCGAGAATCAAAATAATTTAAGCAAATTTTCAATAGTTACTAAATAACAAATTTATCACTAATTTATTATATATTAATAAGCACATCTTTAAATCTATAGCAAGTCTACTACTCTTCATAATTCTATTAAATAAATGAGATTGAGAACTTTAATATCTTAAAATGAAAGATTGAATACTAATAAAAAAATCTGTTTGCACATATCTTTATTTTTTAATGTTGAGCCTATAAATTTATTTTTAAAAATATTCTACTGAAGAAATTCAAGTAAGTTTTTTCAATTTTAGATTATTTGACTTTTTTACTGGCAAAAAATTATGCGATAAACCGAAATTTAGGTGAATTTTTAAATCTATTCAAATACTCCGCTGGTCAACTTAATTTGTTAATTAAAAATTTAAGAGAAAAACTGTTTTCATTATAATTTAACATGAAGAGATGGGGAATTCCTAAAATTCCAAATTAAAAATAAGAGAGCACCCAAAAATATAAGTTATTTTTTGTTTCAAAATTGAAAAATTAATAAGAATTCTTAATTAATTATTCAACAAATGTCTTTCATTCATCCTTTTTACTGACTTATAAAAAATCAATAGTTAAAAGCATTAAATACTTATTTTTGTATGAAAAGTATGCAATTAAATTTTAATAATACGCAGAAAAATACTATTAAGCAATTAAGAATAAAAGCTATTTAAAGATTTTTTCATTATTAACATTAATAAATCCATCATAATTTATTTTCAAAAATATATCATTTTGTATTAATTTGATGCTTTCAAGCTTAGAAAAAAAATATATTTTGATTCGTTCTGTTTATTTAAACTTAATACAAATGATCTCATTCCTAAAAGCATAATTAAATTATTTCTTAATATTTCTATCTATCTTTACACACCAACAATTGAGAGATTTTAAGTCACACATATAATTTTCATCTTGATTTGTTCTTACTTCTATAACTTAGTATTAATCAATTTACACATTTTTCAATTCATTAATGACTTAAGTCTTTTATTTATTAATAAAATAATGATGTATTTAATATAAGCTGACTAATATTTTGGACATAAAAAAATCTTCTGAAAATAGCCAGTTTGAAAACTATCTATCATTTCTCAAATTGACTTTTAACTTGATTCAAAAATATTGAAAGTTACATTGAAAAAATTGACTTACATTTAATTGTTTATGAGAATATGCTGTTTTTTATTTAATAAATACAAGCTTTACCAACAAAAAGCAAACAAATATAAAAGTATTTTTAAATTAATAAAATTAATTATTTTTTGGGATAAAACATCTAAAAAAGCCTTAATTATTCACTATTGAATATCTAGTTAGAAACCAATAGGGAAACTGTAGTGAGGAGAAGTGCTTGTGGCATCTTTTTTGTTTCTTAAACTTAAATCAATCTTAATATTTAAATTAGATTTAATTAATAAATAGATTATGATGATGATCTTAATTAATTTAAATGTTATTATTAGATTTCTGAAATCAAATCTTTGGGGCAAAATTTTGAAAAAAATCTTTATCTTTTAATAAGTGTAAATTACACTTATAAATATCATTTTTATGGATTTAAAACGCTTAATTAAAGTTAATCAGAAGTAACTCTTTTGTTTGCTTGTTTTTATTGAATGATTAATCATTTGAACAATTAATGTGTAATTTAATTTTCTTAACCATTATTTTAAAAGTTTTTAATCAATAAAAATAATTTATAATTACCATATTTGATATTGTGAATTTAATATTTTTGTTGATGTCTATTTCAAAGGAGGAATTAACAATAAACTTATCATCAATTTTAGCACGGCAAACAACATTATCAAACTTTGTATATTTTCCACCAAACACCATTCCGAATTTTTTTTCATTTGAATCATGATTGAGTTCTACTGCAATACTTAAATGTTCGTTTAACTTCTAGTAAAGTGAGTATAAAAAAGTATAGTAAATTTCTCCACCTTAAATACTAGAAGCCTCGTGATCTTCAACTCGAGGTAATCTCTTCATTTAACTTTAATAGAAAATATGTTAAACAATTTAAATATTTAAATAATTATGAATAACTTCTCTCAAATTTAAAAATAATATAATTAATTATCTGGATAAAAAAATTATTATTATTTAATTACTATTGCATATTCATTGATGTATTTAAGCTGTTATAGTAAACAAGGGTTTTTGCATTGGAAAATAAATTTTATTTGAAATCAAAACTAGCAGAAACTCCTGTTCCATATTATTCTTTATCCTCACTGCTATGCTTATCATAAACAGCTTTACCCTTAAGTTATGCTACTAATGTTTCTATATTAAATTTTGCCTATTTTAAAAATTAAGTCAATTCTATTTTAGTAAATATTTTAATAAATTTATCAAATTTTGAAAGAATATTCAATCAAGATTTAAAATTTCATAAAATAAATGTATAAAACTAACAAAATATTTTACTCTTAAAATATAATAATAATATTTAATTGATTTATTTTTTTTGACTTAAATATATTTTCAAAAAAATCTATAAGTTTGAAGATAATATCTAATCTTTTACCTTGTATGCATATTTGTCAAAGTTTTTGTAAACACCTATGCAAGGATTATGCTATTATTCAGTTTAGGAGTCAGAATCTTTATCGAATTTACCAAATACAGTGTGTCCTTTCACAAATTCCTTTATTTTTAAATGATGACATTATTAGAATACATTTCATTTATGATCTCAAAAGGGATTTGAGTTTTTGAAAAGTAGCAAAAAGCTTCCAAATAATTCTGACTGAAAATTCTATGGAACAATTAATTCAACAAAAATATGTTTTAATTACTTGCTAAAGGAGCTTATCAATACGCATAGATATATTTCTATTTACATCTATTTTCTTTGAAAATTTCCATTCATCATTTTTATAATCAAGTTCAAGTAAACCATTATTATGAACAGATGTTGTTCCATTGTTTTCGATGCGTTAAAAAACCTTAGCCTTTAATTTCTACTCTCATTAAATAATATGGAAAATTAAAAATGAAATCTATTATCTATTAAATTAAATAAAGAGATTAAATAAATATTATTTCCTCATCTATTAAGAATAAACACTCTTAATCGCTGATAAAATTTTTATTTAAAATCTATTTTATTTAATTATTTAGATTGATAAATGTATGATTGCGGCTCATTACAAACTAATTCTATATCTAATTAGTAAATGAAAAGGTTGAAAAGTTATTGTGAACATATCCTGTTTGTAAAACACCTATTTATCATATTAATTTTTCTTTAGCTATAAGTGATACTTTTCTTATTTTCAAATACCTTTTTGATTATCAAAAATGTCAGAAAAGCTGGTAGTAAAACTCATCGTATCTTTTTTAATCTAATTTATCAATAAAAATATATCAGCTAATTTATTAATATATTATTTACCCTATGATTAATAGATCATACATACATATTCCTCTCAATCAATAATACTTAATACTAATTTGAAATATTTCTTAATAAAGAGCAAAAATTAATCAATTAAACATCACTACAGAAAAAACAAATGAATTAAAACATTTTTTAAAGTAAAATAAGATATTTTTTTGAATTTATTTGCAAACAAATCATTTTTAAAACAATCAAAACATATTACCCAAGAATTTGATTTAAACAACAATTTTTATCTTTTATATCCAGATTATTTTGAATTATATTTCTTAATTAATGTCTCTATTTAAAATATTAAAAGTAAGATAATATTTTTCAATAATTTATTTCAATCAGGTTATTCAAAATAAATAAAGAGATAATTTATTAAATATTCATTTAAATTTTTAATTTTGAAAAATTGATTTAATAAAATTTAAAAAAATAAATTGGTAATAAATATTGAGTAAAGCCATTCTAAAATTTAGAGATTAGAGATCACTATTTTTTTTCAAAAGGGTTATGAAAATGTTTCAATCAAATGTTTAGCTTTAATACTTAAAAAAAATTTTCAAAATGTAAATTTACATCAAATCTTAAAGTGAGGGCATACATTTCTAACTGTTTGAAGTGTGAATACCTGAATTATCTTATTATAATATGAAATCTTCTAGAAGTCTTTCTGTATTCATAACTAACCTTAAGCCTGCTTAAGATCCAATAGAGCCCTAGACAATCAGTTCAAGACTTCTGTGGAATTAATTATTTGGTTTATCTAAATTAATTTGGTGGCATTCTTTACCTTTTAACACTCTGACAAACTATTTTCCTTGTTTTTAACAGAATAGCTTGGTCTCATCAGAAAAGATGATTTTTTAGATCTCTCATCTTGACATG